>CM076573.1:675440541-675878459 GCA_034641835.2 Pinus albicaulis
ATTTGTTCACACATGACAGTGCTTGATCCAAATATTAACATGATCCCTTTTCACATTAAGAGGGATTTTATGCCTATTTAAGATACTTATGGGACTCCTTACCCATTTATTCATCTAACTAGATGTTAAGAGCAAAATTAATATTCCCATTAGCTGCATGCTAATTTAGGAATATTACACATGGTAATGGATGTGCAAAATAATTTGAAGTGTTGATAGTAAACTATGTGTAGAGGAATGTGTTGTTTGGGAATGATCCACACAACTTGGAAAATGACCAAGTAAAAAGGGGAGTGCGGGTGAGGTAAATAATACTTATGATAATGGAAAAAAGATAAATGAGATGAATAATGGTAACAATGATAGGAAAATAAAGTAATGGAGATGCGCAGGGGAAAATAATGTTATCTTTGGCATATGGTATTTATTTTTTATTCTGTAAATTGTTGGACGAAGTTAATACAAATGGAGCTCAAATAAGAATATGAACATGAGAAATTTATTTATTTTAGATGTATTTTATTTTTTTTCTCATTGCTCAAAAAGAGAATGTTGGAAATATTTTTGTAGTTTATGTCAAAGATAGGAGGGGCTACATATGTCTCAGATAAATATTGGGAAATAAAGATTGTTGGAAAATTTGTTTTTGGAATTTTGATGCCCTATTTGGATACACTATATTTGAATGAATTTTTACGCTAATTACCTATATCAAATGGTAGCATATTATATATGGTTGGACCGGAATGATGAGATAGAAATATTTCATCAGGAAAACCCAACCAAAGTATAATAAGGTCACCCATACTAGTTTTACAAGTCATCCACAAAAATGAACATACAAATACTATAAATAAAGGGAATATGAGTTTATTTTAACTTTAATTCATTGAAGTTGAGATCTTAGTTCACAAGAGGATCCAAGGAATAATTTTTTGGGTGATTCTTGGAGTCAAAATGTAGAATAAAAAAATGTGATTTATGGGGTGAATGAGTCGTCTTGGAATATTCCGGATAAATTTTGTTGTGGGATGTTTTAGAATTGGAGGATAAATATAGAAGTTCATGATGTACATATTGCTCAAATTTTAGACCTTGGTTCGCTATAATTTTGGATATATGCTCTTGGGAAGTTAGGCTTCCTAAATGCTCCTAAAATTTTCTTCAAACAAGCCATGTTTCCATTTTTTCTATAAATTTTGTTCTAGGATGGTTCAAACTATGAAACTCGGAAGGTATATATAGAAGCATATCATGTAATTTTTGTTCATATTTTAGACTTTGGTTCACTATAATTTTAGAGATATGCTCTAAGGAAGTTAGGCTTCCTTAATTCTCCTAAAGTATTCTTCAAATAGACCAATTAAGAATTTTCACTATAAATTTTGTTCTTTGACTTTTCAGATCATGAAATCTGGAGGATATAGATAGAATATCATCATATAGTTTTTATTTAGATCATAGCATGGTGCACTACAATTTCAGAAATATTATCTAAGGAATTTACACTTCTTGAATGCTCCTAGAATCTTCTCCAAACAAGGTCAATTTAGTATTTTTGCTATAACTTTTATTTTTCCATGTTCCAGCCTATGAAATTTGGATGATATAGAGAAGATATATTTGGGTACCTATGATATAAATTTGAGAACCATATTTCTAAAATTGAATAAATGTCATGTTGAGAAAGTTCATTCTTTGGAAAAAAAAAAAGGATTTTTTTTGTGAGTAGACCTGATGAAGGAAGAAGAAACATGTAGACCTTGTACAGGGAGAAGAAACTAATAGACTTGGTGAAGGTATAAGCATTAAGAAAACTTGGTGAAATAAGAAGAAGCTAATTAACATTGTGAAGAAGTAAGCCAACTCAGTTAAGTAGGTTGGTTCCTACAAAGTAGCAAGGGGGATTAGTGTTTCCTGTAGGTTGATGCCTATAAAGGAGTAGAGAGGATTGATGTCTCCTTTAGGTTCATGCCTATAAATTATAATTGGGGATTGGTGTCTATTGTAGGTTGGTGCCTAAAAATTAGCATAAGGGATTAGTGTATCCTATAAGTTGGTGGCTACAAAGCAACAAAGGGGATTAATGTCTCTTGTAGGTTGGTGCCTACAAAACAATAGAAGGGATTGATGTCTCTTGTAGGTTGATGCCACCAAATTGATGTAATAGTAGTTTGGTTCCTACAACATATTTCAGATGTTCATATAAATATTTTTTTTGTTTTTTTCATGTAAGGGTTTCCACGTATGTCTTGTGTTATTATGCGGGAGCATTAGACCAAGCTCAAGATGAAGAAATGGAGCATAGCTTGACAATGTGGTGGATTAGCCACATGTGAAGTTGGAAAATTGATTCTCTTATTTGTTTTGGAATTTTAATTACTTAATGTAAATGTAGGATTGGAGTAAGTTGAAGAGTAAGAATTTAGGAGTTATTTTCCAGCTCATAAAGTGTCTTTTTGACTTCCCTCATTTAACGAGAAGGAAAAATGAACCATTTTATTAAGTTGTGAATAAAAGGGGCATCGAATGGGATGAGGAGTAGCTCTTATCATACCCTCTAAGTCTATATGCTTAAAATGAATGAAAAGGAAGTTGTGCATCAATATCTATATATATATATATATATATATATATATATATATATATTTATTTATTTATTTATTCATAAATATATGTTTTATTTTCTTTGGTTTACAATCGAACTATATATGCACTTCTTCAAGTTTCAAAATTCATGGTGACCATATTTGTAATGGTATATGCTTGTTAACATTTGATTTTGAGTAGTGGTCATTTATGCACGTCTCTTTTACTGTGACATTTAGCATTTTGAAGCACCTATGTTTTGCATGAAGTGACTCCTTTGATTGGAATTAAGACCATAAATTTGAGTGAGGGTGAATCCTTGATCAAGAGAGGTGGGAGGAGAGCATCCCCAGAGTTGGGAGACATGCTAAGATCATGGAGAGTTGAGTTTCAAAGGGCGAGTAGCTTAATCTTCCCAAAATTTCGAAAAAATGTTTTTTGGGGCACTACGAAATTATTTTGTAGTTCCTACAGGTTTTTAAAAGAGCTCAACAAAATCATTTCATAGCACCTACAAATAAAGTTTCATGTTTTGTGTTTTAGCGTCTAGTTTTCCATTTGGTATGCCCATTGATATCATTTGTTGTATTAGAGCCACATTTGACATTGGTGTTGTTGTATACAACATAGGGAGATGGATATGTGAGAAATAAGAGCATGAGGTCTTGGAGGGAGACTCGTAGTTAATACAAAACTACAGGAAGATATATAAAGGTTGCAAGCTCATTTAGAGGCCATGGAGGCAGGTAGGCAGTGAGACCTTGAGGATGTAGATGAAAAGGATCAGAGGAGGAATTTGGAGCAGAAATAGTAGAACCTGTGGATGAAGCTTCAAAATTTAAGCTATTGAGGTCGATGTTAAGCTCAAGTTCAATACCAAAACCTAAATTTTCTACCTATGATGACATCTTGGTAGCTGGGAATTTGATGGATTGGATTAGTGAATTGGAAAAGTATTTTGAGTATGAGGAGATTGAAGAAGACAAGAAGGTAAATTTTGTTGTAACTAGGTTAAAATGCCATGCTACATTGTAGTGGGGAAATGTGCAGGATAAAAGGAGGAAACAATGGAAACCATTGGTAAAGAGTTGGGATAGGATGGCAATGAAGATGAAGCGGAAATTTTTGCTAAAATACATCAGTTATCCCTCTACAGGTGGGTGCATAACCTTAAGAAAAGGTTGAGGACAGTCAAAGAGTATATCAAGGAGTTTTACAAGGTGAATTTGAGGGAAGTTTATGCATAATTCTCTTTGAAGAAAAAAAAAGTTACATCAGTGGCTTGAAGCGGGAGATTCAAGATGAAATCAACATGCTTTCTCCCAGGACGATGGAAAAATAATATATGTTTTACTTGAAGGCATAAGAGAAGATAACGAGGAAGAAAAATTTAGGTAGATGTCATGGTTTTTGTAGAGGAAATGGAAAAACATATGGAAGAGGGAAGAATTCAGCTCAAAATAATGATACAAGTAACCTAAGGCAGCCAGGATAGCAAGAGAAAGAAGGTGATTCCAGAGGAGGAAGACCTTTCTAGAGAGAGTTAGGAAGAGGAAGAGGAAGAGAGACTTTCTATTAGTGTTACCAATGTGGGAAACTGGGTCAAAAATATTTTCAGTGTCATAAGAATGAGAAAGTAGGTCAAAGAGATCCATATGTAGTTCCACCAAAAGTAGCACAAACATAGGACCCTGTGGCAGAAAATGCACCAGAGATGGGAGAAGATTTAATGATGAACAAAGTCTTATTGAAACCAGGCAAGGAGACTCTTGAACTAGTGGAAAGAAGAGCCTTGTTAGGAATTTTATAAGGCTGGAGGAAAATGTTACAAAGTTGTGATTGATAGTGGAAGCACTGAAAATCTAGTTTCAACATAAATGTTGGAAAAACTTGAATTGAAAAGGTTGAAGCACCCAGCACCATATAAAGTGTCATGGATACAGAAAGGTCACCAATTGTTGGTGAGTGAGCAGATTAGATTGAAGTTCCAGATAAGCATGTATAAGGATAAGGGTTGATAATGGAGAGATTGAGACCATGTGTTTTCCCTACGATACTTAGTCCAAATAAGGATGGAGAATTAAGGATGTGCACAAATTGTAGAGAAATCAACACTATCAGAATTAGGAATATATTTGCATTTCCACATATGGACGACATTATGGAGTATTTGAGTGGAGCAAACTACTTTTCAAAGGTTGATCTGAAGAGTGGTTATCATCAAATATGGATTAGAGAAGGAGACTAGTGGAAGACAACTTTCAAGACCAATAATGGACTATATGAATGGTTGCTCATTCCATTTATAGTAACAAATGCACTTAGTAATTTCATGCGGTTGATGAACGAGGTCTTGAAGGAGTTCGTTGGTAATCTTGTTATTTTTTTTTGGATGATATTTTTATTTTTAGCCAAACACAGGAAGAACACCTTAGAAATATAAGATATGTTATTGAAAGGTTGTAGCAAGAGAAACTATTGATTAACCTGAATACATGTATTTTCATGAAGTATGAGTTGGTAAATTTAAGCTTTGTTATTTCAAAGGATGGACTCAAAATGGATCTAGATAAAATAGAGGATATTTAAAATTTTCCTTCACCTAACAAATTTTTTGAAGTTAGAAGATTTCATGGCTTAGCTAGCTTGTGTCATAATTTCATCAAGAATTTCAATGGTATTTGTGCACCCATCGTTGAAACAATAAAGAAAGATAGATAGTCATTTTTTTGGACAACAACAACATAGAAAAATTTCCATCTCTTGAAGAGGAAGATCACTGAGAAACCAATGTTGAAGCTACCTGACTTCAATCAAATTTTCCAAGTCAGATGTGATTCCAATGGAATAATCATTGGAGTAGTATTGAGTCAATAAGGTAAACCTACTGCATATTTTAGTGAGAATTTGAATGATTCAAAATAGAAAAAATCCTCTTATGATAAGGAATTCCATGTGGTGGTTCAAGCTTTGAAGCACTGGGGACATTATTTCATGCCTAGGGAGTTAGGTTTGTTCTCTAATAATTTTTCATTATAGTATATAATGCAACAACACAAGCTGAACCATAAGCATGACAAGTGGGTGGAATTCCTACAAATATTCACCTTTGTTCTGAAACATGTGTGTGGGATAGAACAAAAGGTAGCTGATGCTTTGAGCAGGAGGAGTTTTATCATGCAAGAGTGCCATGTATAGGATTTGGGATTTGATTATTTGAAGTACTTGTATTAGGATGATGCTAATTTTTGAGAGGCCTTTGAAGCAAAAAGAACCCAGTGGGAAGAGATAACATCCCATGGAGGGAGTTTACGTTGTAGCATGTCTTGTTGTTCAAGAACAACCGATTACATATTCGTAGTTTCTCAATGAGAGAGAATCTAGTATAATAAAATCATAATGGATGGTTGGCAGGGAATTTTGGTGTGGAGAAGACACTTGGGAAGCTATAATTTTTTTATTTTTGGCCAAAAATGAGGGCGTATGTGCATAAATATGTAATAAAATGCAAAGAGTGTCAACATGCAAAACGGAGGAGTCAAATTGTTGGACTGTATACTCCTTTTCACATTCCCATCGGACCATGGGACTTAGTGACTATGGGTAACAACCCCGGGTTAAAAACTCATTTAATAAATTTAATAAAGGAAAAATAAGACCAAGGTCATCGAACATGTATTCCAAGCTGAATGTTGGGAAAAAACATAGTGATGGGGTCTCACTTGTGATTAATTTATGGCTATGGAAATTGGAAAAGGAAAATTGGCACTAATTTGCATTTATTTGTGAAAATAATGGAAAATAGGAGAAAAGGAAGGTGAAAGGCAACATAATTGCATGTGTGCAGAATTGAAGGAAAAATAGAGGCCTCAATGATGGAGCATTTTTTAATACATTGGGTTTGGAGAAAGAAGGGAAAGAAAAAGCAAGAAAACGAAAATGGACAGTGGGATCAACAACTACAACAGGATTTCCTTGCAGGTAACATGATACATGTATGATCTCCTTCTTGATTTATGAATGCATGGTATATACATGTGGTTATTTGGTTATGATCTGTCATTAGAATGGGGGATTGTATGGATTGAAAATTTTTTTAGCCTTTCCTTTTTATTTCATGGATATCCATGGTGTTGTGTGTTTTTTCCATATGTTTGTTTTATGATTGATGCTCATAATTCCTTTTGGTTGTGAGTTGTAACAAATTCTCTAGATCCCTTGGTGGGTTGAGTTACTAGTCCTAGATCTGGGTTGGAAAAATTCTCTAGAGGTTTGGAATGTTGTGGGTTGAGTTACCAGTTCATGGAGTCCTGGAAACTAGGTAGATACCAGTATGGTTGGCGTTGGTAATTTTTGATTGTGAGGTGGAATCATTGGTTGAGGGTTGAGGTGGTTTGGCCTTTGGAAGCCCTGGTTTTGTTTTTCTTGGTTTATTACATGATATCCCACATTTACGCTTGGAATATTGTGCGGGGGTGATTGGCTGAAAGAGAGATTTGGTTTAGCCAAATTTATGGTTGGGTGGTACGTGTAAGTCCCTGACTTAGTTGGATTTTTCATATGTTAATAAGAGCTCTTTTCCCATTATATTTTATGAGTAATTGTACTTGATATTATGTGGCTTTGATGGTTGTTCTATCATGGTTTATATGATGTTCATTTGTTGGTTATATGATGTATAATTTCTATGGTTATTGATATAATTTGATTAGTTAAGGAATGGATAATGAATGCGTGAGATAAAATATGTTATTAAAAATATTATGAGAGGGAATTATACTTTCTTGGTGATTCTTATATAATTTTCATACCCCTATGTTCAGATATTCATTCATGACCTATTGATTACATGTTCACCTTATGTTTGGCACAATTATTATCATGGTTAGGTCAAGTATTTAATCAATTTTTGCATGATTTTATTTTTCTCTATGTCATTTATCATTCTGGAAAGTGTCATTCAGTTCTGTGTAGTGGTATAGAGTCCGACCTATAATTTAGGCTCAAAATCTACGACCACACCCTTTGAACTATAAAAATCAGGTTGGGCCACTTGCGGTGGTTTTTCAACATCTCAGTGCCCTGTAGATCTCGTAGGACGTGTTTAGGTGTCAGTTTTTCATCATTGGTCAGCCCCAATTCCTTAATTGTATCTAGGAGGTTAGGTCATGTCAAAGTGGCTCTTCCCCTCATGTTTACCCTGGCGAGTCAATCAAACTGGGTAAATGTGGGTGGGGCGGTTACAGTATGGAATTTTTTTTTGGTTTACCAAGGACGCAATGAGTTAAGGACTCCATACTTGTAGTTTTGGATAGATTTAAAAATATGGTTGTAATACTCCTAAATTAGCTTCAGCTAATGGGAATGTTAATTTTTCTCTTAAAACTTAGATTGATGAATAAATGGGCAAGGAGGCCCATAAGTTGGTTAAGAAAGAATAAAAATCCCTCATAGTGTGGAAAGGGATCATGAAATAACAAGTTTAACCATCCACATGTGTGAAAAAGGTCTAAACTATGTGAACAAGGTCAATTTTGGCCAAGTCAACATGATTTATTCTCAAAGAGTGGATCTTAAATAAAGCCAACTCAATGTGAATGAAAATCAAGATAGCTAGCCAAAACGAAGACACCTTGAGTGTGAAAGGGGACAGGGCATGAATATTCAGTCAAGGTTGACTAAGTCAACAAATATGTCTAGGTACATTGAACCACCTTGATGTATAGCACAATTTTAGTAGAGGAGCCTTTGCATGGAAGCAACCTCATAGTGGGTGGGACCCTTGGTGAGGAAGTTCATCAATTATATAATGAAGGAGATGGAAAGAATATGGAAATATTAGAGATTATATTTTTATGTGGTCTGCTTATAATTCCTACATACTTGGCTGTTTAGCTAAGTTGATGCACTGCTTAGTGCAAGGGTTTTCCCGGGTGGGGATTCCCTACTCTTTCTTGGAGATCTTGTCTAAGAAATCTAAGAGGATATTTATGATCTGAATTTTCCACTACCTAGTGTTGGGACAAGCACTTACCTTCAGAAAAAACATAGTCCCTTCAGAAAAATGTGTTATTTCTCAAGGTGTGCAGTGGGAGGGGTCAAAACCCCATTTTGAGGAGCTAACTTCCCAAGAGGAGGATCAACCTTTCTTTGGGAGAGCTAGAAGAATATTCTACAGCCATTTTTTTTGTATTTTCAGCCATTATTATGTAGAGCTTCAGCTATACAGCATGATTCAACCACATATTTGCAGCAACTTTCTCTTGTATATATTTTCTGTCAAAAAACCTTTGCTGGGTCTTCTTGGATCTGTATAAAAGAGATTAGATCTCTGTTTTTATGCCCCATTGAGTAACCTAATAAGAAGATATGATTTATTTCTCTATTTTTTTATTCTTACCTCCATTATACTATGCAGTATCTTATGCAGCAACTCCGGTATTTTGCAGTCTTGGGGTTTTGTCAATTTTAAGTTGTTTTGAGCATGGGAGGCCTGTTTAACTAGGTTAAAGGCATTTGTTTCTGAAAATATTTTTCATGCATGTAATATATTCTCTATTCTAAGGGACACAACCGTTATTTTTCACTGTTATAGCTCAATATCCATAAAATAACGTTTTTGAGGCCAAAACTATTGTTTTTCCCCACTTGGTGACATTGTAAAAAGGTATAGTTTGTGTTGTGATTGTTCTATTGAAGCTATGTGTTTCAATAAACTATATGATTTTATCACTTTATTCTCTCCAACTTTGGAATACCTTAAGGTATTCTTATTGTTGTAGAAAATCCCAGTTTTGGGATATTACAGTGGTATCAAAGCAACAATCTTGGCTCATCCTGTGAGCTTCAAGCATCATGGAATATTCTGATGGGGAGGAGGAGATTTGCAGGAGAAATCAGAGAAAACCCTTGTTGTCTAGAGAAATGAGATTCTCAAATCTTCTTTTTCCAAATCTGCAAGGCAGAAGCAAGCGCATCAAAGAAATGAGGAGGGAGAAATATGAAAATCCCTCAGCAAGATCTATACAAGAGGAAGATCCTCAATACTCATCTTATGGATATGAGAACCCAATGATATCATCAGATCTACCACGTTCTATCAACAATTTATTCATGAAGAGGAAGAAATGGGATGTGCCAAAGAAAGATACTCTTGGTGATTATTTGTAGGAATATGAAGATCAATCTGAGGAGTTTAAAGATCACTTGAATTTCCAAGGTTTTTGCCAAATGAAGGAAAGAAGAAGCACAAGGAGCAAGAAGCAGGGTGAGGATAGATTTTTTCTATCTACTTTTGATGGATCACCTCTATGTCCAGCTAGGGCTTAGGTGAAGGAGCTAGACACCTTTGTGCAACAACATCAAGTTTCAGAAATTGAAGCCATAAAAGTAGCAGCACTGCATTTTGAGGGTAAGGCCTATGCTTGGTGGTTGTTTGAATAATTTTCCTTAAAGAATGCAAATACGTCTACTTATGCAAGGTTCATTAAAATATTAGTAGAGAGGTTTGATCATATTTCATGTGAAACATCTTCTATTGGAACTATCAAACCACATCAAACAAAACTTTTGCATGAGTTGGGAGGGTCTATATATCCAACTCCATTTCTGAAAACCACTAAAGAGGTGGTGAGCTTGTTTGATACTTTGCCAAGGGAAAGATCTCCTTTTGATGAAGGGCTTTCTTCACAAAAGAAAGACATGAAGATTCCTTCTTCAAAAGAAGACCAAGATCTAAGGTCTCTTTTTGAAGATAAGGCAACTTCAACTATTGAAGAGGAGAAAGGGAAGGTAGGAGATGATAAAAAATTCATGACAAGGGCACCTCAAACACCTCATGAAGATGAGCATGGAGAACTTGCTCCAAGAAAAGAAACTCTTGCATCTTGCAAGGAGTTCCAAAAGGTCTCACGCATAGAGCTCTTGGCATAACACATGAGCAGCATGTACCATCATTCTCAAATGATGAGATCTTGAGGATAGAAGGAGGAAAAGAGGAGGAAGGGCATCACAAGATGAAGAGCATGTACCCTTCTCTATTTAAAAGTTTGAAAGAACAAAGAATGGAAGATGACCTATGCAACAAAGGTAGGGGCAAATATGTCCACCTACATCCACATCCTACTCTATGCCTTGATGCCTCTTTGCAAGGAGGAATTTTAGCAGGAGAACCTCCTAATTGGAGGAAAAATAAAGTGTTCTCTCAACTATATGCAGCAACAAAATATTTTTCTAGAGAGAGAACCTTGGAAGGAGCCACTACAGCACTAAGGATCATTGATGGAAGGCTCATCAATTTTCTGAAATTGACTTTGCTATCCTCCATTCATTTATTTTCATTGGAGAGGATAGATTCAGAAATATGTATTGATATGTGCATAGTATCAAAGGGCCACTCCATAGCCTTGGAGCAGCAAAGGATACTCCAATATTTAATGAAAATTTCTGAACATAACAAAGATATAATTTCATTTTTGTATGCAGGAGAAACATTTTGGAGGTTTTGGAGTAAGAGAACCTTTCAAAAGGAGGGTAACTCTCCTAAACTTCAATATTGTCTTGAGCAAGATCGGCTGCAAGAGAGGCAGCAAAGGAAAGTTGGGAATACTCCAACATGTGACTTTGACATCAAGCATATCAAGGAGGAGAGCCATCATATGACAAATGCATCATTTCATACTCCTACAACGTTGTTAATGTTGGGGAGCCTAGACCCTTATTGGGAGTCCCAACTCTTGATGGAATATTCTAAGGACATATTCACATGTAAGGTTCTTGATGGGCAAGCAATGGATGAAAAGTATAAGGTAGTTAATGGAATCATTTATGTTCATGATCATATCTACTTAACTAAAGGTTCCAAGCTCAAGAAAAAACTACTTAACACACCCTATGAGGTCTTTCTTTCAAACCCCACTGGTTTCATTAGAACATATCATACTATCTTAGATGGATTCATGTGGGAAAATTTCAAAGAGGAGATGCACCCTCATATGAGTAAGTGCATGGATCATTTGTTGGTTTAAGAGGAACATAGCTCTTAGGAAGAGTTATCATTATCACCTCCTTATTCATTGAGTGTGAGAGGGAGCTCATCCATGAGCCACCTTGCTGATTTTAATCAAGTTTATGATAAACATTCTATTGCTAAACCTCATGATGTATTTATTATATACTTGCATTTTATTAACACTCATGTGCAGGTCTTGGATCCAAGAAGGGGCACTTTTTCTGATGGGCTTCATGAGCCACTTTGGGCCATGAACAATGGTGATGTTGGCCATTCCTTGGGAGATATTGGAGAGCTGATGTAATCTTCATGGTGTGATTCATCAACACCAACCATCCTACACCTTCTCCAAGCATGCAAGGAGGATGAGGCAGCAAGCAAGTGTTGGGGAAAACACTTGTCATATCATATCCTATGGAAGTTAGGAATAAAACTGCGCTGGTTGCAGTTGAGGGACCATTGTCCTTCTCCATTATTTCATATGGCAGCTAGCATGACTCTAATTTTGATTCCATCAGCTAAATATGTTCTTATCTTTGTTGGGAACATGGTTGGAGGAGAGACACATTTGTTGGGTGTGTCCTTGGGGAAAGAAAGTCCCTACATTTTCTTCACTTCATGTTCTAAGGGGAGCATGAAAAAATATATGGTCACTATTGTATACCGCTTTTTTCTTTATGAAGTGGACCATATGTTTGGTTGGAGCACTTGGAGAATTCCTCTCATGAGCCATTGGGAGGAACCTTTCTATGAATTACCAAGCTGGGAGGTAGTTCATTTCCTTTGGATGATAGCATGGAGGTGGAAGGCCTTCATTGATGATGAAATTCCCCATGATTGTCATCACTTCTATCTTGAGAAGGCCATGGGTCAGCAAGGAGGTTTCCACATAGAAGTTCCATTATTTTATAAGGAAGGCCCTTGGGGTTATTCACCAAAGGCCAACTTGCACACTTGGGAGGAGCCATTGGGAGATGGAATTTTTGCAGAAATTCTGAAGCAATGGAGGAGGCTATTGGATGAAAGGGCCACAAGAGAAGGAGGGGGTGATTTTGTAGCACCCTTACAGTTTCTTGTGGACAAGCAACATTTGGGAGGGGGAGACTGTAATATTCCTAAATTAGCTTTAGCTAATGGGAATATTAATTTTTCTCTTAAAAATTAGATTGATGAATAAATGGGCAAGGAGGCCCATAAGTTTCTTAAGAAAGAATAAAAATCCCTCATAGTGTGGAAAGGGATCATGAAATAACCAGTCCAAGCATCCACATGTGTGAACAAGGTCTAAACTATGTGGACAAGGTCAATTTTTACCAAGTCAACATGATTTATTCTCAAAGAGTGCATCTTAAATAAAGCCAGATCAATGTGAATGAAAATCAAGCTATCTAGCTAAAATGAAGACACCTTGAGTGTGAAAGGGGACAGGGCATGAAGACTCAGTCAAGTTTGACTAAGTCAACAAATATGTCTAGGTACATTGAACCACCTTGATGGACAACACAGTTTTAGTAGAGGAGCCTTTGCATGGAAGCAACCTCATAGTGGGTGGGATCCTTGGTGAGCAAGCTCATCAATTATATAATCAAGGAGATTTCAAGCATATGGAAATATTAGAGATTATATTTTTATGTGGTCTGCTTAGAATTCCTGCATACTTGGTTGTTTAGCTAAGTTGCTGCACTGCTTAGTGTAAGGGTTTTCTCGGGTGGGGATTCCCTACTCTTTCTCGGAGATCTTGTATAATAAATATAAGAGGATATTTCTGATCTGAATTTTCCACTACTTGGTGTTGGGCCAAGAACTTACCCTCAGTAAAAACGTATTCCCTTCAGAAAACTACGTTATTTCTTAAGGTGTGGAGTGGGAGGGGTCAAAACCCCATTTTGAGGAGCTAGTTTCCCAAGAGGAGGATCAACCTTTCTTTGGGAGAGCTAGAAGAAGAGTCTACAGACATTTCTTTGTATTTTCAGCCATTATTATGTATATATTCAGCTATACAGTGTGATTCAGCCACATATTTGCAGCAACTTTCTCTTGTATATATTTTCTGTCAAGAAACCTTTGTCAGGTCTTCTTGGATCTATATAAAAGAGATTAGATCTCTGTTTTTATACCTCATTGAGTAATATAATAATAATATCTGATTCCTTGCTCTATTTTCTGAGTCTTACCTCCATTATTTTGCGCAGTCTCTTATGCATCAACTCCGTTATTTTGCAGTCTTTGGGTTTTGTCAATTTTAAGCTGTTTTGAGCATGGGAGACCTGTTTAAGTAGGTTAAAGGCATTTTCTTCTGAAAATATTTTTCATGCATATCCTATATTGTCTATTATAAGGGAAAAAACCGTTATTTTTCACTTTTATATCTCAATATTCAGAAAATAACGTTTTTGAGGCCAAAACTGTTGTTTTTCCCCACTTGGTGACATTGTAAAAAGGCAGAGTTTGTGTTGTGATTGTTCTATTGAAGCTATGTGTTTAAATACACTATATGAGTTTATCACTTGCTGCTCTTCAACTTTGGAATACCTTAAGGTATTCTTATTGTTATATAAAATCCCGATTTTTGGATATTACAATGGTTCAATTTATCCTTTGTTTCAAGACTAGTGATGCTACACATGTGGCACATTCGTTTTTCAATGATATTTTCTAATTTCATGGCTAGACAAAGAGTATAATATCTTATAGAGACACAAGGTTCACAAGGAATTTTTTGAGGACCTTGGAATAAAATTGAACTTCAGCTCATCATATCATCCAAATTCTAATGGGAAAAATTAACTTGTGAAAAAGAATATCGGAAACATATTAAGGAGCCTTGTAGGAGATCATCCAAATTTGTGGGACCGTGTGTTAGATAAAGCTTAGTTTTCATACAATGATTAACCAAATAGGAGCATGAGGAAGATTATGTTTCAGATCTTGTATGAAATGCATCCTAGAGAAGTTTTTGGAATGAGAAATCTAGGAAAACTTGAGCGGAGGAGTGTTTACGGAAGGATTTTGTAGGAGCAATGAGTGACTTACATAAGGAGATAAAATAGAAGCTACATGATAGCAGCCACAAGTAAAAATAAAGAGCAGAATTAAGAATAAATGAGTTAAACCTTGAGGTATGGGACATAGTATTAGCCCACCTGAGAAAGGATATATTCCCAAGAGGATAATATAACAAACTTAAGATGAAGAAAACATGACCTTGCATAATACTCAGAATTTTTTTTGCAAATTCTTATGAATTGGAGTTACTTATGGGCATAGGTATCTCACCTATTTTCAATGTGGTTGATTTGTATCCCTATCAAACTGGTGATGAAGGCGCACCTACAACAAATGAGGCCAATGAAGAATTTAGTGAACAAATTTGGATGAAGAATATTCCTATGATATATGGTTTAGAGGCTGAAATAATTTTGGACATAGAGTTGCAAAGAACACCAGGGGAAAAGAGTATATGGAGTTTTTGGTGAAGTGGAAGGACCACATGATGGAGGATTCTACATGGATGAGTGTTGTAGATCTACATAAGGTAGGTTTCATTGTAGAGGAGCTTATGAGTAGGACCTCATGAATTTTTCCTTCCTGGGGAGTTTGATGCAGTATCATCAGAATGTGCTCAAGATGAATAAATGGAGAAGGGCTTGAAAATGTGGTGGATTGGCCACATGTTAAGCTGGAAATTTGATTTGATTTTTTTATTTTTAATTCTAAATACTTAATGTAATTTTGGGATTGGAGTAAGTCGAATAGTTATAATTGAGGACTTCTTTTCCATCTCACAAAGTGTCTTTTCAACTTCCCTCATTTCGAGGGAAGGAGAAACAAACCATTTGCTTAAGTTTTGAATACAAGCGTCATCGAAAGGGAGGAGGAGTAGCTCTTCTCTTGAATTCAAGTTTTTATTATTAATTTGAGTTAAAAGGAAGTTGTGGATGAATATATACATACATACACACACACACACATATATATATTCATAAATCTATGTTGAATTAAAAGGAAGTTGTGGATGAATATAAATATTCATAAATCTGTGTTTTGTTTTCTTTGGTTTCCAATCGAATTGTGTATGCACTTCTTCAAGTTTTATAATTCGTTGTGACCATCTATATAATGTTATGTGATTTTTAACATTCAATTTTGAGAATTGGTCATTTATTTATGTCCCATTTACTATGACCTCTGAGTATTTGGTAGTGCCTTTGTTTTGCAAGCAGTGACTCATTTCTTCGATTGGAATTTGGACCATGAACTTGAATAATGGTGAATCCTTGACAAAGAGGTGGGAAGATAACATTCCCTGAGTTGGGAGACATAATAGGACCATGGAGAGTCGAGTGGCAAAGGTAATGACACTTCACCTTCCCTAAAGTCCAAAAACCAAGTTCTTAATATCGCTACAAAATTATTTCATAGCGCCTAGAGGTATTTAAATGAGCGCTACAAAATCATTTTGCAGTGCCTATAACCATAATTTTCTCTATTGTGTTTTAGAGTCCAATTTTCCTTTTGGCCTGCCCATTTATATCATTTTACTTATTTATTTTATGAGATTGATGTTTTATGATATGTGACTAGATTTAAATAGTAAAAATTGTCATTATATTGATTCAAGACCCTTCTTAGTATAATTATAAATACAAAAATTAGTATCAGAGTAGGTTCCATTCGAATTAGTCTAACCACTCGAAGGAAGATCTTAAAGGGACCATGGCTAGTTGCAATGGATCTTACAAATACAAAGCTACATTATTGGATTGATCAAATTTTGTTTTCTAGAAGATAAGTATGAGGGAATATATGATGTATTTTGTTGTTGATGATTGGAAATTCATAGTAGAAGGAAGGATCGATGATAAGCATAATGAAAAATTTATTAGTGCCATATTGAGTGGCCTATCAAAATATTATTTTGATCAGGTTATTCATGGTGAAGCAATGAAATAAATATTGGATCAGATGCAAATAATTTGTGAGGGAGATTACAATCGCACTGCATATGAAATGAAGACAAAACAATTAGCTCAAATGGAAGTAGACAACAAATATTCAAAGAATATAGGAGAGTTTAAAGTTTATTATTACTTCAACAATACATTATAAGTAGAATAAGTGCAATCTATATTAAGAGGAAATATAAAATGAAAATGTCTCCTATCCATGAATTTTGAAGCAACTGATAATCAAAATACATATTCAAACTTTGAAGAAGAAGATGTTGAAGGTGAGGTATATTTTGAAGGAGAACTAATATACATCACCTTCAACTTCTAAGAAGGATAGGACAATCAAATAATAATCCATAAATGAAAGAAAGCAACATTAGTAAAGGAAGTGAAGACCAACCAAGACCTAGGAAAGCATTTAAAAGAACAATTTCTCCAAGAAAGCTCCAGTGGATCAGTTTAATGCTCAAAATTAAAAGTTATCAAAATGGATAGAAACCAATTGCAAAGCGTAGATATCATTGTCCTAAATCTGATGCAACTTGTTTCACTCAAATTTGATATTGGATGCTCCCAATATCACATTTTGTCCGTTTTGGGAAACGACAAGTTTTTTGGATTTGGGATGCAGGGGTGCACAGTCAACGGTCTATACTGCTGAATGGACCATGACATGGCAGGGTGGCTATAATCCATCAGCCAGTGGTTGGTCAACACTTGGCATATTTTGTTTGGTTTGATTTTGGTGGAATTTATTTGATTGAATTATTAATGAGGTGGTCCAATGGGAGAGTGCCACGTGGGCCAACCAGGGGCTACCATGTGGCCTCCTCATGGCTGACCAAATTTTTTTTAGGGGCCACAGTGAACCTCTCAGTGTTCAAATGCAAGACCTCCAACCAACCAACAAGACCTCTAACCAACTCCTCTACTTTGTTGCTTAACCTCTATAGGCTCAAGTCCATAGTTAAAGTTTATCTCGTAGCATGTTGGGGGGGAACGAGGTTAACCGCCAACCCCGGTCCACAAACTAGGGCCAAGGACTAACCCCAGCCCAAGACCATAATTGAAAACCCATACACCAAATTTTTTGATCATATTAACTGGCGAGTCTAAACCATATGTTAAACATAACCAAAGTTTTTGGCAATACATATCTCAGTAGATAGAACGATACATACACCACCAAACCTTATGTTATAACCCATGTCTAAAGTCTATGGTGGGAGGTTATGTTGGTGGTTACCATAATAGTCACGGGGTGTTCACATGGCATATCTCCATAGTTTATTGCCATAGTTTGTTGGAAGTTATGGTTTGGGTGCGGTTCAAACATAACCACCACAGTTATAACTCTAGCAGTCAAAATAGTGTTCACATGTAGGCGGGGTCCAAACTCTTGTTACATCAGTCAGGGAAACCAATGGGTAGAATAAATTATCGTGGGAAATGTTCCACTTACCCTAATCCTAACACAACAACCAAACTGCGTTTAGAAAATGAAACCATAGTCATTCAACCGAAGTTGTAAACCAATGGGAATGATCCAACGGCTCTGAAATCAACAAATATTACTAAGCCAAGTGGCACCTTTTTATATGGATAAAGGATGACATAGGAAATTTAAAAAATACACAATTTTCACCTGATGTGTTGGGAATCTCATTGGTGTGGGGCAAAATTGTTGCCCCATGTGGCAGAAAAATTTAGAATTTGTAGAATGATTTGCAAGAAAGTGAGAATTGTAGGACAGTTAATGAAAAAACTTCATTAGAGCATAAATCATTCAGTTTTTGAGCTTTTTAGGAGAAAAAATATCCTAGTTAGGGGTTTTTTACTATTCTAGAGCCATTGGATACATTATTTAAGCTATATGGGCACCGTAACTTGATGTAAACACACTTCTTTGAGCATAATGAAAGAGGCTCAACCATTGGAAGCTGGACCAGGAGAAGTAGCCCAAGAGGGGTGAACTCCTTAATCACTTGTTTCTTTTTGTATATTGTTATGGTATTGACATCTTCTTATTTTTTGCAAAAACACAGTTTAAAGCATGTTTATGTGTTAATGAATTTTACATAAGAAGTTAAAAAACCTAATGTTTTTACTTGTAAAATTTGACATAAATCCTCAAGCTTTCATATACAGATAGGTTTGGTATCAGAGCTTTGGTTCTTTGTTTCTTTGAGGATTTAATTTGTCTGCAATTTTTTGTTATGCTTACAAGGTTGAAGCTAAAGAGAGGAGAAGGAAATATTGTGGTTGCAAGTACTCTAGTTAGGTCAAGGAAAAGGAGAGCACAATTGCCACAATCTCCCCCACAAATTTCACCTCAAATTGTACCTGAAGCTTCAGGAGTCATGTCACATGAAGGGGATTCTGAAAATATGTCATGGGATGAGAAGGATTTCAAAAAATAATTCTTTGACATGACACAAATGCTGAAATTTTTCTATGAAGAGATAAACACAAGGTTGCAAGGTGACAACTCAAATCCTCAAAAGGGAGATAAGTCTTTAAGAGGAGATGAATGATGTGGGGACAAGACTCGAAAAGGTAATGTTGGGTGTGGAGCCTAATTATCTTGTTTATTTTGTATCATAGCATTGGACCCCTGTATCTTAATGGGGTAGCAATGCTACCCATAATTAAATGCTTCCCAGGGGCCCGCGTGGGGGCAGCTGCAACTTTATGGATCCCCCCCCCCTGGCGGGGGGTTTCGAGGGCAGCACCACCGAAGCTAAAACTAGATGTAAAATTTCCTTGTAAAAGTATAGTAATTTCTAGTCAATCTGGGCCATTCATTAGGCGGATGATCTGACGGTAGAACTTATGTTTATTTTAGGTTTTTTTTCCCTAGAAGGCAACCCCTCGCTTGTATGAGGGCATTGTATTATGGCTTTGTATTGTATGTGTATTCTCAAAGCGAGAAATAGATAGGGAGACTGTGAGAGAGAACAAAGGATATTACAATGAATCTGTTGTAGGTTGTGTCTCTTCATTTTGCTAGATAATAGAAAGGAAGGATTGGTTGTTCGAGGTGGACGTAGCCCAAACTGGGTGAACCACATATATCTGTGTCTCTCTAGTTTTATGTGTTTTATGCATTTGTGTTTTTCCACATATTTTGTGTGTCACATTTCTATGTAATATATAATTTTCTAACAGATAATGGAGGGAATGGTGATAAACCACCTTTCACACCACCATTCTATTCACCTCCATCCTCACCACCATCTTCACCATCATCATCTTCCACAACAACCCCTTCCCAATCACCCCCACATTCTCCAAATGGACATGCTAAAACTCCATTTTTAAAACTTGACATAAAGTTCGATTTGCCTATGTATGATGGAGAGGTAAATGTTGAGAGATTAGATAATTGGGTTCGTCAACATGAAGTGTATTTTAGGATAGAAAGGATCAAGGATGATGAGACCAAGATTCAAATTTCTTCATTAATATTGGAGAGTGCAACACTTATTTGGTGGGAAGCCAAAACTTGTTGTTACTTATTTGATTGGAGAGTGCAACACTTATTTGGTTGGAAAAACTTTAGGCAAGGAAAGGGACAAAGTATGCAAAAATATACTCAAGAATTTAAAATAAGAGCACTAATATTGGGTGTATATTTGACATCTCAAGATATTTTGTTGAAATAAATTGGAGGTTTCCATAGCTATTTAAGAAATATGATTCTCGTTTTTAACCATAAAATTTTAGATGAAGTTTGTGTACAGGCCAAACATCTATAGGCAAGAGGGAAACATGTTTCAGATGAAACAAGTGAGAACACCTTTGAGTCTGGAGAAAAAGGAAAGGGAAAGTTCAAGGGAAAAGGAAAGAAGAGTGCTTCCATTAAGATGGATAAATACAAAATCAGATGCAAACATTGTTCCAAGGATGGCCATGATGAATATCATTTCTAGAAAATTCATCCAGAGATGAGACCCGAGAAGTTTAAAAACAAGGAGAAGGAGAACACAACTATAATAATACAACATGATTTAGGTTATGATTCCGGAGATGAAACAAATATCACATCTATGGGTTTGAAAGTTAAGGACACTGCAAGTACTATTTCTTCACATTATCTCAATTATATCAATATGAAAAAACAATAATTGAGCTTTTCCATATTATATTTATTTCAAAGCATACCAAGGTAGACACACTGTTTGATAGTGGTTCGCAAGAAAATATTATCTCATAAAACATTGTCAAGAAGTTAAATTTAGAGATTATTCCTCATACTAGACCATATCCTTTAGGTTGGGTATGTGAGAATTCAAAATTGCAAGTTAAAAGGAGGTGCATCCTTAGATTTGCAATCACTGCAAACTTTCTTGATGAAGTTGAACTTGATGTAATTCCGCTTGATATTTGTGGTATATTTTTGGGAAGCCCGTATATTTATGATAGGAGATCAATATTTCATCACCATGAGAATAAGTATAGATTTTTCAAGACTGGGATTGAGTACATTTTTAGAGCGCATAGTAAGAAGATGATTTTTCAAGAAAATTTTAGTGGATTGAGAGTAGAAGGGTGAGGGGGTTGTACCCTCATGTATTTTTTGATTGATAAATATATTTTGGAGGTCAAAAAGCTTCCACTAAGGAGGAATGATCTGGTGGATTAGTTTAATGCTCAAAATTTAAATTTCTCAGAATGGATCTAAACCAGTGCCAAAGTGTAGATCTCATCATCTTGAATCGCAACTCGTTTCACTCAAATCTGACATCATATGCTCCTTCTATCGCGTTCCGTCTATTTTGGGAAACAATTTTTTTTTTTGATTTTGGATGTGGGGTTGCACAGTTAACATTTCGTACTACTGACTGGACCATGACATGGTAGGGTGACTATACTCCAATGACTAGTGGTTGGTAAACACTTGGAATATTTTTATTGGTTTGATTTTGGTTGAATTTCATTGGTTGAAGTATTGTTGAGGTGGTCCAATGAGAGAGTGCCACGTGGGCTAGCCAGGGGTTGTCACGTGGTCTTCACATGGCCGACCAAAATTTTGTTAAGGTTGTTAGCCAGCTATAAAATTTGTTATACCAAATGCTGGCTAAAACATTTCTGGAGTCTTCAAGGAACAAATTTTATTGCTAAAAGTGTTGGCTCTTGAAGACTCTTGAAGGCCTCATTCCTCTATCCCAATCTTCACTGTTGTGCCCATTCTACGCTCAGAAATTGTGCTGACTCCCAAGAAAGAATACTGCTGCAAGCACTATTTTCCTTTCCCCCTTCTTCCAAAAACTGACCTCATTTTCTACCCCTTTCATGCTCATCAGAATCCTTCATTTCCTATTTTCCTCCTTTCCCCTCATCAAAAGCCCTTTGATAAGGTTTTAAGACTCCCTCTTTGCCTTATCGAAACCCTCAAAACCCTTGAAAAACATTGAAAACTTCATAAAAAATACATATTTTGGTGTAAAGGTTTAAGCCGCTTGGGCTAAGTCTTTAGCTATTTTCGCTCCATACACCTTGGTGCCAGAAGCAAGCGCTGGCCCTCCAAAATGCTTATCGCATCACCCCGTTGCCAATTAGCCCTCCGTTCTATCTCCCTCGGTCATATTATCTTCCATGCGCCCAAAGGCCCCGCAAATGGGCACCAAGCCATATTGAATATTAATTTTTCACCCCGAAGTATAAACCTTTGGTTATATGAATTGTCGGTTCTATTATATCCTATAGTTTCTGCCAGTGAAAAATTATAGTCAATCTCTGCCATCGATCTGATCTGCAGATCGATGGTGCGCGATATATTTCCCCGGTGGTCCTCACCAGCCACTCACTGTTGCAAAACCGGGCGGGTTTCATCGCACTGCTTTTGAGAGCAGGGTGGTTTTTTTTTATTTCGCAGCAATTCCATTCACCGCTCGACTCATGGCCTCGAGCACTGTTCAAAACCAACTGCTCATCGCACATTAAAGTTCAGATGTGGACCCGGCACGATATTGGCATCCACCGTCCGATCTAGGGCTGCTCATCGGACGATGATCGCTCTCTGAAAAAGCCCGACAGTTAACCAGGATACAATGCTGTCATTAAAGCATCTCCGCCATTGATCTAATTTACAGATCGACGACTCATATTTCATCGCCCTGATTCGTCGCCCATTCAACATTTCTGGACTCGGGGTTTTAATTTCGCCTCAATTTTATTGAGAATCTGAAGTTCGGGCACATTCTATAAGGTTTGGATAGTGGGATCTCCGCCGTTGGTCACTTGGGACGCTCTCATCCGATGGCCCACGATCGTCCTGATTCTTGATCTTGATTTTTGATCATTTTTTCCGAAACAGAGGTTTTTACCCATTTCTTCGTTTTTTCCAAAAACTAACTCCTCCGCTTTGAATTTTCGCCTTCGCTCCTAACCGTCGATCTCTACGTGATCGACGGCTCCGATATAATTCTTCCTCCCTTTCTTTTTGAACTCCTCTAAATCAATCTCGACCATTGGATGATGCCATCCAACGGCCACGCTCCCCCCACATGTCCTCTAAAGCAATATAACCTATGCATGCAGGATTTTATAACATTTGTTCGTTTTTTGCAGGGCTTAATGGTTTTTCCGCCATGCTGAAGAAAATTCACAGGCTAAGGGTGACGATCCTCCTGCCTTTGATCCATTAAAGAAAATCATTTGCATGGTTTAAAATTCACGTTTCATCGGTGTTTCATGAGGCATTGATGGCATATCACCCCTGCACAGCCCTGCATACCACCAAAAGAAAATTAATCAAGCACAGTCAGAGAGTATCAGTTCCAAAGACAAAATATATCAGAACAAAATATTGAAGACAGATCTTCGGGAATTACGGCTAAGATGGTTTATCAAAATCCTAATCCCTGATTAAAAACACAGTTAAAGGAAAAATCATAAAGGATCATCAAACAGAAAGCCTCCATCACCACATCTGAGGCAAATTGATTCCTCCTAGCTACCTCAGCACCACCTGTGCCTCAAAGCATTGAAATGCAGGCCGAAGTTATTGATCAGGATCAGACATCTACATCACAACCCATCCAGAGAGTAAAATATGCAAACAAACTTAATGACAGAATATCAGCAGAGTTACTTTGACATCACACAAAGCCTCAAAGGTCAAAAAGAGCTCCCACTGAGCTTAAATCTTTATGTAAACCATTTAATACAGAAGATACTTATGTAATATTCTTCATTTATCGCCTCAAAGGCTGAGAAGCCATTTAAGTCTGTATTAATTATCTTTAGAGGTCTTTTTATTAGATCTCACCTCCTCATTCTTCTATAAATACTACTGCAGAAGATGAGAGAGGGGTTGGTTGATTAGGTTGTTGAACATTGAAATATAATTGAGATGGAAACTTCTGTTTGTAAATAGTGTTCTCTGGCCCTTGGAGCTCTTCTTGTGATAGATAAGTTAGGTTGAGATGAGTAGAGGATTGCTAAACTAAAGCATTTGACTTAAAGCTGTAACTGGTTTGGAGCATCAATACAAGCTAATTTATGGGATCTTGGTCTATTTTGACGGTGATGTTTTTCTCATTGTAACTTGTCATTTTGTTTCTATTTTTACTGTGTTTCATCTTCTCTTATACAGAACAACATGAATAGAGTTAGGACCTACTGTATATCAATACCCTTCTCTGACTAAAAATCTTTATTTACATGTTTTCTTTCAATCTGTGTTATTTAGAAATGATTTAATTCACTTTAAGCATAGGAATGTTGGCATTCCCTCATCTTATTGCCTTAGCTAAATATTATTCTTGAATGTTATGTTCAGTATTAGTTAAGTAGATATGAACTAAGGAAGATATGGTGTGCCCTGGTCCTAGTTTTATCCCCAAAGACTGTTTGAATGTTTCCCTTGGAATGTGTTAAAAGCTGGGTAGTTTCGAATTAATTACCAGATCTTAGGCCATTCTGTGTTATATTTGTGTTTGTCTTGAAAGTAACCTAGTAAAGTAGAGCTAGGAGAGGATTTGTGGTTAGCTCGACCCGTTAGTTTCTACTCCAACAATTGCCTTCAAGTTTCAATTTGTTTTAAAATGTTTTTTATTGAAGGTGTATCAAAGGCTGGCTAGTTTAAAAGTACTTACCAGATCCTAGTTTTCTTTCATGTCTTTCTTAAGTGTATGTCAAAATATGGCTAGTTTAAAAGTACTTACCAGATCTTGGGCTTCTTTTTGTTCTGCATCTGTTTAATTCCCCTTCTTGTTGTATCATTTCATTCCATAAATAAAACTTCAAAGAGATCCTTAGACATAGATGACTTGCCCCATGGACTACTCTTGCCTCTTGATATCCCAATTAAATCCTATTATGACTCCATAGCCTAGTGGACTAAAACCTGCAGTTATCTTTCTTCCTGGTCAAAACTTATTTTATTGCTTGCAACTTCTCACCTTTGAAACTCTTTGCATTTAGGACTCTCCACCTCAAATAGTAACCATGTTCAAGCATCCAACAAACAAAAAAAACCCTTGGCCTTCATAACTAGCCTAATATCATTACCCCAAACTTCAAAGACAAATCCATATTTGCACTCATTGGAGAGATCCCTCTCCGGATTCAGGAGGGCTAGATCCTAGAATCCCAAAGTGGTTGAAACGATGTTGTTTCTGTGATCGGACTTTTCCAATCTTGCTGATTACAAATTCCTAACATTTCTGGTGACTCCACTAGGGACTCAGTTGAATTTTCACCTTAGGTTCCCTTAAACATTCCATAAAACATTGTGAGTAAAAAGCAGCCTTTTCAAGCACTACCAAGAAATGGTAATCATGATGAAACTTGTTTGAATTAGTGATAAACTAGTCAAACCCTAGGATTCTCATAAGACTTTATCTAACCTTGAAAAATCAGATGGCTTAGCCATAAGAGTAGAATTTCTTTGTCTCATAACCATAGCTAAGTTTTGAAACAGAGTTAGTTCATTCTTAGAAACCATACAATTGGAAAATAACTCACAAAAATCCATACAAATATTTCAGATTGGTATCCCACGAACATGGTGGTGGACCATAAATTTTTTTACCTCCTTAGGAGCTAAAAACTTCCACTTGGCGACTCCACAATCCTCAACAGACCTTAAGACTCCACTAGGAAGAACCCTTATCATTGTAATATTATTCAAACTCGTTAGAGGACTGTAGGATTAAAGTTTGTGTAAACAGATTAGTTGACCTTTTAAGGACTATCATACCTGGTTGAACTTTTCCTGTTTATTTGGGTCTGAAATACACAGCATAGTGGCTCCTAGAAATATTCACACTAGAGCCTATCCTGGCCCTGACCCACCTGAGATAGTTGATAACCCAAAAGGTATCCTTAGGAAGTCTCCTAGAATTAAATTTTCAACTATTTTCAGATCACCCTTGAGAGCTAATTCAGTCCCTGAAAATATTTTAGCTCTACAACAATCACAAGTTGACTTAGTTAATCCCTTTAGAACTAGGTCTCTGGGTGATTTAGATCAGTTAGGTTCTAAGTCTTCACTTTCATCTCCTGAAACAAGTGGACATCCTGGTAGCAGAGAAACAACACCTCCTGATTTACATTTCCTTCACAATTTAGGTGTCTCTCATCCAAGATCAGCTCAAAAATCTATTCCTGGCCCATCCATTTCTGCTGACCCTAAATCCACTATTCAAACCACTCCACTTCAACCCACTTTACCTTTTTTTAACCCACCCCTTGTGAATCCACCGTCACCACATATCATGGCAGCATGGTATGCTCCCTTAGTCCTTCCTGTACCATTAGTCAACCTTCCACAACACTATCAGTCCAAAATTCCATTGTACGATGCTAGCAATGCTATAACTCCATCACAACATGTGGATAAGATGAATGAATACTTTGACTGAAATGAAATTGATGATGATTCTGTCAAGCTTAGATTATTTTCTCAGAGCTTAGGGGGAGAAGTAAGAAAATGGTTTAAAGGCTTACCCCCCCATAGTATCAATGATCTCCAAGCCTTCCATCAAACATTCTTAAACATATGGGAAGTAAAGAAAAACCCTCTCCAAGTCCTTTCTGATTACAATAACCTCCATAGAAACACTGGGGAAAGTGTGAAAGCTTATTGCACTAGATGTAATAGTGTGTATAATGCCCTTTTCCCAGAACTAAAACCTTCACAAGGCTAAGCTTTAAACAATTTTCCTGAAGGGTTTGACCCTGAGATGGCCTATCAACTGAGGGAAAGAGATCCTGCAACTCTTGAAGAGATGCAAAAGCATGCTCTTTCTGTGGAGGTCAACTTAATGGAGAAGAGAGCAAGAATGAAAAATGAAAGGAGAGTGTCCTTTAGAAAGGAATCTAGACCCTCTACTTCCAACTCAAAGATGGAGAGAATGATGGAATAAATGATGAAATAGATGAGCATAATTAAGAGAGCACAAGCAAGTCAAAACCAAACTGCTCCTCAAAATAGAAACCAGAACCAAAACCAGAATTTTAGAAGGAACCAACCTCCAAACAGACCTAGGGAAGATGATCAACAGATCACTCCTCCCTTTCATCAAAACTATGTAAGTGAGGTCGAGGAAACATATCAAATAATAGAGGAAGATGATATCAACCTGCTGGGGGTAGATAATGATGATTTTGAGATTCATTATGATAGAAAACAAGGTCTATACACACCTTATGATGACAGAAGAGATAATGATGAAAATTATTATCAAAACATGGAAAATGTCATCATAGAATCTCAGAGAGAATATGACCTTAGAAACAAAAATAGTCAACAAACCCCCAACAACAAAACCTCTGACAAATATTCACAAAACAACACTGCAAAAAGGCCTAAAGTTGTTAAACAAAAGGACAAAATAGTAGCTATAAATTCTGATAATGGTAAAGAGAAAGGCACTCAAAACGATACAAAACAGAGTGCAGACATTAGTAGTACTATCATCTCAGCTAGTACTCCTGTTAAAACCATTTTTTCAAATGTAAATAGGAGAAAATCAGCAAGCTGATGTTGCTGATAGACTCACAGCTAGTAAGGCTGAAACAAGTTCCTCGAAGAGTCAAATTCCTTTTAGCCTGGAGAAGGAAGTTTCAAAGATCAAAATCTCTGTTCCCCTGACAAAGTTAGCTACCCACAATGTATATAGGACCCATAGAGGACTTTAATGAAGGCTTTAAACATAGAGGACTTTAATGACACTGTCAATCTTAACGATGACCAACCAGAGCTTATTTTTGGTCCAAACATTGAAGGTATGTATCAAGAGGGACATGTTCCTCCCTTTTATGCGAGTTTAAACATTCATGAAAAAATTTTACACAACGCTATGCATGACTCAGGAGCTTCTCACAATTTAATGCCAAAAGCTGTAATGGAG
Source organism: Pinus albicaulis (assembly GCA_034641835.2). Taxonomy (NCBI): domain Eukaryota; kingdom Viridiplantae; phylum Streptophyta; class Pinopsida; order Pinales; family Pinaceae; genus Pinus; species Pinus albicaulis. Next base: position 675,468,456 of record CM076573.1, read on the forward strand.
AGCCTAGGTCTAGAAATCACCAGACCTTGCAAAGACCTTTACTCCTTTGACTCCAGCAGAGTGAAATGTTTAGGATTAATCAAGGACCTCTGTGTTAACTTAGCCCAAATTCCAGCCAAATGCTTCGTAATGGATATTGTTGTGGCTGATGTCCCCCCCAAATATGGAATGTTGTTATCAAGATCGTGGGGGGCTAAGTTACAAGGGACCATGCAGATGGACATGACCTATGCAACTATCCCTGTTTTCAATCATAATAGAAGACTTTACAGGGAATCCCATATGCAATACACAATTACAAGTCAGGACAGACCACAGAACTCTCCCCTTTATTCTGTAAATACATGCCTTGATTCTTTCATTATGTGTAACGATGAAAGATTTAGTGAACAAGTCACTTTAACGGGATTAATGACCGATGGCGAGGAAGAAGAATACAATGTAGGAGTATCACAAAAGTTTGTTGAACCTGTGAATGTTAGCAAACTAAACAAATGTCTTGAGCTACAATTCATTCTTCCATTGCTCTTAAACCTGGACAATCAAGAAAGCATCCCTCAAATAAACGAAAATCTTGGGGAATCAAAACAATTACAACTAAGTGCTGATATTCCAGTACAATCAAGAAGCATGTTAGTTGAAGAGGACAACCACCAAACAGACGAAATCAAAAATAGTCCTCTATGGAGTATGTATTTTGACGGGTCATGCACTAGAACTAACGTTGGTGCAGGTGTCTGGATTACCAACAATGAAAACAACCACACAGAAAGCATTTCTTGCAAATTAAAATTTCAATGTTCCAATAACATAGCAGAATATGAATCCCTTCTCTTAGGCTTACATCTATTGGAAAAGTTAGGAGCCACAAGAATTAATGTGTATGGGGATTCAGAGTTAGTCATTAGGCAAGTCAATGGGGAGTATAACGCAAATCATCCCAGACTTAGAGCCTACCGAAACGATGTCATGAACCTTTTGAAAACATTCGAGGAGTCCAAACTGTTTTTTGTCCCAAGAAAAAGAAATATTGCAGCCCACAATTTAGCCTTTGCAGCTAGAAGATTCTTAACGCCATATGAAACCAAAGACTGCACTACTCAGATAAAATTTAGACCATCCATCCCTGATAATGAAAATTATTGGAAGGTGTTTGACGGAGACAAACAAATAGAAGACTTCATGCAATTCAGAAATGAATTCGAACTAAACAATTCGGACTCAGACTATGATACAGACTGTGGTGAAGAAAATTTTCTTGGTGAAGAAGAGCCATCTCCTGAGCTTGTCAATATTAATCTTCTGACTAGCAAACTAAAAAATAAAACATAATTGAATGCAGAGTTAAAAACAGAGGAGTTAGAAACTCTGCACTCTAAAGATGAAAGTTTGCCAAGCGGTCTGGTACCTTTAGAAGAGTTGTTTGATTTTAACGATGTGGCCAAGAAGCCAAAACTGGAGTCTGTAGACACTGAAGTGGAAGAATGCAACATAGGCAGTGAGCTTAAACCAAAAATGATTAAAATGTCTAAGACTTTACTAGCTCACATTAAACTCAAATAAATAGAGTTGTTTAAAGAGTTTTCTGGTGTTTTTGCATGGAGTTACGAAGATCTGAAGTCCTATGACACTGAAATAATACAGCACAAAATTCCCCTCAAAGAAAACCAAAAACCATTCAAACAGAAGCCGCATAGAATAAACCCTGTCCAGTTGCCTTTGGTTCAGAAGGAGATCTTGAAAATGTACGATGCTAGTATTATTGTCCCTATTATATATTTTGAGTGGGTGTCTAATCTGGTGTCAGTTAGGAAGAAAACAAGAGAGAGATCAGGCTTTGTATAGACTTTAGAGACTGAAAAAAATCTTCATTAAAATACAACTACCCTTTACCTAAGATGGATCATATTTTAAAAAGGGTGGTAGGGTCTAGAAGAATTTCTTTGTTGGATGGCTACTCAGGGTACAATCAAATATTAGTTCACCCTGCTAATCAATTAAAGACATCCTTTACTACACCATGGGGCACTTTCATGTATGTCAAAATGCCTTTTGGTCTAATGAATGCTGGGGAAACTTTTCAGAGAGCCATGGACATAGCATTCTTGGAAGAACTGGGCTACTTCATCATTATATACCTTGATGATGTCACTGTGTTTTCAAAAACAGATTAAGAGCACCTAGAACACTTAAGAAATTTTTTCGAGAAATGTAGAAAGTTTGGAATATATTTAAACCCTAAGAAGACACTATTCGTTCTCCAAGAAGGTAAACTTCTTGGGCACATTATTTCAGAAGAGGGTATTAAGATAGATCCAAGAAGGATTGAGGCCATTTTACAGATCTCTCATCCTCGAAACATCAAGGAGTTGCAATCTTTCATTGGAAAGATTAACTTTCTGAGAAGCTTCATCCCAACTTGGCTGAGATCCTTAGAAATATCACAAACATGTTAAATAAGGATCAAGGGGTCAAATGGACCTTGGAAGAAAAGAATTCCTTTGAGCTGGTGAAACAAGCGTTAACCAAAACACCGGTTCTAATAAGTCCTGATTTTTTAAAAGATTTTTATATTTTTCGTTTGCATCAGAACATACCATAGTTGCTTTCCTTTTACAGAAAAATCCACAAGGAGAAGAGTAGCCTATTGCATTCTTTAGTAAGGCATTGAGGGATGCCCCTTTGAAGTATAACATCATGGAGAAACAAGCTTTTGCTTTGGTTAAAGCTTTGAAAGACTTTAGAGTATACATCCTTCACTCAAACATCACTGCCTTTGTCCAAAACTCAGTTGTTAAAGAAATTGTAACACAGGACCCAGATGGTAAGAGAGGTAAGTGGATTGATGTTATCCTTGAATATGATTTAGAGATAAAACCCACTAAACTCATCAAAGGCCAAGGTCTAGCTATATTAATGGCTGAATCAAATTTTGAGGTTCTTGATATTAATATAATTAATTCTTTGGATGACCAAGAAGGATTCTCAACTCCTGTTGTCGAAGACCATTTTATGAATTCTCCTTGGTATGCTGATATTATTTATTTTTTGCTTAATTTGAATACACCTCCTGGTTTGACAAAGACAAAGGAAATATTCCTAAAGTTAAAAGCTATAAAATATTGCATTGTAGATAGATGCCTTTATTGTAAAAATGAAAGTGGTCTATTGCTTAAATGTTTGCCTAAGGTTGATGCAGAGAAGGTTAAATACCAGTTCCATGAAGGAGAGTGTGGAAGTCATTTGTACTGGAAGACAACAGCCAAAAATTTTTTTAGGGCTGGTTTCTATTGGCCTACTCTTTTCCATGACGTACACAAGATGATCATTGCCTGTCATAAATGTCAACTTTTTCAAAGCAAAATAAAACTACTACCCCTACCCCTACATCTGATTACTGTTGAAGCCCCTTTTAAACGGTGGGGACTTGAATTCATAGGAGAAATCCATCCCCCATCTTCTGCCCAGCATAGATGGATTCTCGCTGCCACAGACTATTTCACTAAGTGGATAGAAGCCATACCTTGTAGGCAAGCCAATGATTCAGTTATTATAAAATTTATGGAGACCAACATTCTCTCCCGATTTGGCTGTCCTACCAAGATCATCACTGATAATGCAGCATCATTCAGATCAAAGAAAATGATTGAGTTCTATCATAGATATCAGATAATATTGGGGCATTCCATGACCTATTACCCTCAAGGTAATGGACTTGCAGAATCCTCAAACAAAATTCTAGTGAACATAATCAAGAAACTGTTGGAGGAAAATAAAAAGTCTTGGCACACAAAGCTATTTCATGCACTTTGGGCTGATAGATTGACTTTGAAGAAATCTATTGGCATGTCACATTTCCAGCTTGTGTATGGTACTGATGCAATTTTTCCAAACAGCCTTGGTGTACCAGTAATGAAGTTGATTCAAGAGTTGCAAACTGAAGAAAATGACATGATCAAAAGAATAAATCAGACCATTCATCTTCAACAAACCAGAGAGGAAGTCTATAACAAAGCATTGCACAAACAGGACAACATTAAAAATCTTTTTGACAGAAGAACAAAGGCCAACAATTTAAAAATTGGGGACAAAGTTTTAAAATAGGACAAATCAGCAAGTTGATGTTGCTGATAGACTGGCAACTAGTAAGGCCGAAACAATTTCCTCGAAGAGTCAAATTCCTTTCAGCTTGGAGCAGGAAGTTTCAAAGATCAAAATCTCTGTTCCCCTGACAGAGTTAGCTACCCAAAATGTATATAGGACCCAAATTTTGAAGGATTTAAACATAGAGGACTTTAATGACACTTTCAATCTTAACGATGACCAACCAGAGCTTACTTTTGTTCCAAAGATTGAAGGTATGTATCAAGAGGGACCTGTTCCTCCCTTTTATGTGAGTTTAAACATTCATGAAAAATTTTTACACAATTCTATGCATGACTCAAGAGCTTCTCACAGTTTAATGCCAAAAGCTGTAATGGAGAGCCTGGGTCTAGAAATCACCAGACCTTACAAAGACCTTTACTCCTTTGACTCCAACAGAGTGAAATGTTTAGGATTAATCAAGGACCTATGTGTTAACTTAGCCCAAATTCCAGCCAAATTCTTAGTAATGGATATTTTTGTGGCTGATGTTCTCCCCAAATATGGAATTTTGTTTTCAAGATCGTGGGGGGTTAAGCTACAATGGACCATGCAGATGGACATGACCTATGCAACTATCCCTGTTTTTCAATCAGAATAGAAGACTGTGCAGGGAATCCCATATGAAATACACAGTTACAAGTCAGGACAGACTGTAAAACTCTCCCCTTTATTCTGTAAATACATGCCTTGATTCTTTCATTATGTGTAATGATGAAACATTTAGTGAACAAGTCACTTTAACAGGATTAATGGATGATGGGGAGGAAGAGGAACACAACGTAGGAGTGTCACAACAGTTTGTTGAACCTGTGAATGTTAGAAAACTAAACAAATGTCTTGAGCTACAAGTCATTTGTCCATTTCTCTTAAACCTGGACAATCAAGAAAGCATCCCTCAAATAAACGAAAATCTTGGGGAATCAAAACAATTACAACTAAGTGCTGATATTCCACTACAATCAAGAAGCACGTTTGTTGAAGAGGACAACCACCAAAAAGAAGAAATCAAAAATAGTCCTCTATGGAGTATGTATTTTGACGGGTCATGCACTAGAACTAACGCTGGTGCTGGTGTCTGGATTACCAACACTGAAAACAACCACACAGAAAGCATTTCCTGCAAATTAAACTTTCAGTGTTCCAATAACATAGCAGATTATGAATCCCTTCTCTTAGGCTTACATCTATTGGAAAAGTTACGAGCCACAAGAATTAATGTTTATGGGGATTCAGAGTTAGTCATTAGGCAAGTCAATGGGGAGTATAACGCAAATCATCCTAGACTTAGAGCCTACCGAAACGATCTCATGGTCCTTTTGAAAACATTCGAGGAGTCCAAACTATTTTTTGTCCCAAGAAAAAGAAATATTGCGGCCCACAATTTAGCATTTGTAGCTAGAACATGCTTAACGCCATATGAAACCAAAGACTGCACTACTCAGATAAAATTTAGACTAGCCGTCCCTGATAATGAAAAGTATTGGCAGGTGTTTGACGGAGACAAACAAATAGAAGACTTCATGCAATTCAAAAACGAATTCAAAATACACAGTTCAGACTCAGACTATGATACAGACTGTGGTGAAGAAAATTTTCTTGGTGAAGAAGAGTCGTCTCCTGAGCTTGTCAATATTAATTTTTTGACTAGAAAACTAAAAAACAAAACAGAATTTCATGCAGAGTTAGAAACAGAGGAGTTAGAAACTCTTCACTTTAAAGATGAAATTTTTCCAAGCGGTCTGGCAGCTTTAGAAGAGTTGTTTGATTTTAACGATGTGGCCAAGAAGCCAAAACTAGAGCCTATAGACACTGAAGTGGAAGAATGCAACATAGGCAGTGAACTTAAATAGAAAATGATTAAACTCTCTAAGACTTTACCAGCTCACATTAAAGTCAAATACATAGAGTTGTTTAAAGAGTTTTCTGATGTTTTTGTGTGGAGTTACGAAGATTTGAAGTCCCATGACACTGAAATAATACAGCACAAAATTCCCCTCAAAGAAAATCAAAAACCATTCAAACAGAAGCTGCGCAGAATAAACCCTGTCCAGTTGCCTTTGGTTCAGAAGGAGATATTGAAAATGTACGATGCTAGTATTATTGTCCCTGTTAGATATTTTGAGTGGGTGTCTAATCTGGTGTCAGTTAGGAATAAAACGGGAGAGATCAGGTTTTGTATAGACTTTAGAGACTTAAACAAAGCTTCATTAAAAGACAACTACCCTTTACCTAAGATGGATCATATTTTACAAAGGGTGGTAGGGTCTAGAAGAATTTCTTTGCTGGATGGATACTTAGGGTACAATCAAATCTTAGTTCACCCTGCTGATCAATTAAAGACAACCTTTACTACACCATGGGGCACTTTCATGTATGTGAAAATGCCTTTTGGTCTAATGAATGATGGGGAAACTTTTTAGAGAGCCATGGACATAGCATTCTCGGAAGAACTGGGCTACTTCATCATTATATACCTTGATGATTTCACTGTGTTTTCAAAAATAGATGAAGAGCACCTAGAACACTTAAGAAAAGTTTTTGAGAAATGTAGAAAGTTTGGAATATCTTTAAACACTAAGAAGACACTATTCGGTCTCCAAGAAGGTAAACTTCTTGGGCACATTATTTTAGAAGAGGGTATTAAGATAGATCCAAGGAGGATTGAGGCCATTTTGCAGATCTCTCATCCTCGAAACATCAAGGAGTTGCAATCTTTCATTGGAAAGATTAAATTTCTGAGAAGGTCCATCCCCAACTTGGCTGAGCTCCTTATAAATATCACAAAAATGTTAAAGTAGGAGCAAGGGATCAAATGGACCTTGGAAGAAAAGAAGTCCTTTGAGCTGGTGAAACAAGCATTAACCAAAACACCAGTTCTAATAAGTCCTGATTTTTCAAAAGATTTTTATATTTTTTCGTTTGCATCAGAACATACCATAGCTACTGTCCTTTTACAGAAAAATCCACAAGGACAAGAGCAGCCTATTGCATTCTTTAGTGAGGCATTGAGGGATGCCCCTTTGAAGTATAACATCATGGAGAAATAAGCTTTTGCTTTGGTTAAAGCATTGAAAAACTTCAGAGTATACATCCTTCACTCACACATCACTGCCTTTGTCCCAAACTCAGTTGTTAAAGACATTCTAACACAGGACCCAGATGGTAAGAGAGGTAAGTGGATTGCTGTTATCCTTGAATATGATTTAGAGATAAAACCCACTAAACTCATCAAAGGCCAAGGTCTAGCTAGATTAATTCCTGAATCAAATTTTGAAGTTCTTGATATTAATATAATTAATGCTTTGGATGACCAAGAAATATTTTCAACTCCTATTGTCGAAGACCATTTTATGAATTCTCCTTGGTATGCTGATATTATTTATGTTTTTCTTAATTTGAATACACCTCCTAGTTTGACAAAGATGAAGGAAAGATTCCTAAAGTTAAAAGCTGTAAAATATTGCATTGTAGATAGATGTCTTTATTGGAAAAATGCAAGTGGTCTATTGCTTAAATGTTTGCCTGAGGTTGATGCAGAGAAGGTTAAATACCAATTCCATGAAGGAGAGTGTGGAGGTCATTTGTACTGGAAGACAACAACCAACAAAATTTTGAGGGTTGGTTTCTATTGGCCTACTCTTTTCCATGATGTACACAAGATGATCATTGCTTGTCATAAATGTCAACTTTTTGAAAGAAAAAGAAAACTGCTACCCCTACCCCTGCATCCGATCACTGTTGAAGCCCCTTTTCAACGGTGGAGACTTGACTTCATAGGAGAAATCCATCCCACATATTATGCCCAGCATAGATGGATTCTCACTGCCACAGACTATTTCACTAAGTGGATAGAAGCCATACCTTGTAGGCAGGCCAATGATTCAGTTATTATAAAATTTATGGAGACCAACATTCTCTCCAGATTTGGTTGTCCTACCAAGATCATCACTGATAATGCAGCAGCATTCGGATCAAAGAAAATGGTTGAGTTCTATCATAGATATCAGATAATATTGGGGCATTCCACGGCCTATTACCCTCAAGGTAATGGACTTGCAGAATCCTCAAACAAAAGTCTAGTGAACATAATCAAGAAACTATTGGAGGACAATAAAAAGTCTTGGCACACAAAGCTATTTCATGCACTTTGGGCTGACATATTGACTTTGAAGAAATCTATTGGCATGTCACCTTTCCAACTTGTGTATGGTACTGATGCAATTTTTCCAAATAGCCTTGGTGTACCAGTAATGAAGTTGATTCAAGAGTTGCAAACTAAAGAAAATGACATGATCAGAAGAATAAATCAGACCATTCATCTTCAGCAAACCAGAGAGGAATTCTATAACAAAGCATTGCACAAACAGGACAACATTAAAAATCTTTTTGACAGAAAAAAAAGGCCAGCAATTTAAAAATTGGGGACAAAGTTTTAAAATAGGACAAATCAGCAAGTTGATGTTGTTGATAGACTAGCAGCTAGTAAGGCTGAAAAAATTTCCTCGAAGAGTCAAATTCCTTTCAGCCTGGAGCAGGAAGTTTCAAAGATCAAAATCTTTGTTCCCCTGACAGAGTTAGCTACCCACAATGTATATAGGACCCAAATTTTGAAGGCTTTAAACATAGAGGACTTTAATGACACTTTTAATCTTAACGATGACCAACCAGAGCTTATTTTCGGTCCAAAGATTGAAGGTATGTATCAAGAGGGACCTGTTCCTCCATTTTACGTGAGTTTAAACATTCATGAAAAAATTTTACACAACGCTATGCATGACTCAGGAGCTTCTCACAATTTAATGCCAAAATATGTAATGGAGAGCCTGGTCTAGAAATCACCAGACCTTACAAAGACCTTTACTCCTTTGACTCCAACAGAGTGAAATTTTTAGGATTAATCAAGGACCTTTGTGTTAACTTAGCCCAAATTCCAGCCAAATTCTTAGTAATGGATATTGTTGTGGCTGATGTTCCCCCCAAATATGGAATTTTGTTATAAAGATCATGGGGAGCTATGTTACAAGGGACCATGGAGATGGACATGACCTATGCAACTATCCCTATTTTCAATCAGAATAGAAGACTGTACAGGGAAACCCATATGCAATACACAGTTACAAGTCAGGACAGACCGCAGAACTCTCCCCTTTATTCTGTAAATACATGCCTTGATTCTTTCATTATGTGTAACGATGAAAGATTTAGTGAACAAGTCACTTCAACAGGATTAATGGACGATGGGGAGGAAGAGGAATACAACGCAGGAGTGTCACAACAGTTTGTTGAACCTGTGAATGTTAGCAAACTAAACAAATGTCATGAGCTACAAGTCATTCGTCCATTGCTCTTAAACCTGGAAAATCAAGAAAGCATCCCTCAAATAAACGAAAATCTTGGGGAATCAAAACAATTACAACTAAGTGCTGATATTCCACTACAATCAAGAAGCACGTTAGTTGAAGAGGACAACCACCAAACAGACGAAATAAAAAATAGTCCTCTATGGAGTATGTATTCTGATGGGTCATGCACTAGAAGTAACGCTGGTGTAGGTGTCTGGATTACCAACACTGAAAACAACCACACAGAAAACATTTACTGCAAATTAAACTTTCAGTGTTCCAATAACATAGCAGAATATGAATCCCTTCTCTTAGGCTTACATCTATTGGAAAAGTTAGGAGCCACAAGAATTAATGTGTATGGGGATTCAGAGTTAGTCATTAGGCAAGTCAATGGGGAGTATAACGCAAATCATCCCAGATTTAGAGCCTACCGAAACGATGTCATGGACCTTTTGAAAACATTCGAGGAGTCCAAACTGTTCTTTGTCCCAAGAAAAAGAAATATTGCGGCCCACAATTTAGCATTTGCAGCTAGAACATGCTTAACGCCATATGAAACCAAAGAATGCACTACTCATATAAAATTTAGACCATCCATCCCTGATAATGAAAATTATTGGCAGGTGTTCGACAGAGACAAACAAATAGAAGACTTCATGCAATTCAGAAATGAATTCGAACTACACAGTTCGGACTCAGACTATGATACAGACTGTGGTGAAGAAATTTTTCTTGGTGAAGAAGAGCCATCTCCTGAGCTTGTCAATATTAATCTTTTGACTAGAAAACTAAAAAACAAAACAAAATTGAATGCAGAGTTAGAAATAGAGGAGTTACAAACTCGACACTTTAAAGATGAAAGTTTGCCAAGCGGTCTGGCACCTTTAGAAGAGTTGTTTGATTTTAACGATGTGGCCAAGAAGCCAAAACTGGAGCCTATAGACACTGAAGTGGAAGAATGCAACTTAGGCAGTGAACTTAAAAAGAAAATGATTAAACTATCTAATACTATACCAGCTCACATTAAACTCAAATACATAGAGTTGTTTAAAGAGTTTTCTGATGTTTTTGCGTGGAGTTACGAAGATCTGAAGTCCTATGACACTGAAATAATACAGCACAAAATTCTCCTCAAAGAAAACCAAAAAACATTCAAACAGAAGCTGCGCAGAATAAACCCTGTCCAGTTGCCTTTGGTTCAGAAGGAGATCTTGAAAATGTACGATGCTAGTATTATTGTCCCTATTAGATATTATGAGTGGGTGTCTAATCTGGTGTCAGTTAGGAAGAAAATGGGAGAGATCAGGCTTTGTATAGACTTTAGAGACTTAAACAAAGCTTCATTAAAAGACAACTACCCTTTACCTAAGATGGATCATATTTTACAAAGGGTGGTAGGGTCTAGAAGAATTTATTTGTTGGATGGCTACTCAGGGTACAATCAAATCTTAGTTCACCCTACTGATCAATTAAAGACATCCTTTACTACACCATGGGGCACTTTCATGTATGTTAAAATGCCTTTTGGTCTAATGAATGATGGGGCAACTTTTCAGAGAGCCATGGACATAGCATTCTCGGAAGAACTAGGCTACTTCATCATTATATACCTTGATGATGTCACTGTGTTTTCAAAAACAGATGAAGAGCACCTAGAACACTTAAGAGAAGTTTTCGAGAAATGTAGAAAGTTTGGAATATCTTTAAACCCTAAGAAGACACTATTCGGTCTCCAAGAAGGTAAACTTCTTGGGCAAATTATTTCAGAAGAGGGTATTAAGATAGATCCAAGGAGGATTGAGGCCATTTTGCAAATCTCTCATCCTCGAAACATCAAGGAGTTGCAATATTTCATTGGAAAGATTAACTTTCTGAGAAGGTTCATCCCCAACTTGGCTGAGCTCCTTATAAATATCACAAACATGTTAAAGAAGGAGCAAGGGGTCAAATGGACCTTGGAAGCAAAGAAGTCCTTTGAGCTGGTGAAACAAGCATTAACCAAAACACCGGTTCTAATAAGTCCTGATATTTCAAAAGATTTTTATATTTTTTCGTTTGCATCAGAACATACCATAGCTACTGTCCTTTTACAGAAAAATCCACAAGGACAAGAGCAGCCTATTGCATTCTTTAGTAAAGCATTGAGGGATGCCCCTTTGAAGTATAACATCATGGAGAAATAAGATTTTTCTTTGGTTAAAGCTTTGAAAGACTTCAGAGTATACATCCTTCACTCACACATCACTTCCTTTGTCCCAAACTCAATTGTTAAAGACATTCTAACACAGGACCCAGATGGTAAGAGAGGTAAGTGGATTACTATTATCCTTGAATATGATTTAGAGATAAAACCCACTAAACTCATCAAAGGCCAAGGTCTAGCTAGATTAATTCCTGAATCAAATTTTGAAGTTCTTGATATTAATATAATTAATGTTTTGAATGATCAAGAAGGATTTTCAACTCCTGTTGTCGAAGACCATTTTATGTATCTCCTTGGTATGATGATATTATTTATGTTTTTCTTAATTTTAATACACCTCCTAGTTTGACAAAGACGAAGGCAAGATTCCTAAAGTTAAAAGCTCTAAAATATTGCATTGTAGATAGATGTCTTTATTAGAAAAATGAAAGTGGTCTATTGCTTAAATGTTTGCCTGAGGTTGATGCAGAGAAGGCTAAATACCAGTTCCATGAAGGAGAGTGTGGAGGTCATTTTTACTAGAAGACAACAACCAACCAAATTTTGAGGGTTGGTTTCTATTGGCCTACTCTTTTGCATGATGTACACAAGATGATTATTTCCTGTCATAAATTTCAACTTTTTGAAAGCAAAAGAAAACTGCTACCCCTACCCCTGCATCCGATCACTGTTGAAGCCCCTTTTCAATGGTGGGGACTTGACTTCATAGGAGAAATCCATCCAACATCTTATGCCCAGCATAGATGGATTCTCACTGCCACAGACCATTTCACTAAGTGGATAGAAGCCATACCTTGTAGGCAGGCCAATGATTCATTTATTATAAAATTTATGGAGACCAACATTATCTCCAGATTTGGCTGTCCTACCAAGATCATCACTGATAATGCAGCAACATTTGGATCAAAGAAAATGGTTGAGTTCTATCATAGATATCAGATAATATTGGGGCATTCCATGACCTATTACCCTCAAGGTAATGGACTTGCAGAATCCTCAAACAAAATTCTAGTGAACATAATCAAGAAACTGTTGGAGGACAATAAAAAGTCTTGGCACACAAAGCTAGTTCATGCACTTTGGGCTGACAAATTGACTTTGAAGAAATCTATTGGCATGTCACCTTTCCAACTTGTGTATGGTACTGAAGTAATTTTTCCAAACAGACTTGGTGTACCAGTAATGAAGTTGATTCAAGAGTTGCAAAATGAAGAAAATGAAATGATCAGAAGAATAAATCAAACCATTCATCTTCAGCAAACGAGAGGGGAAGTCTATAACAAAGCATTGCACAAACAGGACAACATTAAAAAGATTTTTGACAGAAGAACAAAGGCCAGAAATTTCAAAATTAGGGACAAAGTTTTAGAATGGGACTCAAGGAGGGAAGACAAGGGCAAGCACGGGAAATTTGACAAATTATGGCTTGGCCCTTACTCTATTCATTCAGCCGCTGGTAACAATGCCTATTTCTTACAGGAGTTGAATGTAGAAAAATTGTTTGGGGGTCCTTTCAATGGCAGGATGCTTAAACATTACTTCTCTTGATCCATATTATGTTCTGAAAGATTTTTTATCTTGTTCTCATTATAAATACCCCCCCCCCCCCGTCATTGCATTCAAAGTTATGAAACATCAAAAATACAAAAACAAAAAAAACAAAAAAAAAGAAGAAAGAAAAGAGGGAAGATTGTGAAAACAAGAAAGGTATAGCCCCATACCAAAAAAGTCAAACAAATATGAAAGTGTGCAAGCTAAAATGCCACTCCTGAAGAACACACTTCTATTTAGTCAAATAGTTTAATCTTGACTAATTAGATTTAAATTTTCTGCTGATAGGATAGTGAATTCGATTTGCCAAACTGTTTTAATCTAGGCTTATCAGTAGAGAGTTTAGGATAGAAATTAAAGGTTCAAACATGATCAAAATCTAAGCCCAAGGTTTCAAAGATAAAATGACTCAAATATGCTTCAAATTCTGAGTCAAAAGATGTAAAAATCTGGTTCCAATCAGCTCAAAATCTGAACCAGTTAGCAAAGGAAAGACAGCTCAAAACAAAAGTCAAAACAGAGCTGTAAAAAAGAAGAAGAATATGTTTTCAAAGCTCAGATCTCAAAGCCTTCCATTTTTGTTTTTAAATTTTGTGAAAAATAATGTCTATGTGCAGTTTTTTCTTATGCCATAGACCAACATCAAGTTAGACTGTTCAATCCTGACTTGAATGCTTTTAAATTTCTATTGTAGAATTTAGAGAATAAAGTCTGTTGGACAGTTCAATCCCAACAGACAGTAGATTAGCTAGAGAATCATATGGGCTCAACTGTTTAATTTGGGTCCATGGAGAAATAAGGAATAGAAATAGATTAGTTTTCCTGCTTTCAAAAGAATTAAATGTTGTAAAAGAGTTTGCCAATCCAAGTGCACACTACAAGAAAAAAAAATGTTAAGACCAGTAGGATTGGGTAGGTAGAAAGCTTGTATTGATGAAGATCCATTGTTTTTATGACTACTAATATGTTTTCAAAGCAAGATCATCCCAGCAAAAGAAGGGCAGCGCAATGGATAAGGCACAGGTCAGCCTCCCAGAGAATGCAAGTCTAAAGTTCTTGATGCCTTCAAGAAGGCACCATCCCCAAGTGGAGCCACTGTTAGCCAGCTATAAAATTTGTTATACCAAATGCTAGCTAAAACATTTCTGGAGTCTTCAAGGAAATTTTTTTATTGCTAATAGTGTTGGCTCTTGAAGACTCTTGAAGGCCTCATGCCTCTGTCCCAATATTCACTATTGTGCCCATTCTACACTCAGAAATTCTGCTGACTCCCAAGAAAGAATACTACTGCAAGCACTATTTTCCTTTCCCCCTTCTTCCAAAAACTAACCTCATTTTATACTGCTTTCATTCTCATCAGAATCCTTCATTTCCTATTTTTCTCCTTTCCCCTCATCAAAATCCCTTTGTTAAGGTTTTAAGACTCCCTCTTTGCCTTATCGAAACCCTCAAAACCCTTGAAAAACATTGAAAATTTCATAAAAAATACATATTTTGGTGTAAAGGTTTAAGCCCCTTGGGCTAAGTCTTTAGCTATTTTCGCTCCATACGCCTTGGTGCTAGAACCAAGCGCTGGCCCTCCAAAACACTTATCACATCACCCCATTTCTGATTAGCCCTCTGTTCTATCTCCCTCGGTCATATTATCTTCCATGCACCCAAAGGCCCCGCAAACGGGCGCCAAGCCATATTGAATATTAATTTTTCGCCCCGAAGTATAAACCTTCGGTTATATGAATTGTTGGTTCTATTATATCCTATAGTTTCCGCCTGTGCAAAATTATAGTAAATCTCCACCGTCGATCTGATCTGCAGATCGACGGCGCGCGATCTATCGCCCCGGTGGTCCCCGCCAGCCACTCACTGTTGCAAAACCGAGCGGGTTTCATTGCACTGCTTTTGAGAGCGGGGTGGTTTTTTTTTATTTCGCAGTGATTTCACTCGCCGCTCGATGCGTGGCCTCGAGCATTGTTAAAAAACCGCCGCTCATCGCACGTTAAAGTTCGGACGTGGACCTGACACGATATTGGCATCCACCGTCCGATCTGGGGCTGCTCATCGGACAGTGATCGCTTTCTGAGGAAGCCTGACAGTTAACCAGGATACGACGTGGTCATTAAATAATCTTCGCCATCGATCTAATTTACAGATTGATGGCTCATATGTCATCGCCCTGTTTCGTCGCCCAGTCAGCATTTCTGGACCCAGGGTTTTAATTTCGCCTCAATTTTATTGAAAATCTGAAGTCCGGGCACATTCTATAAGGTTTGGATTGTGGGATCTCCTCCGTTGATCACTTAGGCCGCTCTCATCTGATGGCCCATGATCGTCCCGATTCCCGATCTTGATTTTTGATCATTTTTTCCGAAACAGAGGTTTTTTCCCATTTCTCCATTTTTTCCAAAAACTGACTCCTCCGCCTTGACTTTTCGCCTCCGCTCCTAACCGTTGATCTCTACGCGATCGATGGCTCCAATTTAATTCTTCCTCCTTTTCTTTTTTACCTCCTCTAAATCAATCTCGACCGTTGGATGATGCCATCCAACGACCACGCTCCCCCCACATGTCCTCTGAAGCAGTATAACCTATACTTGCAGGATTTTATAACATTTCTTTGTATTTTGCAGGGTTTAATGGTTTTTCCGCCATGCTGAAGATAATTCACAGGCTGAGGGTGACGATCCTCCTGCCTTTGATCCATTAAGGAAAATCATTTGCAAGGTTTAAACTTCACGTTTCATCGGTGTTTCATGAGGCATTGATGTCATATCACCCCTGTGCAGCCCTGCATACCAGCAAAACATAGTTAATCAAGCACAGTCAGAGAGTATCAGTGCCAAAGACAAAATATATCAGAACAGAAGATTGAAGACAGATCTTATAGGGTTACGGCTAAGATGGTTTATCAAAAGCCTAATCCCCGATTAAAAACACAGTTAAAGGAA
The DNA here is from genome assembly GCA_034641835.2 of Pinus albicaulis. Classification (NCBI taxonomy): domain Eukaryota; kingdom Viridiplantae; phylum Streptophyta; class Pinopsida; order Pinales; family Pinaceae; genus Pinus; species Pinus albicaulis. The sequence goes on from CM076573.1 coordinate 675,484,646, forward strand.
AAATCATAAAGGATCATCAGACAGAAAGCCTCCACCGCCACATCTGAGGCAAATTGATTCCTCCTAGCTACCGCAGCGCCACCTGTGCCTCAAAGCATTCAAATGCAGGCCGAAGTTATTGATCAGGATCAGACATCTGCCTCACAACCTAGCCAGAGAGTAAAATGTGCAAACAAAATTAATGACAGAATATCAACAGAGTTACTTTGACATTACACAGAGCCTCAAAGGTAAAAAATAGCTCCCACCGAGCTTAAATATTTATGTAAACCATTTAAAATAGAAGACACCTATGTAAGCTTCTTCATTGAGCCCATCAAAGGCTGAGAAGCCATTTAAGTCTGTATTAATTATCTTCAGAGATCTTTTTATTAGATCTCACCTCCTCATTATTCTATAAATACTACTGCAGAAGATGAGAGAGGGGTTGGTTGATTAGGTTGCTGCACTTTGAAATATAATTGAGTTGGAAAATTCTGTTTGTAAATAGTGTTCACTGGCCCTTGCAGCTCTGCTTGTGATAGATAAGTTAGGTCAAGATGAGTAGAGGATTGTTAAACTAAAGCATTTGACTTAAAGTTGTAACTGGTTTTGAGCATCAATACAAGCTGATTTATGGGATCCTGGTCTATGTTGACGGTGATGTTTTTCTCATTGTAACTTGTCATTTTGTTTCTGTTTTCACTGTGTTTCATCTTATCTTATAAAGAAAAGCATGCATAGAGTTAGGACCTACTGTATATCAGTACCCTTCTCTGACTGAAAATCTTTATTTACATGTTTTCTTCCAATCTGTGTTATTTAGGAATGATTTAATTCAGTTTAAGCATAGGAATGCTGGCATTCCCGCATCTTATTGCCTTAGCTTAATATTATTCTTGAATTTTATGTTCAGTATTAGTTAAGTAGAGATGAACTAAGGAAGATATGGTGTGCCCTGGTCCTAGTTTTATCCCCAAAGACTATCTGAATTTTTCCCTTGGAATGTGTTAACAGCTGGCTAGTTTTGAAGTACTTACCAGATCTTAGGCCATTCTATGTTATCTTTGTGTTTGTCTTGAAAGTAACCTAGTAAAGCAGAGCTAGGAGAGGATTTGTGGTGAGCCCGGCCCGTTAGTTTCTACTCCAACAGTTTCCTTCAAGTTTCCCTTTGTTTTAAAATGTTTTCTATTGAAGGTGTATCAAAGGCTGGCTAGTTTAAAAGTACTTACCATATCCTATTTTTCTTTCATGTATTTCTTAAGTGTATGTCAAAAGCTGGCTAGTTTAAAATTACTTACCAGATCTTGGGCTGCTTTTTGTTCTGCATCTGTTTAATTCCCCTTCTTGTTGTATCATTTCATTCCATAAATCAAACTTCAAAGAGATCCTTAGACATAGATGACTTGCCCCATGGACCACTCTTGCCTCTTGCTGTCCCAATTAAATCCTATTATGACTCCATAGCCCAATGGAATAAAACCTGCAGTTATATTTCTTCCTGGTCAAAACTTATTCTATTTCTTGCAACTTCTCACCTTTGAAACTCTTTGCATTTATGACTCTCCACCTCAAACAGTAACCATGCTCAACCATACAACAAAAAAAACAAACCCTTGGCCTTCATAACTAGCCTAATATAATTACCCCAAACTTCAAAGACAAATCCATCTTTGCACTCATTGGAGATATCCCTGTCCGGATTCAAAATGGCTAGATCCTAGAATCCCAAAGTGGTTGAAACGATGTTGTTTCTGTGATCGAACTTTTCCAATCTTGCTGATTACATATTCCTAACAAAGGTCTAGAGCATACCTCCAGGGGTTCGAGCGCTAGACCTCCAACCAACCAATAAGAGCTCTGACAAACTCCTCTAATTTTTTGCTTAACCTCTATAGGATCAAAGGCATCTTTAAGGTTTATGTCGTAGCATGTTGCAGGGGGACCGGGGTTAACCCCAGACCCCGGTCCACAAATTAGGGTCAAGGGCTAACCTCATCCCGAGACCATGATATTATAAAACCTAGACACCAAAGTTTGTGATCATATTAATTGACAGGCCTAAATGATGTGTTAAACATAACCAATTTTTTTGGCAATACATATCTCGGTAGATAGAACGATACATACACCACCGAACCTTATGTTATAACCCATGTCCAACCTCTATGGCAGAATGTGTTTTTGGTTACCTCGATAGTCACAAGTTGTTCACATGGCGGATCTCTACATTTTATTGCCACATTTTGTTGGCAGTTATGGTTTGGGTGCAGTTCAAACATAACCACCACAGTTCTAACTCCGATGGTCACAATAGTGTTCACATGTAGGCGAGGTCCCAACCCTTTTTATCACGGTCATGAAAACCAATAGGTAGCAAAACCTACTATAGGTAGGGTTCCTCTAACACTAATCATAACACATAAACCAAACCATGTTTAAAAAATGAAACCACAGTTAGCCAACCCAAGTTATAAACTGGTGGGAACGATCCAATAAATATAAAATAAACCGCTATTACTAAGCCAAATGGCGCCTTTTTAGACAGATAAAGGCTGACATGGGAAATTTAAAAAGGCAAGAATTTTCACCCGGTGTGGTGGAAATATCACCAGTGTGGGGAAAAATTATTGCCCCATGTGGCCGAAAAAGTCAGAATTCGTAGAATGATTTGCAAGAAATTGCGAATTGTAGGAAAATTAGTGAAAAAAATTCATTGGAGCATAAATCATTTAGTTTTTGACCTTTTTTGGAGCATTAAGGTCCCATCTAGGAGTGTTTTAATGTTATGGAGCCATTGGAGACATTTCTTAAGCCATCTGAGCACTGTAACTTGATGTAAACACAAAGTTTTGAGCATAATGAAAGAGGCTTAACCATTGGAAGTTGGAACAAGAGATGTAGACCAAGAGGGGTGAAATACTTCATCACCTGTTTTTTTTTGTATACTGTTATGGTATTGATGTCTTCTTCTTTTCTGCAAAAACTAAGTTTTAAAGCATTTTTATTTGTTAATGAATTTGACATAAGAAGTTAAAAATACCAATACTTTCGCTTGTAAAATTTGACATCAATCCTTAAGCTTTGAAATGCAGATCAAAGAAGGCCTTGTAATTCTAGGTATGTGTTTAAATTCAACAAGAAAATGCACACACATTGGTGTGGGATCCCAAGTCAAACATGAGTGAGGGATTCTAGTGACACATTAGTGAGAAAGTGTGCAACCAATTTTTAAAGAAATTGGAAAATAAATTGTAATCTTATCTCATAACAACTTGTAATAGTTAACTAAGTGTGATAGAATTAGTTAGCTCAAGAATTTAAATTTGAGAGTCAAATAGTAGACATGCACAGTGATTCTATTATTTACATGGTCTAGTTGCAGTTGTAGCACTAGTGTAGTTTTAGTGCAATCAGTTAACTCAAATTAATTGAGTTAAAATCAATTTAACTAGTTCTAACTGAATGATGAGCTGGTGGAATATCAAGTGAATTAAAATATATTTATTTCAAAATTAGTGATCTACCAAGTAATTGATGATTCACTATTAATAGTTGCATGCATGCCAATTCTTATGACAACCCAGTTGAGACAAAGGTTAAAGGCAAGTAAACTATCAGTTGTATTATTATTGAACTGCCCAGACGTAATTATAAATCCACAAGAAGCCCATGAATGATTGCGCAGTCAAGGAAGGTTGGAATTCCTATTTAATAGGAATTATTTTTCCTAGGGATTTCGTGAGCAAGTCAGGATGAAGGTGGGCAGGAAATTGGCTATGTATTGGTCCAATTTTTCCTAGATCAGTGTGAGAGAATTGGTAGAGTGTATGAGGTTCTTGTGTGCACACACGAATTGTATTGTTTCATAATTCCTTGGTTAATTATACAATAAAGATGGAGGAGTTTTGATCTGTTGATTTCCCCAGGAAAATCTTGTGTTGTGCGATTGATTTACTTCTTTCTCTTACTAGCATGTAATTGAGCGATCGTGTTTTATATTTCACCAATATTGTAGAAGGATTTAGTATCTCATTTTAGTACATTGCATGATTGGATTGAATCCATTGGTGTAATTTCTACATGGTATCAGAGCTATGTTAGAGATTTTCTACATGGTATTTAGAGTGCTGGGAATCACAATAGTGGAGAAGAAATTGATTTTGTGTTGAACAGTATTCAAATTTCTAGATACTTTCTTTGGAGATAGAAGCAGATCAATATGTCTTTCAGTGGCTTGAGAATCGAATATGCACTCGATGACAACTCGAATTATATTGCATGGAAGTACGATATGGAGGAAGTTTTGGAGGACAATGGGTTGAAGGAATTCATAGATAATGATATTCCCAAGCTTGCAAAAGAAAATGCCCAACTTCTTGATGCATGGCAGAAGAAGGTAGCAAAGGCGGGGATGATATTATTAGAGAGAGTTCAAGATCATATTGTCTCAAGTAGCCATATAAAGGAAACTCCATATGCTATGCGGAAGGTCTTGAAAGATTTGTTTTAAAGAAGCAATGACCACAGAAAATTGGCACTCAAGGATAAGCTTGGGAAAATCAAAATGGATAAAGGAGACACAATCCAAAAATACTTGACCAAGTTCACTCAATGTGAAGATGAGCTTGGAAGTGTTGGGATTACTATAGCTGATGATGACTTGGTGAGCCTCACACTTCTAGGCCTTCCCAAGAGCTAGCATAGTTACCAGGAATCTGTGAATGGGAGGGAGAAATTACCAAACTGGGAGTGACTATGGTTAGATTTTGTACAAGAAGAGTTTCTGCAAAATACCAGGGATGGATCCTCATCCAAGGCTAGTAATTAGGAAAATTGTGCCTTGGTTGGTAAGGCAAATAAGGGGAAGGGGAGGAATTCCCATTCCAAATCTGAGACTAACAAAGAAGGCAAGAGGCATGACATGTCAAAGGTGATATGTTTTCACTGTCATGATCATGGAAAATATGCCACAAATTGTCCATAAAAGAAGAAGAACAACAAGAAGGCTCTAGGAGCTACAGCGGGTGGAGCTTTGGCTTCACAGTTTGAGTTGGAATTATCTCTCATCACATGCATGGAATCAAATGTGATGGGATCTATGTGGTACTTGGATAGTGGAGCATCTTTCCACATAACGGGAAAAAAAATAACTCTTTAGTAGCTTGGAGCTGAATGATATTCAGATGCACATCAAGATGGGTGATGACGAGAGGTATAACACTACTGAGATTGGTACAGTTACTTTCTAGAGACATTTAGGTAAACCTTTCATATTAAAAGATGGCATGCATGTACCAAGCTTGAAAAGGAATTTAGTTTCAATTGCTATTTTGGAGGATCTTGGATATGATGTGGTTTTTAGTGAAGGAAAGGCATTCCTTCATCACAAATCCATAGGACAGGTAAATAATATTGGGGTTCGTGTGAAGAACCTATACAAAATTGATGTACATGGTTGCACAACATTGACTAGTAAAGAATGGAAGGTGGTGAGGCAGGATACAGGTGAGTTATAGCATAGGAGATTGGGCCATCTACACCAAAGTTCTTTGAGGATCATGCAGCAGATTTGTACAGGTCTTCCAAAGGGTACTCTTGCGTAGATAGACATATACAAGGGATGTACCATAGGGAAGTATACTAAATCCACATTTCATGAGAAGGATAATTGAGAAGTGGAAATCCTTGGGAGAGTTCATTGAGACGTGTGTGGACCATTCTCTACACCTTCCATAGCAAAGCACAATTATTATGTGATTTTTGTTAATGTTTTTTATAGAAAGTGTTGGATCTTCTTTCTACAAAATAAGGATCAGACGTTCTCCAAGTTTTGTGAGTTCAAAGCACTAGTAGAGAAATATACATGGAAGAAGGTGAAGGCTATAAGGAGTGACAATGATGGTGAGTATATCTCTAATGAATTCAAGAAATTATATAAGGAGTGACAATGATGGTGAGTATATCTCTAATGAATTCAAGAAATTCTATGCCAAAGAAGGAATTAAGAGAGAATTGATTGCACCTCATAACCCACAATATAATGGGGTTGTAGAAAGAAAGAAAAGAATAATTGTGGGAGAAGTACGAGCTATGTTACATGATCGGGGCCTACCGTTGCATTTGTGGGCAAAGGCATGAAACAAAAAGGTATTTTTGTAGAACTGTAGTCCTCATCGAATACTCGGCATGAGTACACCAGAGGAGGCTTTTTCAGGTAAGAAACCAGATGTTTCATATTTTAAATTTTTTGGCTCATCTGTCTATTTCCATGTGACCAAAGATGCCAGGAAGAAGCTAGAAGTGACAACAAAGTTTGGGATATTTTTGGGGTACACCGATACTCCCCACAACTATCAGGTGTATTTTCCAGCTAATAGGATGACAGTTGTCACGAGAGATGTTAAATTTGATGAGGAGAAAGCCATGAGATTTTCCCTTGAGAGGGATCTTGACTTGCATGTAGATGAGGAAATTTTAGGTCCAAAGGATGAACCTCAGGATATGGAGCAACCACAAGCAAAGAATCATGGAGTGGCAGAATCCACTCATGCATATCCATCAACTAGAAATGATAGGAAGCACACCAAAGAGGCTAACATATTGATTCTAGATGTGACAAAGCATGTAGGTTCACCTACATCACAGCGCAGGAAGAAAAGGTCCCCAACTAGGTATTTTTGATACATGGCTCTTATGAGCTAGTGTATTGTGACAAAGCCATCCTATTTTGAGGAAGGAGTGAAACAAAAAACATGGGTTAATGCCATGGTTGAGGTGTATGACTCCATTATCAGAATTAGTGCATGGGAAGTGATCCCAAGACCAGTTGGGAAGTTAATGGTTGGATCCAGGTGGATCTACAAGTTTAAGAATGCAACATATGGGAGTGTCGAGAAATACAAGGCTATATTTGTGGCTCGAGGATTCTCATGGGTAGAGGGGATTAACTATGAGGAGAGTTTTGCACCGGTTGCAAGGTACTCATCAATTAGATCTATCCTTGCACTCCCAGAGTAGATAGCATGGAAGATACATCAAATGGATGTAAATATAGCCTTTCTCAATGGAGTTATTGAGGAAGAAGTGTACATTGGGTAGCCATAAATTTTTGAGACATTTGACATGGAGTTGCATGTGTACGGACTCAAGAGAGCACTATATTTGTTGAAGCAAGAACCTCGTGCTTGGTACACCAGGATCGACAACTATTTCATTGGGTTGGGCTTCACAAAGAGTGAATAGGATGCGAACCTATATCATATTGTGGTTGATGGTAAGCTTTTGATTATTGTATTTTATGTTGATGATATTATACTGACAGCTGATGTGCAGCTCGTAACTTCTTGCAAAGAGGATCTTGCAAGAGAGTTTGAGATGAAGGACATGGGGCTCTTGCATGATTTCCTTGGATTGGAAATATGGAAAAGATATGGGAAGCTATTTGTATCTCAGGGAAATTATGCCAAGGAGATTCTCAGGAAGTTCCACATGGAGGGAAACAAACCCATGGAGACTCCTCTTGCAGGAAACTGGAGGAAGGAGGATGCTACTTCATGTGAGGTATTGGATTATACTATTTACATGAAGCTTGTGGGTTCAGTTATGTATTTGGTGAACACACGACCAGACATATGCTACGCAGTCAACCAACTTAGTCAATATATGGTTAAGCCTACCAAAATATTTTGGAAGGTGGTGAAGAATGTGGTTAGATATATCAAGGGCACTACAGATGTTGGATTATGGTACAGATGGACAGAGGGAGTGAAGCTTCAAGGCTTCACTGATGTAGATTGGGTAGGTAGTCCATTAGACAAGAAGAGCACATCAGGGGGCATCTTCAGCATAATATCAATAACAGTTTCTTGGTACAACAGGAATCAAAGATCAGTTGCACCCAGTTCAGCCAAGGCAGAGTACATGGCATCTATTCAAGCTACATGCGAGGCCATCTGGATTTGGAATATACTTTTTGGTTTGTTTGGTCATCAGATAAATCTGACGGTGATACATTGTGATAACCAAAGTTGCATAAAACTCGTGGTTAATATGGTATTTCATGACAAGTCCAAGCATATTGACATCTGATACCACCATCTCAGAGATTTTTTTTCAGATGCATATTATGTTGTTGTAGTACATTCCCATGGAGGATCAGGATGCATATATATTGACGAAGGCACTTGCAAAGAGAAAATTTGAATACCACAGAGGCAGGATCGGGGTAGCAGATAATCCATTTCTTGTTGAGAGGAAGTATTGAAATTCAACAATAAATTTCACACACACTAGTGTGGGATCCTAGGTCACACATGAGTGAGGGATTCTAGTGACATATTAGTGAGAAATTCTGCAACCAATTTTTAAATAAATTGGAAAATAAATTGTAATCTTATCTCATAAAAAATTGTAATAGTTAACTAAGTGTGATATACTTATTTAGCTCAATAATTTCGAGTTGAGGGTCAAATAGTAGGCATGTAGAGAAATTGTATTATTCACAGGGTCCAGTTGCCGTTGTAGCACTAGTGTGGTGTGTGTGCAATCAGTGAACTCAAATTAATTTAGTTAAAATCATTTTAACTAGTAATTCTAATTGAATGATGAGCTAGTGGAAGATCAAGTGAATTAAAATATATTTAATTCACAAGTAGTGATCTACCAAGTTACTGATGATTCACTATTAATAGTTTCATGCATGTAAATTCTGATGACGACCCAGTTGAGACAAAGTTTAAAGGCAAGTAAACTATCAGTTGTATTATTAGTGAACTGCCCAGGTGTAGTTACAAAGCCACAGGAATCCCATGATGGATTGCATAGTCAAGGAAGGTTGGAATTCCTATTTAATAAGAATTATTTTTCCTAGGGATTACGTGAGAAAGGCAGGCTGAAGGTGGGTAGGAAATTGGCTATGTATTTGTCCAATTTTTCCTAGATCAGTGTGAGACAATTGGTAGAGTGTATGAGGTTCTTGTGAGCACACATGCATTGTATTGTTTCATGATTTATTGGTTGATTATACAATAAATATGGAGGGGTTTTTAGCAGTTTCTTTCGACAGGAAAATCTTGTGTTGTATGATCATTTACTTCCTTCTCTTACTTGCATGTGATTGAGCGATCATGTTTTATATTCATATTGTAGAAGGATTCAATATCTTGCTTTAGTACATTGCATGATCAGATTGAATCCATTGGTGTAATTTCTAGAGTATGAAAATAAGTTTTATGGTTATTTATTCTCATATAATAATTTTTTTGATAATGAAATATATTGTAGGGCATATGTGAGAAATGATTATATGAGGAATAGGAGCAGGGCACAAAGATCATGATTTTATAAGCAGTGCATCAAAGAAAATCAAGGTAGATAAGAATATAATTTCATAGATAGAAATAAAAGAATAAGGGTATGGATAAGGAATCTATAGGAAAGGTAGAATGTGGTATGGAACTATGTGTTCAAAGAAAATATAGCCAATGGTATATAGATAGTGGATGCTCAAGTCATATCATACGAGATAGAAGTAAAGTTATCTCTCTAAAGGAAGTCAAAGGCAATGTCACCCTTGGAAATAATAATTCAAGAAGGATAATTGGAAAATACACAAGTCTTGATGATGAAAGGGAAAAGAATCAAAATGCTCTACTTGTTGAAGGTCTAAAGAACAATATACTAAGTGTAGGTTAAATGGTTCATTAATGGTATGATATCACATTTGATTCCAAAGGATGTGAAATAAGAAAATAAAATTCAATAATATTGGTATCAAATCCAATCAAGTCTCCGAACAATGTATATTTCCTCAATAATATTAAAAGAAAGAAAAAATCCTTATGGGAGTAACATGCCTAATAGATACTCAATAAAAAAAACAAACTAAAAGTCTACAACACCATAAGAAACAGAAAAATATGGGATTTTTTTAGGGTGTGATATAAGAGAAGAATGATGAAATGGAAAGTTTGTAGGATATGAACTAGTAGTTGAAAGTGAAGTGTGTGGTGAATTTAAATTGGAAATAAATAAAAAAAGTGGGAGAGTTTCATATAAGAAGAAGCTTCAGTTCAAGAGGAGAAGATATTTGATGTCAAAAGAGTTAAGTTGTAAAAAAAATGAAGCATAATCCCATAGGGAAAAGTCCCAAAAAGAAGTAAATATAAGTTCAAGCACAAGGGGATAATCCTCACAAACAAAGCTACAAAAGAGTAAATGCTGCATATAGACATAATATTGATAGGGGGAGCCTAGTTGCAAAAAAATGGGAAGTATGAAATCATAGGAAGTATTTTTTTTACTACTAATATCTTAATGGGAGAAATAATTTCCATATGCAAAATATCCCTTTTAAACTGATGTCAAAGGGGGAGAATATGCATAGTAGATGAGGGGAGAAGTTGCAGTTACTAAGATAAGTTACAAGCAGATGAAGATTCGTAGACACTAACAAAAATTACGTGTGGAAGAAGACTTATAGATAAGAAGAAGAAAAATTTAAAGGAGAGCACCCCATTTCCATTGGAGTCAAAGGGGGAGAAGTTTCAAGCACAAAGAGAATTGTAGATAGGTGGAGTTCTATAGTATTATTGTATAATTGACTAAGGGTTTCCATCAATTAAAATGTGGGAGATGTTTGGAAATATTTTTTCCATTGATGTCAAAGACTTCGGAGCCTACTTAGTCCAAGAAAAATATTGGAAAATAAATATTGTTGGAATTATTATTTTTGGACTTTTGATGCCCCATTTGGATTCTGTATATTTGAATTCATTTTTTCTACAATTACCTAGATCAAATGGGAGCATAATACATATAGTTGGAAATATCATTATGAGACCTTTGCAATGGTATATGAAGCTCTCTCTAATTCCATATGAATGAGGAAATATAAAATATTTCATCAAGATAACCCAACCAAAGTACAAGAAAGCCAATCCAACTGGTTTTACAAGTCAACCCTATAAGCGAACATAAAAACATTGAAAATAAATGGAATATGAGTTCATTTTAACACTAATTCATTGAAGTAAAACATCAGAGGTTTGAAAAAGGAATTGGGGAATATGTTTTTGGGTGATTCTTGGAGTCTAAAGGTAAAAGGAGAAAAGTGATTTATCAGATGAACAAGTCATCTTGGAATATTCACTATAAATATTGTTTAGGGATGTTCCATACCATGAAAATTGGAGGATAAAGATATAATATCATCATGTACCTATGGTTCAAATTTCAAACCTGTTCCACTATAATTTTGGATATATACTCAAAGGAAGTTAAGTGTACTGAATGCTCTTGAAATCTTCTTCAAACAGGTCAACTTGGAATTTTCATTATAAATCGTGTTCTATAATTTTTTAAACCATTAGAATTGGAGGATAAAAATATAGGGGTATCATGTATCTGTGGTTCAGATTTTATACTTTTGTTAGTTATAATTTCAGAGATGTGCACTAAGAAAGTTAGGTTTCCTAAATGCTCTTGAAATCTTCTTCAAATAGGCTTGCCTGGAATTTTTTCTATAAATTTTGTGTTGTGATATTTCTAATCGTGTAGCTTTGAGAATACAAATAAAAGGTCATCTTGTGCTTGTGGTTGAAATTTCAGACCTAAATTCACTATAATTTTGGAAATATGCTTTAGGGAATTTAATCTTCTTGAATGCTCTTGAAATCTTCTGCCAATAGGTTTGCTCTAGAATTTTGACTAAAAAATTGTTTTTTGATGTCTTACATTGTGAAATTTGGATGAGATGGAGAAGATATATTTATGTGCCCATGGTAGAAATTTCAGGACCATATTTTAAAAATTAAATACATGGCATGTTGGGAAAGTTCATTCTTAGGAAGAAGCCAATTTTCTTTTTTGAAATAAGTAGACCTAATGAAGAAAGAAGCAACAAGTATACTTAGTAAAGGTAGAAGAAACTAATAGACCTAGAGACGGAAAAAGAAGCAACAAAACCTGGTGAAAGAAGAAGTTTGAAAACATTTAAACATCACCTCGATCAAGAATCTCTCTCAATCCCCCTTTTTCATTTAGCATCGTTCTGAGTAGGATTGCATGGAACAATTGGCACACAGAAAATAAATAAAGATATACCTCAATCGAGATTAGGTATAACATTATAGAAATTTTTAGATCTAAAATGGGCCTCAAAACAAAAATGTAGAACCAGAATCAACTTTATAAGAATTAATAGGATTTGAGATGATGATGTCAACCATGGGGGATGATTCACCATTTTTGGAGCAAAAAGGTAAAAAGATTAAAAAATAAAAAAATAAAAAAACTACATTTCAACTCGTATTTTAAACTTATATCCCTATGGTTTTACTCAAATTTTGAGTAGGAGAACTTGTTGGATACAAAATTTAATCCCTCATCTAAGGAGTACCCATGTTGCATACTTGTGATGAGCCCTACTACACGAAAATGAGAAATACATGAAAAACATGATTGTAATCGAATGTATGCAACACAAATACTCCTTGGATAAGGAATTAAATTTTGCATCCAACGAGTGCTCCCACTCAAAATTGGAGTAAAATCATACGGAGATAAGTTGAAAAAACGAGTTAAAAAATTAGTTTTTCCTTTTTTTCCCTCTAAAATGTGATGATGTAATATAATATTATTTTATTATTTCCACTATTATTTTATAATATTCCTTAGGAGGCCTATTTTAGGCCTTAAAATTTATTTAATTCTACGAGCTTGATCGAGCTAAAGCTCGATCAATATCATTTAATCATGAATTCCCACAAGCCACATATTAATTGGCATTATTAATGTACCATGTTGTTGGAATTTTTGTCGACGTAGTTACTCATAAATGTCCACCAACCAAGTATTCATGATGTTATTACCATAACATGGTGTAGGACATTTTTTCTAGGTAACAAAGAGCTAGATCAAGATTTATTTTTAATGGCGCCATTTAATATGTGTTGTTGATAATTTATGTAATAAATATCTCCATCGAGCTATAGCTTGATGGAGCTCCTAATTCTTCCACCCAAGAAAAAATAAAATAGAAACAACAAAATGTTTATAGAAAAAATACAGAAAATGCATAAATTATAAACAATGACAAAGATTGAAGGAAATAAAAACAAAATTGGAAACATTTTCCTAAATCTCTATAAGGTAAATTAAAGTCATGTGGTTTACAACACAATTGATTTGTATGTAATTGAAACTGAATTATAATTGTGATGAATTTAACTTCTATTTCATATTATCTCTTTTAAAATTCAAAGATTTATAACAAACCACATGAGAAATTGGAGGATTCATTCGCGAAGAGGGGATCAAGAGCCAAACTAAGAGGAAGCCTGAAAAAAATCTACAGAAAGGATGAGGAAATGGTGAGAAATATTTAGGGAACAATAACAACAAAAACAAGATGATACAATTCAACCAATTGATGCAAATATAGGTAATTCTTTGGCTCCTTATTTCTATTACAATTCTAAATTGTATGCATTTTTTAGTATAAAGTAAAAAAATTATATTATATATGGATTCAGAAGATCTTATGTACAAATAAATTTGTAAGGCAATCAAAAGGATAGACAAGAAGTTCACTTTTTTACTTTGTTTGTAGATGCTTGTAATAGCCTTGAATTTTATATTCCTTAATGACTCAAGGGTTAATTCTACAATTCCATTCAAGTTTATTGGTAATGAGGATACAAAGTTGGGGGGAATTTAAATTAGTATTTTGGGAATATTTTTAATAATAAATCCAATTATGAGTATTTATTCTTTGAATAATCATACAAGAGAAAATTCAATATAGTTGCAACGCTTATTGTGTTGTTAGAAAAATTATCATTTACTTTTATATTTTGTATTCCACTATGTAGGGATGGAATTTAATCAACCACATGAGAAGCAAGATGTGCCCTATAAATCTAGTCAACCACTAGAGGAACATGATGTACACTATTAAGTTGGTAAACCGATATAGGAATAAGATATTCCATATTATGCTAACAAACTACCAAAATAATGGTTTAGTCCCTCTCAAGTTGATAGGATAATAGGGAGTTGCAGTGGTTTAGAAAGGGATGGAATCTTTGCAAAAAAATTGGATGCAAGCACAAGAGAGGACCTTGGGTATTCTATCCCTAATTTCATTGTTAGAGAGCATGTCACTATTATCATTTGATAGTATTTTGAGAAAAATTTAGTTGTTACGCAAGCTTAAATACTGCATGGATTGATCAAACATAAGAGACTAAAACATGCCACAAAGATTTTGGGTATCCAAGATGTTAAAAGTAGGAAGACACATGTGAATGTCACTGAAAATATATCAAATGAATTCTCTAAGTTTGTAAAATCAAGAAACCGTGATTTTCATAGGGTAATTGCAACTAATATTGTTGCACCAAGTACATAAAGATAACAAATTTTGGAAACAATGTTGAAATTGCTCCATGTCTCAAGACAAACATTGGAAAAGCATACCTAATTTAGGGTTCAAGTAAATGAAAATGATCAAGCTGCTTGTTGGGATATTATTATCAAGAAAGCCTACTGAGAGAGGCTTATAGTAGGAATCATACCACTTGTGGTAGAGTTTTTGGAGAGCCATTATTGTTCTATACCATATAAAAATATTGTCATGTAACGTCACCTATCTAAAGGTGAATAGGTAGATCATGCTAAAAACATTCTAGAAATGATAGAAGTTGCACTATTTGATGAATTTCAGGAAATCCCCATTTCAAGATATCCATAAGAAATTTTCAGAGAATTGAAACAATGGCTTATTAACCCTAATAAAATCTATGATATGTGTTGTTTTAGATATCACGTTGAATTCCAACTTCATTACGACACATTCCAAGAACTTCACAAGAAGAACTGGATCGGTGACCTTCCTCCTCCCATAGTGCATAATTTTGTTTCATCAATATTGTGCAGAAGGGATCCAAAATACTTGTTTTACAAGAAAATATGTATAGGTTGGATAATATGCACTAAATATGGGGATTTGGCATTATCCCATAGGAGCTTTCCTATTGATCCCAACAAGTATGGGATGTCAGATGTCATGGTCACATGGAAACGATGTGAGTATGCCATTGTAAATTGACAATCTTATTCAACTCTGGAACCTAGGAGGATTGCCAATGTTGAGGATGAGTTTCCTATTTATAATTCATGGGGAAGTTTCAGAACCAGGTCTATAAATATTTCAAACACTCACACAATTCCATGTGGAAATCTTCTGAATTTAAGCATTCTTGTGAGGTATTCTAGCCAAGCACAAATTTATCAGTGGTAGACTTTGTTGAGAATTACACATTTTATCCTTATAACAAGATACAAAGTGAGTACTATCACTCAGAACAAGTGTCCATATTCATACATATTCTATACAAACACACACAATTTAATTTTGATGGTACAGATATCACTAAAGAGTTATGTGATGTTATTAATGATTTTCACTTCTACATCAGTGTTGATTGTGAGAACGGCACATTATTTATGAAACATTGATTTGGCTTTATTTATGAATAAGAAAAAAATAATGACATATAATTTAGAAAGAATTATATTTGGTCATACGATTGTGTAGGGAAATTCATGTCAACACACCATTTTTATTGGTTGAGTCGGATACAAAAGGAGACCAAGATTCAACATACTTGGAGATTTTTTGAAAAGGGACATGGAAAGGGTGAGAAAGATGGTGTAGGTTTTTGTGTGAAATGATCAATTAAGAGGTATCAAATGATCCATGATTCAGATCGACTCAAATTATCAATAGAGGTGGTCAACAGGTGTAGATCCAGTTTTGGACATGAAGATCTTGAACAAATTAGGCATGTGAATAGGTATTTTTGGAATGTTTAACTTGGTGATATGAATAGATCCATTCCTGGGTATTGTCATACTATATAAGGAAAAATGGAATTACACTCAGTGTAGAGTAAATACATAGAGGAAATATTTTCCACGGAGACAAGAAAATTCACATGTTTTTGTGAGTTTTGCATTAGTGCAGATAGATGTAGACGTGATCAATGTGAAAAAAATGGTACGTGAAAGGATGGAAATATGCCCCTCTTAATACAAAGGGAATTCATCCAATTTTGACATGGTAAGAGATGCACACTAAAGAGGTCGTTTCTTGACTTGATCATGATAGAGTCTCTGATGTTGTAATGGAAGATATGCAATGTCCATCATTAACGGTTCCATCTATAAATACAAATCTTGAACATATAACCAATCAGTATTTTGTATTTTGGTCATAGGAAATGTATTTTTTGTCACTCACCCCCGCCCACTGCAAATCAAGAAAATGTGGCTTAATATTTTATGTGACGCATAAAGGTAAAAAGTAGGTTGGTGCGACCATACGAAGATGGATAATTCACATACCAAATTGGTGACATGGTTGTGATGGGTTAGTTTTTTGAGAAAGTAAAAAAATAGGGTAGCCACATTATTTATAGATATTTTATACCTGAATATATATATTGCTAATACAATCATCTACTCATAGCATCTCGAATCAGTCTCACAGAAATCAAAGTGAAGGTACGTGAACCAAGGTGATGGAAGATGAAAAAATCTGACTATGAACGTATTATGGATACTTGCATTCCTATCACCCATTGGCCAGATAAGTAGATGATGAAAATGGAAAGCCGAATCTATAGAATTTAAGTGTAATATAAACTAGAACAACATATCCACATAGGAATTTTGTAATTTATAAATATGAAAATTGAAATAGGAATAAAATTGAATTTGTTGTTTGTGGCTAGATATATGTTTCAAATTCCTCTCTCCATTGATACACGTTTAGGTTTTTTTAGTGTACTCTTATTTTCTCAATTTATTTGAGACATAATTTAAAGAAATATAAATACATGATAAGGGTCTAGAGAAAATTATAAATAAATGGAATATATTATCCAAGAAACTAATTTGCTTCTTTTATTAAGCAAGGGTTAAGTACTTGCACCAATATTATTGGTTTATGGTAGGGTGACTTAGCTAACGTTATTAGTCTTAATTATTTCACTTGTATTTAATAACCTCAACCAAGACTTATGTAATCAAAATAATTATGATATTTAGATTATAATTTTAGTCACAAATTAAGTGGGAGATGAATATTGATAAGAATTTATAATGAGAGTATCCACAATCATCTAAATTAGATCACCATGATACATGCCATTTAAGAGTTAGACAAAACTCCATATTCATCAAAATTTAATAATTTTATTAAGTAAATATAAAAAAGTAAAATGATTTAATAAGGATAAATATATGAATATAGAAATGTAAGGAAATTAAAAATTTTGTCTTATTCTACTTTCAAATATTGTGTCTCTTGGTTAAAATAATTGGAAAGTATAAATTGTTTATTTATAGGTCAAAGAAATGAAAGTTAAGGGAAATACAATTGTTTCATATTACATTCCAATTCCCCATCTAATTACTATCTTACATCCTTTGGTGTATTGCCTTATACGTTGTTAGTATGTGAGGCATTGAATGGAGGTAATGGACATTCTTCTATCCAATGTTGTGCTAATGTAACTCGACGCATAGACATGTGTGATGGGTCCCATTAATAGGTATGTTAGTAGGCTCATTATTTTATCCTCCAGCCCCTAGAATTATCATTTTCTCACATTGATTCACATTTTTAGTCATAATATGCTTTGTAAGAAGACTAAAAGGTGTTTTTCATATTGTGTGGCCTAACGCAATTGAATTGTTGGGTATGTTTTATATTATTTCCACGAATATGTGCATGCTCGGGGGGGTCGTAGGGGGGAAATAGCCCCCCCTGTTCGTTGTGGCGGGTGTAGCAGGGGGTCACAGGGGGGGCGACAACCCCCCCTATCTAGGGGTTTGGACGGGGTAGGTAGCCCCATGCATAGGGTCCGAGGTAGCACCCTGGGAGAATTTATTTTGACCCTATTTTAGGTGGGCGAACCCACCTATGGTTTTTTGCATGGGTTTTGACATGGTTTTGGGGCATGATGGTTTTCAGCCCTTGGTATTTTGTAGATCCTGTCAAGGTAACTACAATTATCTTTTAATATAGGGTTAATGGATTGGGGTTCACGAATGCTTCGACATGCATATATATGTGTTGTAACACTAAAGGGAATATATTGAAAAATCAAGCTAGTAATCTTGATTTGGGATCTAGGGGAAAAATCTCTGTGTATATTTGTTTTATGTTTTATGCTCTCTCTATTTTTTATTTTTTTGTTTTAAGAATTCATTTACAGATAATTTTTGTACATGGTTAAGAACTACATTTGGTATTATAGTCATTTTGGCTTCAAGGGGACGCCTTTGCTCCTGAGTG
The DNA here is from genome assembly GCA_034641835.2 of Pinus albicaulis. Classification (NCBI taxonomy): domain Eukaryota; kingdom Viridiplantae; phylum Streptophyta; class Pinopsida; order Pinales; family Pinaceae; genus Pinus; species Pinus albicaulis. Next base: position 675,502,992 of record CM076573.1, read on the forward strand.
GTTTTTTGCTCGAGCCTATGGTAGACCCTGTTCAGTGGGAGATTTGCGTGATCGATTCTTGTGGTGAAAGAAGATGGTGAGCAGTGGAAAGATAGAGATTGAGAAATTTAATGGTCAGAATTTTGAGTTATGGAAGCTCAAGATGGAGGATCTGTTGGTGGATAAATATTTGTGGATCGCGGTAGATCCAGGTACTAAACCAACAACAATGTTAGATGAAGGCTGAGCGAAGTTGGATCGGTAGGCAAAGAGAATAATACGGTTGTGTATCTCAGATTCAGTATTGTTGAATGTGTCTCGGAAGCTACATCAAAGACTTTGTGGGTAAAGTTAAGGAATTTGTACCAATCTAAGTCTATGGTGAATAAATCGTTCATGCGTAAAAAGCTGTATAACCTGTGGATGAAGGATGGAGACTCAGTGGCAGAGCATCTGAACACCTTCAATAATGTGGTAAGTCAACTGTCATCTGTTGATATTAAAATCTCATATGAAGATAAGTGCATATTTTTGTTGTGTTCTATACCAGATTCATGGGAAATTCTGGTTATTGCAATAGGTAGAAATACAACTACCTTAAATTTTGATGAAATTGTCTCATCCTTGTAGTTGGAGGAAATGAGATGAAGAAATATGGAGGGCTAGAATGGAGATGTCTGATTAGTACGAGAAAGGTCCTAGAATATTAAAAAAAAAAAAAATTTCAAGTGGGAGATCTAAATCTCCAGGAAAGCCTGTAGAGGTGTGCTGGAAATGCGGAAAGGAAGGGAACTTAAAAAAGGATTGTAGATCTAAAGCTTCTCAGAAAGGAAAGGGATCTGATGATGCTCCTTCTGCAGAGGAAAAAACTACCTCAGATGAAAGTGGGGATGTGTGTTTGGCTTCTTCTTCAAATACACATGTAGATCATGAGGCGTGCTTGATTGAATCAGGTGCATCCTTTCACTTCACTCCCCATAGGGAGGGGTTCTACAAGTATGAGAAGTATGATGGTGGTTATGTCTTCTTAGGGGATGATAGGAAGGATAGAATAATTGAACATGGAGAAGACAAGATGAATTTGCAAGGCGGAAGGATTAGAACACTTCCTGGTGTTCTGCATATTCTTTCATTGGCCATAAATCTGATTTTCTGTAAGGAAGATGGATGATGCAGGTGTAAAAAAATTGTTCAAGAAAGATACCTACAATATGGTTCAGGGAGCACTAGAATTAATGCGGGAAATTTATATTGGAACCCTATACAATCTTCAGGGTAGCACTGTTATTGATGGGTGCAATAGTTTTTTGGTTCCTGCAAGTGGTGCAGAAAGTTGAGAAGTCTCTAGAGAAAATACCATGCTATGGAATCAAAGGCTTAAACAGATTGGAGATAAGGGCCTTTAGATATTTCATGGTAAGGTATGTCTAACTTCTCTCTGTATTTAGATTTATGTGAACATTATGTATATGGGAAGCAAAATCGGGTGAGTTTTCCCTTCTAGTGCTAAGAGGATGAACAAGATATTAGAGCTTGTGAATAGTGATGTGTTTGGAATTGTGTCGGTTCCATCATTGGGTAATTCTGTGTACTAGGTTTCATTCATAGATGACTTCTCAAGGAATACATGGATATATTTCTTGAGGAATAAATTTGAATTCTTTGACAGATTTAAAGAATTTAAGGCTTTGGTAGAAAACCAAATAGATAAGAAGATAAAAGTGTTGAGGATAGATAATGGTGGAGAGTTCTGTAAGAAGGAATTTGAAGAGTTCTGTAAGAAGTGTGGTATAGCACGGTAGAATAATACTCCATACATACCTCAGCAAAATGGAGTTGTAGAAATAATGAACAAAATTCTGACGGAAAAGGAAAGAAGCATGCTCAATGGTACCGGGTTACGACAGGAATTCTAGGCAGAGGCAATGGAGACTGCATGTTACTTGGTTAACAAATCACCTTCATCAACATTGGAGGATAAGACTCCACATGAGGTATGGACTGGTAAGAAACTCTCTCTTTCACATCTGAGGGTATTTGGATGTGATGCATATGTACATGTTCCAAAGGAGAAAAGGACCAAGTTGGATAATAAATCTGAAAGGCGCATCTTTATTAGGTATAAGGATGGTTTAAAAGGTTACAAGCTTTGGAACCCAGAAATAAGGAAGGTTATGTACTGTCGATATGTGGTGTTTAGATAGGTGAAAGATGTTGTTAAAAATTATTTCCTACCAAAGCGAACCTGAGAATATAGATTTTGAGCTAAAGGAGGATGAATTAGACTCTACAACATAACAAGATTCAGAAGAGAAAGAGCCACAAACTCTAGTTGTGAGAAGATCAGTTCGGGAAAGAAGGCAGTCAGAAAGGTGTAGTCCATCTGCTTTCGATTGAAAATTTTATTTAACTATCACTGATGATGATCCCAGAATTGTCAGGGAGGCAGTGGATTCAGAGGATTGAAAACTCTGGAAGGAGGCCAAGGTTGATGAAATGGCATCCTTGCACAAAAATGATGCATGGGATCTAGTGGAGTTGTCGGCTGGAAGGAAGCCCATCGGGATTAAATGGGTGATTAAGACGAATATGAATGTAGAAGGTAAGGTGGATAAATACAAATCTCGGTTGGTCACAAAAGGTTATTCCCAGGTGCCAGGAATTGATTTTGGTGATATTTTTTCTCCTATTGCCAAGGTTACTTCTATTATATTACTTTTATATATTGTTGCTACATTTGATTTTGAGGTAGAACAAATGGATGTGAAGAAAAAATTTCTTTACTAGGATCTGGAAGAGGAGATATACATGAAGAAACTTGAAGGTTTTACCATGAAGGGTAAGAAAGAACTGGGATGCAGGTTAAAAAAGTCTTTGTATGGGTTAAAAAAATCACCAAGGATGTGGTATCAGAAATTTGATACCTATATATGGGGACTTGGCTTCACCAGAAGAAAAGAGGATCACTGTGTGTATTTTAAATTAATTGGTGACCGTGTTTTTTATTTGTTCTTGTATGTGGATGATATGTTGCTAGTTGGAAATGACAAAGAAATTATCCAAGATTTGAAGACCCAATTGTTCTCAAAATTCGACATGAAGGATCTTGGTGCTGAAAACGAATATTTTGGGAATTGAAATTAAGAGAGAACAGGAAAAGAGGAAGCTCTGGTTAACCAGAGGATGTATGTCGAGACAATATTGCAGAGGTTCAATATGTAGGATATTAAATCTATGAAGGTTCCTATTCTTGTAGGTGTAAATCTATTTTCTGAGTAGTGTCCCAAGACACAAGAAGAAGAGGAGGATATGTCCCGTGTTCCATATGCAAGTGCAGTGGGTATCCTGATGTATGTAATGGTATGTACTAGACCAAACATTACAAATGTAGTGGGAGTATTGAGCAGGTTTATGTCAAAACCAGGGGAGGAGCATTGGACATCATTGAAGAGGGTTTTCAAATATTTGTGTGGAGCTAGTGATTATGGTTTGTGTTACCAAGGAAGACCGGGATTGGAGAGATTTTTGGACATCCCTATTTTTTTTAATGCAGAATGGGTTGGATATCTGGAACTAAGAAGATCTACAAGTGGGTATGTGTTTATCCTATTTGGAGGTGCCAACAATTGGATGAGTAAAAGACAGTCTTTAGTGGCTCTTTCAACTACAGAGGAAGAATACATGGCAAGCACTCATGCAAGAAAGGAAGAAGTTTGGTTGCAAGTATGGGGTTGGTGTAGTGAGCTATAAGGATTTACTATGATAGGAAAAGTGAAATTTTCTTGGCTAAGAACCATGCTTGTCATTCAAAGATAAAGAACATTGATGTTCAATATCACTTTGTAAGAGATATGGTTGAGGATAAAAAAGTGTTGCTCATAAAGGTGGACACTTTGAAAAATGTTGCAGATGAATTGATGAAGTCTGTGAGAACACATAATTTCTGTTGGTGTAGAGAAAAAATGGGTGTTGCAGGCTCGGACTAATGACTAAGCTCTCCTATGGACCCCTGTGGAAAGAAAACAACAAGTGGGAGAATGTTAGGTATGTGTTATATTCTTTCCACAAATAGTCGCATGCGCAACGGTGGGCAGCATCCCCCCCTATCTAGGGGTTTTGAGTGGGCAGGTAGGCCCCTGCATGGGGTGCGAGGTAGTGCCTTGAGAAATTTTTTTTAGACCCTATTTTTGGTGGGCAGACCCACCTATGGTTTTTTTCATCAGTTTGCAAATGGTTTTGGGGCATGATGTTTTTTGACCCCTAGTATTTCATAGATCCGGTCAAGGGAACTGCAATTATCTTCTATTCCAGAGTTTATGGATTGGGGTTTATGAATTCTTCGGCATGTATATATATGTGTTGTAACACGAAAAGGAATATAATGAAAAATCAAGTTGGTAGTCCCGATTTAGGATCCAGGGGAAAAATATCTGTGTATATATGTTTTATGTTTTATAATCTTGCTATTGTTTATTTTATTTTTTTAAGAATTCATTTGTAGATGATTTCTATACAGGGTTAAAACCTACATGAATTGTAGGAAAAATAGGCATTTTTGGGATATTTACTACACAACGGCTTGATAGAGACAACCAAGAGAGAATATAGGGGGATTTTCGACCTCCTTAACTCTCTAAATAGGCTTGGGATCACAAGATCCTCACTCATGGCTCGAATTCACTAGCAACCGAGGGACTCGAAGTACATGTGAAGATCAAGGAGGACCAAATCCATAATTCTCAAGATATTGGAGGGAATCATTCGTATTTTTAAGGGAGTTTCCATCATCTACCTTTTTGTATAAATAAACTAGGTGAAAGGCTTACTAGGATTCCAATTTTTGTTGCAAATAAGAGTAGCCACTGAGCCTAATGCTTGACATTGTTATTATTAATGTTAATATGATGTATGAGACTATTATTTTCTATTAATCAGGAGTTTTCCATTGATCTACATATGAGTTATTTTTAGAGGGATGAAACCCTTGTGTTTAGACCCAACCCAGAGGCTTTAATCCCTCTTTTGTGTTTCCTTCTTGTTCTTGTTTCAAAGCATTTAATATCCTTATCTTGTTTCAATAAATCTTATGTTATAAAAACTTGTGACTGCGGGATTTTCTATCACCTCTCTTGTGGGAAGAGTGATTGGAAATATTTACAATCACAATCCAAAAATATTTTATTATGATTTCTTGGAAATAGATAGATGTTAGTTGTGATCCTTTTGCATTCTTAATCTCTATAACTTATAATTTAATGTCATTAGTTGTAATATTCCTAAATTAGCATGCAACTAATTGGAATATTAATTTTGCTCTTCTCATTTAGTTAGATGAATAAATGGGTAGGGAGGCCCATAAATCTCTTTAATAGGAATAAAATCCCTCTTAATATGAAAAGCGATCATCTTCATAGTTGGATAAATCACCCTCATGTGTGAACAGGGGCTAATGCATGTGGACAAGGTGAATTTTGACCAAGTCAACAACGCTGGTATGGAGGGAGTGGATCATCAATAAGAGACAGTGCAGTGTGAATGGGAGGAAGTATCCATGATAATGGAAACCCTAATGAATGGGACCCAAGGTGAGAAGGCTCACATTGTTTATAAGGAGGGCAAGGTAGCCATAGAGGGTTATGTTATTGATTATTGATTTTGTGGTCTGTATGACTTCCTGCACTCTCTAGCTATTTAGCAGATATTGTTGTGTTGTTTAGCACCGGGTGTTCCCAAGCGAGGATACCACCTATTCACTTGAGTTAGACTCTAGGAAGAGTATTGTACTATCATTTCCACACTCTGGAATTTTGGCCAAGCTTCAGTCCTCAACTACAACGCAGTGTCTTCTCATATTTGTGTTGTGTTGTAGGGTGTTGCAGTGGAGGGTTGAGAAACCCACTTTCTAAGCTATTTTTTCAGGGGAGGAAGAATTTTTCTCTTTGGGAGATCAAAAAGGGAGGTTCTTGAGCTTTCTTTCACATCTTGGCACCAGGCCAACCTATTCCCATCATCTACAGCGCATATTCTCTCTTTGACTGCGTTATTTTAGTGAGCATTTGCAGTGGAGGTTTCAGTGCTTGTATTGGAGGGTGAGATCTTCAGTGTTGGGATCAGCCTTCCACTTGAAGGATATATTGGAGGAGATATATCCATTTAGATATAATTTTCAGCCATCTCCATCTAGTTATTCAATTGTAGCTACTATTCATCCCTAGGGTTGCTTTCTGACATTTTTTACTTTTTGGTATTTTCGTAAACCCTTCCTGAGTTGTCTTGGAAATGTGTTTGGGAGCCTAGATATTCACTCTCGACATTGTTTGGGAGATATAACAAAAGATATATCTTGTTATATCTTGTTGTAGCATTTTATTCCCTAAAACTGTGTTGTCATGGCTCATGGAATTTGTATAACAATGTTTTCTTCATGTATTGACATATTTACTTAAGGAAGGCTTGTTTTGTATTGCTTGAGTGACTTGATCCTCAAGATATTGTGCCTATTATTTTTTGATATGTTTAATAAGATGGCTGTACAGTTGTCTCATATCATGGTGTATTGATTTTTTCACTGCTATTTCTGTTATTGTGTTCAAATATTGTTGCTTCCCCATTTGGGAATATTACAGTGGTATCAGAGCATAATCTTGGCTCAGCCTGTGAGTTTCAGCCAATATGCTATAAGAAGGAGAAGAGAAGAAGAGGAGATCTAAAATGATGGAAGGAATGAGATTTGTCTCATCACTTTTCTGATCTATGAAGAACCTCTCCAAGGAGGTTAAGCATATGAAAGAGGAGAGATACAATGAGACCTCTAAAGGGTTTCAATATGAGGAAGGTCCATGTACTTCCTAATAGCAAAAAGAAGAACCGATATTGCATAGAGCTCCAAAGAAAAATTATATGCCCTTTCCTTTTGAAAGATAATACAAGAGGCATGGAGATGGAGGAAACTTAGATCATGAGATTCTAAGTGAGTATCTTGCAGAATATAAGTCTCAACCTAGAGCTTTCAAGGAGAATCTAACTCTCCCACAGTTCATTCAGCTCAAAGAAGAAATAAGACCTTGCAGAAATAGATTTCTATAGCCTACATTTGATGGGTCATCCACATGTACAACAAGAGCTTGGGGAACGAATTTGGATGCATTTTTATTGCTACATCCAGTAGTAGAGAGATAATTTGTTGAGATTACAGCGCTGCACCTTGAGGGTGGAGCAAACATCTGGTGGTTCAACCATTTGATTCATGCAAGAGTGACTGCATATGCAGATTTTACTCAAAGGTTTATCAAGAAGTTTGACAAGAAGAAATCAGAGGAGAAGGAGCTTCCACCACCACTTGCTGCAAGAACACTTGCATCAGAAGAAAGAACACTTGCACCTTTTCAAAGTGGTCTTGATCTCTTGAAATTTAGAGTCCCATGCACTATTATGGAGATACATGAGGAGGAGACTTGTACCATCGCTAATGCAGCCATAGAGGAGAAGCCATCATCATCATTAGTTGGAGAAGTCATCACACCAGAGGAAGGAACCCTTATAGTAGTACAAGATGTTCCCAAGCTTTACCGAGGTATGCATATGTTTCCACTTTCTATTAGTTGAGCACATCATGTGGAGGATTGTGGGAATATACCATTGCATGACCTAGGGTCAAAGCACATTGCTGATTTGGAGCAGTAGACTATCACTGTGCTAAGAAGCCTTGATTTTTTCAAGGAGGATATAAACAGTCATCCTGGTTATTCATTGTTGAGCTGCACACAACTCTTGGGGTTGGAGTGTAGATTTTTGGAGGATAGGAGGAGTATTGTCCCAAACAATGCAATGCAGAACTATGTGTTCAACATTGAGCATGATCTTAAGACATCAGATGCACCATCATGGAGATCAGTAGTGCTGTCATTGAGCAGCAGTGATGAGTTGAGTTCCCAACCATTATTGGAGCATTCTAATGACCTTTCTAAATGTATAACAGAGGATAGGCAGATGGTTGATGGAGGACATCTTATGTTGAATGACATCTTCCATTATTAGGATGGATAATTCTTGATGAGCACTTCACATCTGAATGAGAAGAATTTTCCTACATATTATTTGGATCTTTATGGGGTAAAATTGGTCATTAATGATTGGTGTTCATTTGGAGATCTCTAGGAGATTTCATTTCAACATCCCATGAAATGCAAAGATGGAAATATTATTTGGGAGGGTGGTATTCTCCATTGGAGGAATGCCAATTTTGAGCATGATGTTAGACACTCGCCATTTGTTGGATGGGTGATGTTGATGAGCAAGAGGCTGGAAAGCCACTTGTAGATCTATGACATAGGGCAGCATGAGGCAAGGCTACGTTGGCTACTCTTGAAAGAGTTTGGCCATCATGTAGCATATTCTATTCCAAAGAGTGTGCCAAATGGTTAGGACTTGGCATGGCACTTCCATCATATGGAAGCAAGGAGTTTGGGTGTATTGGGGTGATGTGATATCTTTCATGTCAACCATCATGTTGTTGCTCCATAGTTTATATGGTGATGGTGGGGGAGGTAACAAGAGTTGTTGTTGCTTTGGAAGCTCTTGGGAGAGTATGGGATGATTTTCTCCCTTACTTTGCATGATGTTGTAGGAGTAGATGATGGCACTATCATGGTGCAAAGGGGCTACTCCTTAACCTTGGAGGATCAGGAGGTACTTCCACTTTGGAAGGAATCTCCCATATATAGCAGAATTAGGTTAGATGACTTTGACATTTGGCATGTCAAAGGATGGAGCTATGAGATGAAAGGAGTCTTATTACCAAGGCCAACAATGTTGTCACTTGGGAGCTTGGGTTTTTTTATGGAGTGTTCTGAGGATCACTTCACGTATGATGCACTTGATGGACAAGTAGAAGATGAGAGTGATGGAGTAGTGGATGGAGACATATATTACCATGATATGATCTTCTTGACTTTCATCTCCAAGCATAAGAAGGTTTTGCAGGCAACACATGGTTCATTCCTTTTCATGGAGATATGTCATACCACTATGGAGGGCTCATTCATGGATCTTATTATCAACCTACTCTCAGTACATGGTAAGAAATTTTTTTTTTCACTTACTGATTATCTAACACGGGATTTCCATTCTCTTACCATCTCTATACAGTGCATTTCTCCACAAGAGGGCAAGACTCTATTTGGGCTTCATGGTCATATTTGTAGATTTGGTTTCTGTAGCAACGAGACTTGTAGATTTGTTGGCTTTAATTATAAAAATACTCAAGAGGTATTTATAATAATTATTTATTAATAAAATATGATATGATATGAATAATATGATTGAAATTTACAATGAGGCCCTGCTTTTATACCCATGCAGGTGCCTTTTCATGAATGGGCATGTCTTTTAGACATGCCCTTTCATTAACCTAATGACTATTTTACATAATCCCTATTTATCTATTAATGACTATATTTATTACATTAATTATGAATTAGATTCATAACATTGCCTTCTTCTTGAAAATATTTGTCCTCAAAGCTTAACCTTCGACAATTTTCTTCACTTGGGATTATCTGCTAGACACGTCATTGAGCACTGGTACCTTCATTGTATGATTTGCTTGTACATTGTCCATGTTTCCATTTTTCTTCAATTTTTTTTTTTTTTTTAAACCATATAGAACTACTATTTTTTTCATTAATTTAATTAATTAAATAGTAATTTTAATTAATTAAATTAATAATTATTATATATATATATATATATATATATATATATATATATTTAATTTAATTAATTAATATTAAATTAATTAATTAAATCAATATATATATATATATGTATTATATAATATGTAGTTGTAAACTATATATATATATATATACATGATTATTGATCATCCGTCCATTTAAAAACCAACGCGATCTGTCAGGGTCACTATTTATAATTGTCTATTTTTTTTTAAAATTAATCATCACGTCCCTTAGAACTACCAGCCGTCTGCTTTAAAAAAAAATCATTTTTTGTTAAATCATATCCCATGAAAAACGTATAGCGACTCTATCAACGATTGCAGTTGCAGCCATTGGAGATTTCAAAGCATTCAACTCCCATCACCATCCATCAACACAAACTGAAACATCACCAAATGCGGATGCCCATCATCAGAATGAGGATCATAGTCCACAAAACGTAAAAATAAATGTAAAAGCAAAGGAGGCGAAGAAGGAGGAGGCTGTAAGGTTTTCCCCTGAGTTGACGGTCTGCACTATAATGAAATGTTACAACTTATGGATATTAATGAATGCAATCATCCCCGTTTTGAATTGACCATATTACCACCAGTTTGTGTTTGACTCTGACATGTATTTTTACATATCGGACAATATCCCACGTCATAATTTGGATCCCAATGATAGAATGCGTCATTTGATCTGCTGAAGCATCTGTGTGCGTCTTCAAACAGTCCTGAATTATTATTTTCTTCTCGGTACTGACAATAAATATGGACCAAATTAAAAATTTTCCATAACCCCATCCAATAGTTCTCTGCCTGCGCATCTCTATGTTCGTTATCAGCAATTACCAGACATTGATAAACTGAAATTAATTCCATCATGAAAAATTTCATATCTGGTTCATTGGAATACTGCATCTAGCTCACTGGATTGTGACCATAGTTTAGAAATTATGAAGAATCCACTCCAGGAATCAGCCATGGTTTCGAGTTTATGTTATACTTAAGCAACAAATCCCATATCGGCGTGACGTGGTCACCAAATTTGTAGGTATTCCATACTGCCGACCCTCGACATTCCTGACAACTGTGCTGAATCCATTATTTTTCTCGACTATATAATTTGAAAGTTTCCACCAATTATATTCGTCAAGGCCATAATTGAAATAATCTGATAAGTTTTCTTGTGGATGCCTCCATGGTTGAACTATGTCAGAATAAATACTAAGATCCAATACTATCCCATAGGGAATTTGATCAATATAGGGAGTGTAAGGAGTGTTGTAGGGAGGTTCAACATTTGCAGTTAATCTGACAACATATTTTCTTTGATTTTCTGAACTATCGACAACGGGGACGTTGCCCTTTTCACTGTCATATTTTATTTTGAAATCTTCAAGTTCTTGGTCACTGTTATAATCATCTCTGTTATTGGGCTCTTGGTCATTCATCGCCATTTTTATTAAATATTGATTTAAGACAAGTTTATGGCTGATCATTTTGCCTGTTAATGCAATTGTGATGCTCCTCATGAAAGCTGGTTATGGTCATGACTACCCACTACACCAGCAGCTTCATCCACATTATTTTTATCTGGTTCATCCTCTCTCTGACAAGATCGGTGAAGCTCCTTCACTGTCTTGTTCATTCGTCCATACTCTCCTCTATTAAACCAAAACTTGCAAAGCTTGAGATTTGTCTTGAACCAAAGCTTCTCATTTTTTTCCTCTTCAAGGGTCTTCAGTGTAGTTTGATAAAAATCTTGTAACAGATCAATTTTTTGACCGGCTGATCCAAAGACAAAACCGATGATATTATTTAAACACTTCTCACTATAGTTTTGAGTCACAGCAGATTTAATGTATGTCAACATTTCCCGGTAAGCATCCATCATTTCTTTATAGTTTCCCATATGATAATACAGCTTCACCATTTGTTTCAAAGCCTTAAATCCCCACTGATATTTTTTTGGTTCCATCCTGACAACATCAACAAAACCAAAAAGGGTCGCTTGAGGATTGGACTCCACCAAACCTTTAGAGTTGTAATACTGGTTTTCAATGACAACATTTTCGTCGTCTTGTTCTTCATCTTTTTATGTTTCCTTACTGTTGTTGTCATATTCTCTATTATGGATTACTGTAGAATTTTTTTTAAGATGGGTTGTGACTTTTGCACATGAAGTTTTTAATTGCTAGAGCTTTTCTAGATTTTTATTAATTTTTTCACTTTCTTCAGGTTCTTCACGTAATGGCACATTGTATGGTAAACAATGTTCCTGGGCTTGTATACTACGTTCATAAGCTTGTAAGACGATGTTGTGCGACATGGCTTCAACTTGGCTTTGATATGGCTCTGATAGCTTTAATGTGGCTCTGATACCACTGTAGCAGTGAAACTTGTAGATTTGGTTTCTGTAGCAGCAAGACTTGTAGATTTGTTGGCTTTAATTATAAAAATACTCAAGAGGTATTTATAATAATTATTTATAAATAAAATATGTTATGATATGAATAAGATGATTGAAAGTTACAATGAGGCCCTGCTTTTATACCCATGCAGGTGCCTTTTCATGAATGGGCATGTCTTTTAGACATGCCCTTTCATTAACCTAATGACTATTTTACATAATCCCTATTTGTCTATTAATGACTATATTTATTACATTAGTTATGAATTAGATTCATAACAATAATTTTGGGACCAACATCAGTAATGGGGATAGCCATCTCTTTTATGGCTTGGGGAAAGTGTTGTACTATTTCCTGTATGCTCAGTTGATATACAATTCCATTTACTATTTTCTAGTAGATGAGATGACATGCACAACTAGGAAATTTTTTGGAGACAACTTGCCATATTATGTTCTGAAACAACAGTTATCAAAATTGTTCTATGACTACTTGGGAGACTGTTGGTACTTTCTATCACTATATAAAATCTTCAGTACCTCTCTTAGTTGGATTCCATATAATGATAATGTCATATTCATTTTATATGGGATGATCTGGGCAAGAACCAAAGAGTGGGTCCTTAAGGATCCAATTTCCTTTTTTCTTCATGAAGGCAACATTATTGGAGACCAAATTCAGCAGTAGCTCTACACTTATCATAAGTGGAGAGAGAGACAATGTGGGATGGAAAATTTGATCCATCATGTTCAACTATGAAGCCCACCTGCTTTGCAGGAGCTTAAGGTGGAGGAGATCTTTAATGAGTTTCCATGTTGGAGGGTGACTCATTTTGTATGGATGATAACTTAGGGATGGAGGCTTCACATGGGAATGATAGTTCCCAATACATTTCAGATTCTGTGCCTCAAGAAGGCCTCTAGATATCACATTGTTACCTCCATGGGTATTTTACTTCTTCATGATGACAACTATTTGGGATGGTCACCAAAAGCTAACTTGCATACTTGGGAGGAGCAACTTGGAGATTTATTGATGAGACAACATCTTGTTAGTTGGGGGAATTTATCATATGAGGATGCTATAGGAGGAGGAGAGGAGGCTCTTCAATTCTATCATTTCAGTTGCTTGAGGATAAGCAACATATGGGAGGGAAGGAATTTAATATTCCTAAATTAGCATGCAACTAATTGGAATATTAATTTTGATCTTGTCATTTAGTTAGATGAATAAATGGGTAGGGAGGCCCATAAATCTCTTTAATAGGAATAAAATCCCTATTAATATGAAAATGGATCACGTTCATAGCTGGATAAAGCACCCTCATGTGTGAATAGGGGCTAATTCATGTGGACAAGGTCAATTTTGACCAAGTCAACAGCGCTAGTATGGAGGGAGTGGATCATCAATAAGAGACAACACATTCTGAATGGGAGGAAGTCTCCATGATAATGGAAACCCTAATGAGTGGGACCCAAGGTGAGAAGGCTCACTTTTTTTGTAAGGAGGACAAGGCCTCCATAGAGGGTTATGATATTGATTATTGATTTTGTGGTCTGTATGACTTCTTGCACTCTCTAGCTGTTTAGTAGAGTGTAATATTCCAAAATGGGAATGCAGCAATACATGAACATAAAAATGGAGTAGCAGTGATAAATCAACACATAAAATGTAATAAGAACCAAATATCCATCATATTGGTATTATAGCAACAAATGCATACAAGATCTTGAGGAAATAATCTCTCAAGTTAGGCAACACAAGCCTCAAGAGAACATGTACTTGAAAAATGAAGTACACTGCTACACAGAAAGTGCCAATGATATGAAAGCACAATTTTATTAGAGATACTAGTACTAATAAGTGTCAATACACACATATAAAAATATAGGGCCCAAAAAATATTGGGAGTGAAGATCTAGACTCCCAAACTGAATTTCAAGACAATCCAGAAAGGATTTCCTGAAATATGCAAAATGGAAAAAATGCTGGAGTTGCGGTCCTAGGACCGAGTAGTAGCTGCAACTCAAGAATTGGATGGAGATGGTTGAATATGATGCACAAGCTGAATAATTATACCTCTTCCAATGAATATCCCAAGTGAAAGGCTGATCCTAACACTGAAGATCTCACCCTCCAACAATCCTGCAAACCCTTACTGCAAATGCACACTGAAAATAACGCAGTCAAGGAGAGGGATTGCACTGTAGGAGAAAGGAAATATGTTCGCCAAGTGCCAAGATCTGATATCTGCTCCAAATTATTTCTTTTTTATCTCCCAAAGGAAGGAAAGCTTCCTTCTCTGAAAAATGAGTGCAGGAAGTGGTGTTGTCAAACCTCCACTACAACACTCTGCAACACAACGTTATACTTCAGCAGAAATAACGTTGTACTTGAAGGAGGTGTCTTGGCCTTGAGCCTGGATGTGGAGAAATGAAGTATGAGCTTCCTAAACAGGAATGCCTTGTGCTAAGCAGCACAACAACTATTCTAAACAGCAAGAGAATGCAAAATAGTCTAACCAGACCATAAAATCAATAATCAATAAGATGTCTTCATATGGCTGCCTTGCCCTCCTTTTATACAAATGGAAGCCCTCTCAAAATGGGTCCCACTCATTAGGGTTTCCTCCACCAAGGAATATTCATCCCACTATCTCTGCGTTGTCTCAAAAGATGATCTCCACCTCCTATCCCAGCATTGTTGACTTGGTCAAACTTGACCTTGTCCACATGCAAATGCCCCTTTTCACACATGAGGGTGTGAAATACAGCTCTTATGAATATCCATTTTCACACTATGAGGTATTTTATTCATATTTTTGAAATGTATGGGCCTCCTTACCCATTTATTCATCTCCTAAGTGTAAACAAAAAAAATCAATATTCCAATTAGATGTATGCTAATTTTGGAATATTACAGTCCTCCACTCCCAAATGTTGCTTGTCCTCAAGAAATTGCAAGGATAAAACTGAGAAGTTTCCCCTCCTCCTGCTGTAGCATTCACATGTGATATGCTGCTCCAAAGAATGAGATGTTGTCTCATCAATAAATCTCCATATTGCCCCTCCCAAGCATGTAAGTTAGCTAAATAGCTATCATCATGAACAAGTAGAGGACTCAAGAAGGAAATAAGGTTCTTTCCAGAGGTCCCCTTGAGGAATGGAATCTGAAAACTGTTGGAAACTATTATTCCCATGTGGATCCTCCATCCCCAAGAAATCATCCATACAAAATGAGTTACCTCCCAACATGGCAACTCCAAAAAATCCTCTTCCCCCTTGAGCTCCTACAATGTAGGTGGGCTGAAAATCTGAACATGGTAGACAAAATATCCTACCCCACGCTATCCTCCTCTCCACTTATGATAAGTATAGACTATTTTATAGTCTTGGGCTGCAATAAAGTTTCCCTCAAGTGACAAGATGAAGACTAGACCTCCAAGGATCTCCTCTCCAACATTATGAATCATGCTGGCCCAAATCATTCCATATATGATGAGTTGGAAATCACCAACATATGGCATCCAATTAATCCCATGGCCCACCTCTATAAGAAACAAGTGTTTTGTTGCGGTGGCCATATCACTTCCCATGCTCCCCTTGGAACATGTAATGCAAAAAGTGTGGGAAATTTCTTCCCCCAAGGACACATCCAACAAATGTGTCTCTCCTCCAATCATGCTCCCAAGAAAAATAAGAATAACAACAGCATAGGGAATCATAATGAGAATCATACTTGCTGCCATATGTAGCAATGGAGAAGGACAATGGTCCCTCATATGCAACCAGCACAGTTTGACCCTCAACTGCAACAGACGATGACATAAGGTGTGGCTTCTCAACCACTTGCTTGCTTCCCCAATATCCTCACAAGTTTGGAGAAAGTGTATGATGTATGGTGTCAAGTAAGCATATTCTCCAATAGATATCTCCTTCCCATGTCCTTCTAGGGAGTGACCATAAAAATTTTTCATGGCCTAAAGTAGACCAAGAAATCTAGAAGGAAGAATGTTCCTCCTTTGAGCAAATTCCTGCACATACATGGTTAAGGAATGCACATATTCATGATACAAATCATTATGCAACCAAACATTACCCTTACCATATTTTTTGCTCATGAAAATGGAGTGGCTCATAGATAAATCCCCTCTCATCCTCCTAGAGAAAAGAGGTGGTTGTGTTAACTCTTCCAAAGAGATATGTATCTCCTCCATCTCCACATGCTCCATGCATCTCCTAAAATGCTGATATATCTCCTCCTAAAAGCCTTCCCAAAGATACCCCTCCATGATAGTGTGGTATGCTCTCATAGAATAAGTGTAGTTGAAAAGGAAATCTTCATGGGTTGTTTGTAGTAACTTCTCCTTGAGCTTGGAAGCTCTAGATAAGAATATCCCACCATGATAGTAGATGACCCCATCTCTAACTGAATATCCCTCCTCATGTAGTTGGTCATCCAATATCATACAAGTAAAAATATCATTGGAATACTCAACCAATAGCCGGGAAATCCAATATGGATCTATCCTCCATAGTGACAACTATTAGTCACCTATAAATTCTGTATACCAATGGTGTCTAAACTTGTTTTCAAGCCTTCAAGAGATAATTTCCTGTGAAAATATATCATCTTTTGAAGTCTTATGATGTTCTTTATCCTTGAGATTAATCTTCACTGCTGTTTTACTATAAAACCCTCAAGGTCCTTGCTGTTTATAAAGAAAACTTTCTTTTATGGCCTAATTTCCATCTTCTTCTCCTCCATTTTTATCCTTAGATTCCCCCTCATATCATTTATGTTTCCCCTTATAACACCTTATTTCCCTCCAGTTGACCTCCAGAAGTGTCAAAATCCTCCTTTCTGGTTTATCGGAACCCTTGTTTGGCTTAAAAATCCCTTTTAAAAAGCCTAAAAATAGTCCTTTAACATTTTGGCTATTAAACCCCAAAGAGATTAAACTCAGCCCCCTTCTTCACCATACAACCAAGCGCCGCAACCAGGAGCTAAAAGCTTTTTTCTTCCTTTCCCTTCCTAAGTCATTTTTCTCCTTTATGTTTCCACTCCCGACATTATGATTTTAAACAAATCCTAACTGTTGATCTGAGAAGATCAATGGCCATCGGGATTTCTCCCGTCCACCCCTTCATCCATCATCTACACCCTAATTTTTATACCAGTCGTCCAATTAGCCAAATCAGCGGCCTTCGCACAAACCTAACCTCACTTACTTTCTTCATGCCTCCATCTCTTCATTGGCCCTCTGATCATCTCCACCGTCCGATCAAAATATCCAACGACCCAAACATAACCCGACATTCACCCTGCTATTGGAGTTTTCCGCTCCATGAAAAAAAGACACATGTCATCATGGACCCCGCCAAGATTCTAACCTTGCATCTCTCTGCCTATCACGTTCTATCCACGCTGTTGGATTTGCATCCGACAATCCAACGGCTAGCGATGAATATCGTATAAATCTTACCCCTTTTCCCCCAACGTGAAAATATTGCATGAAATGAGTGGTATTAGGAGGTATGCATGTCAGGTGATGTATGGTATCACGTTCCCTCCGACTAATACTGCTCACCCCCATTTTTTTGCGCGAAAACCACTGATGGTTTTCCCGAAACCTCCAACTCTCATTTCGCGCCATATTTCAAATTAAACCCTGGTTCTATGATTTTGCCACAGAAACCCATCCTTTGCTACAAATAACTTCTTCCTCACAGCTCTGACTTCCTCCATAAACCCTCCAAAGAAGCTTCAAAACCAATATTCGTAGGATTTAAAATAACTTTCGTTTGTTTTACGCAAGTTTAATAAGTTACAAGGGTAAAACCCTCCCGCAGCCAGTTGCAGTGGCATGGGCCGATGATGATGATCCTCGCAGCCCTAGATACAAGATAAAGGGATCTAATGAGTTTAAATTTCATATTCTGGGTCGATGATTCATGATTATCGATTCATTAAGCGAAACCCTCCAGTCGAGAAAACCCTCTGCACACCTACAAACAACTAAAACACCATAAGCATCAGTTAATTAAAGAGTATCAGTGTCGAAGACGGAAGATCAAAGAATAAAATGAAATATTAAAGGTCCTAATTGGATTTGAAAAGGATTAAGTCATAAACTCAGAAATAAAGAGCCTAATCCACAAGATTAACAAAGCACTGACAGCAGAGTCCGAAGATAAATTGGAGGCTTAAAGCTAAACAGAAAGCCTAAGTAAGGCATAAAACCAGTATTAAAGAAAATCAGTATTCTTAAGGAAAGAGAATGAAGACAGATCCAGAAGAACCTCGAATGCCACATCAAAGGTGCTAATTGAATCCCCTAGCTACCAAATTGACACCTACAGCCTTTTTATCTCAAAAGAATACACAGTTAGGGCTGAGTCAAGTAATATTAAAGCAAAAGGCCACTAAAAGTTATTGAAAATAGAACAAATATTTCAAACTGGCAGTAAAAGTTATTGTAAAGAAAAGAAAGTGCCTAAAAGTCAATCTTTTCACCCACTAAGCCCAAAAAGCAAAGAACAAAGTTAAATGAAATAGAGTTGTAATTAAAAGCATTCCTGCCTTATACCTTGCATGGTTTTCAAGGCTAGGAGTTGCATTTAGTATGGAATTAATGACACTCAAACCCTAGAAATTCTTCCACCTCCTCATTCTCTTATAAAATCTCCTTGAGGAGTACATTGTAAGGGGGAGGTTTTTTGGTTGGTTGGTCACTAGTTGCAACATTGGACTATCTTTGAAATAATACAGTCTGTCCGAAGTTGAAGAAGAAATTGAAGTCTTGAAGTTGGATGATGTTTTGACATGCTTGTTCTTGAGAAGGCTCTATCTTTGGATCCCTGAGCCTGGCTATTGGTGATGTATTCTGAACTGTCTGTTGTTTTTTCCTGTTTTCATTATGTTCCATCAATTCTTACTATAGTAGGGTGAAAATTTTAGGCTAAGAAATGACTCCTGGAAGCACCTTAGACATGTTTATCCTTCATTGTTTTATGTTTTCTTCTGTTGAGGCATTTTAGATTCTTTAATCATTCTCTTGAAACCTCATTCTTGATTATTTCTAAAATATTTCAAACAACTGGTTCCAACATGATTTATGGTTTTCCCGTCTTGTTTGCTGCCTCTTGAAAACTATTTTTGAAGTCTTCCTTTGAAGTACCATTGTTTACAGTTTTCCAAGGAGGTTTGTTTTCATCATGCCATTTGTTCCTACTTAAATAATTTTTTTAAAGGTATTTATAGTTTTAATCATGGATGTTTAGGTGTTCCCTCTTCTATGACTGCAATTATCAGTGAATCTTTCATGTTTTCTAAATTCCTTTGAAATACAATCTTTGAGGAAATAGGATGTGCTCTTGAATCTTAGATTTCATTTTAAAATTTGTCTTGAAGTCATTATTTGCTTAAAGTGTGGTTAGTAGAATTCATGGTTAGCCCTGTCTATCAAATACCTCTTTATGTTCAAGTTATGTTTTTAAGTTCCCTTTGTTGAGAATTCAATTTCTCTTTCCAAATAATTAATGTCCATCTCACTCACAAAAACCAAAGGATCCAGTGGCCAAGTTAGATTTTCCCTTTGATATCCCATATCCATTGATGAGCTTGTTGCAAACTTCTTCTTGACTCCATTGCCCAATGAATATGTCACTTCTTCTTTCTATCTATACTACCTAGAAATTTCAGGTTTTTCTAAGCCAATTCAACCAAAAAAAAAAACCAAACAAACACCTACACTTAATAACTAGTCTAAAATCAATACTTAAAAGCAAACAAGACATATCTTTGCAAACAATTTGAGAGATCCTTCTATGAGAATAGGAGGACTAGATCCTGGAACTCTAAAGATTGGTTTTGATGTTGCCCTGTCTTTTGGTTTTCCAATCTATCAAAACACAGGACCCCCAACATAATGGCGATCACGGTGGGACATATGAGTAAAATCCTTAAAATAAAACACTCAGCATTTAGTACAAAGTGAATAGCTTTCTTCAAGCACTACCAAGCATATTTTTGATCATGATAGGACTTGTCTGAATCAGTGACAAACTAAATAACTCTTAGCATTCTAACAGACCCTTATCAAACCTTGGAGAAATCATCTAGTAAGCCATATAGTAACTCTGTTTGTCTCATCACCATAGCTAAGTGTTGAAATAGATTTAGGACACTCTCATAACCCACAGGACTATAAAAACTAAAAAAACCCAAAAATATTTCAGATTGGTATTCAAACCTATTAATGGTGGTGGACCACAAAACATTTTACCTTCTAAAGATGAAAATTTTCACCTAGCGACTCCACAATCCTGAATAGACCTAAAGACTCCACTGGGAAACCCATTACTATCATAACATCATACAAAATCAGCTTAAGGAAACTTTGAATAATTAAGTTTTCTTGGTAAAAGATCAGTTAGCCTAACAAATATTGTCATATTTGGGTAAATTTTTCTTATCATCAGGTCTGAAAACATAGCATAGTGGCTCCTAGAAGAGTTTATACTAGAGCCTATCCCAACCCAAACCCTCCTGGGATAGTTGATAATCCAGAAGGTATACTTAGGAAATATCCTAAAGCTAAAACTTCAGCTATTGTTAGGCCAGTACATAGAGCTAATTTTGTCCCTGAAAACCTCATAGCTCTACGAGATTCACAAGCTGACTTAAGAAGCCCATTCAGAACTAGGTCACTTGATGACATAGATCAAATAGACTTTGAGTCTCCACCTTCATCCCAAGATAGAGGTGAACATCCTGGCAGCAGAGAAACTACCCCTCCTGATTTCCATTTCATTCGTAATTTTGGTTTCTCTCATTCTAGATACACTCAACAGTCTCTTGCTGATCCAACCACTTCTGTTATCCATACACCCACTTTTCAAATCACTCCATTTCACCAACCACCCCCCATCTTACATCCTCCACCTGTAAACCCCCTATTTTTCCCACAACCTCCTATCATGGCAACATGGTATGCCCCTCTAGTCCTTCCTTTACCTTTAGTCAATCTACCACAGGACTATCAGTCCAAGATACCATCATATGATGCCAGTGGTGCCACCACTACTTCACAACATGTGGACAATATGAATGACTATTTTTATAGAAATGAGATAGATGATGAAACTTTCAAACTCAGATTATTTGCTCAAAGATTAGGGGGAGAAGCAATAAAATGGTTCAAAGGCTTAACCCCTCACAGTATTAATGATCTTCAAACTCTCCATCACTCATTCCTAAACAAATGGGAAGTTAGAAAAAACCCTCTCCAAATACTTTCAGATTACAACAACCTCAAAAGAAAAACTGGGGAAAGTGTTCAAAATTATTGTACTAGGCTCAATAGTGTTTATAATGCCCTACCCCTAGACTTGAAACCTCCACAAGGCTCAGCCTTGGCCAAATTTCCTGAAGGATTTGACCTTGAAATGGCATATCAGCTAAGAGAAAGGGATCCTTTGACTCTAGAAGACATACAAAAGGGAGCTCTTGCCACAGAAGTAAATCTGATTGAGAAAAGATCTAGGATGAGGAATGAGAAGAAAGTATCATTTAGGGAGTAAGGTGCACCTTCCACATCTAGTTCAAAAATGGAAATAATGATGGAGGAAATGATGAAGAAAATGAGCATACTTGAGAAAGCACAATCTAGAGAAAACCAATCAGCTCACCAAAACAGAAATCAATATCAAAATCAGAATCAGAACTTTAGGAGAAATCAACCTCAAAACAGACAAAGAGAGGATGATCAACAGATCAGACCTCCCTTCCAAGAAAATTATGTTAATGAGGATTAACAAACAGAGGATGAAAACATGAATATGTTGGGAGTAAGTGATGAGGATTCTGACCTCGTTTATGAAAGAAAACAAGGTCTATATACACCTTATGATGACAGAAGACCACCACCTGACTATTATGAACAATAATTTGAAAATGCCATCATAGGTTCACCTAAACAATATGACCTCAGAAGTAAGAAGAATCAAGAAACTCCCAAGAACAAAACCTCTGATAAATTTTCCAAAAACAACCCTGAAAATGCACCCAAAAAGACAGTTGAAAATCACAAAACAGTGGTTGTAAATTATGTTCTAAACAAAGGAAAAAACACTCAATCCAATGAAAAAAAAAGTTTTAACCCCAATAGCACTAGCACCTCAGCTAATTCTCCTAAAAAAAACATTCTAATGCATGTAAATAATAAAAATCAGCAAGCTGATTTTGCTGATGAAATAGTGACTAAGAGGCCTAAACTAAACATGTTAAAAAACCAGATTCCCTTCAGCCTAGAGAGTGAAATATCCAAAATCAGAATCTATGTTCCACTTACTGAATTAGTCACTCAAAATGTATATAGAGGTCATATTTTGAAATATTTAAACTTATAATACATTCATGACACAGGCAACTTAAATGATGATACCCTAGAGTTAATTTTCGGACCAAAAATTGAAGGGAAATTTCAAGAAGGAACAACCCCTCCTTTCTACATTAGTTTAAACATTCATGATAATATCTTGCACAATGTCATGCTTGATTCAAGAGCATCACACAACCTCATGCCCAAGGTGATAATGGAAATATTAGGCTTAGAGGTAACTAGACCCTACAAAGATTTATATTCTTTTGATTCAAGTAGGGTGAGATGCCTAGGCCTAATAAAGGATTTGTGTGTTAACTTAGCCCAAATAATAGCCAAGATTTTAGTAATGGAAATTGTAGTGGCTGATATATCCCCCAAATATGGCATGATCCTTTCAAGATCATGGGGTGCTAAGTTACAAGGCACAATGCAAATGGATGACTTATGCCACCATCCCTGTCTTTAGTCATCCTAGAAGACTCTATAGGGAAACCCACATGAAATACATGGTGAGTAGCCAAGAAAGACCAGAAAAACTCTCCTCTTTACTCCATTCACACCGAACTTGACTCTTTTATTCTTTTTAATGATGATATTCATAAAGAGAAAGAGCTGATAAATAAAAAAAAATTATTAAATGCCAGAATCACTTCACATTCAAACATAGTTGCAATCATGGATGAAGAGGAAAATATAAAGGAAATTAAAAAACCATCTGTTGATTTAGAAATTTGTAGCAAACGGATTAAATGTCTTGAGGTCCACAACAATCATACAAATAACACAGATTAGGAAAACCAAGAAGTAAAACCTCAAAAAATTGAAAAACTTGAGGAACAAAATTCAGGAAAATGTAGTGCAGACCCTTATACAGAACAGAATAACAAAGAAGACAAAGAAGAAAGCAATGAAATAAATCTCAAATCTGAAAAAAATCCTCTTTGGAACATGAACTTTGATGGGTCTTGCACTAAAAATGATGCAGGAGTAGGCATATGGTTACATAATACTGAAATTAATCATGCTGAGGGGAATTTCTACAAATTAAAATTTCAATGTACCAATAACATAGATAAAAAAATAGAAGACTTCCTACAGTCCAAAAATAAATTTGAAACAGCAAACTCAGATTCAGATTTTGATGAAGATTGAGCTACTGAAGAAAACTCACTTGTTGAAGAAGAAAAGTCTCCCAAGATTGCTGAAATAAATATTTTAACCTATGAGCTCAACCATATGACAAAAATTAGCACAGATTTATAGAATGAAGACTTCTAAGTGCTGCAATCCAAATACAGAAGCTTGCCAAAAGGACTGGTCCCTTTAGAGGAATTGTTTGACTTAAATGATGTGGCCAAAAAGCCAAAACTAGAACCCATAGAATTTGAAGCGGAAGAATGCAACATAGGCAGTGAGGAAAAGCCAAAAATAATCAAAATATCTAGAACACTGCCAGCTCACATTAAACCAAAATATAACGAGTTGTTCAAATAATTCTATGATGTGTTTGCATGGAGCTATTGTTACAGGTCAAAAAACCTCCTCATTAGCTCAGAGGAGAAGATAAATATGGAAGGAATACAAATACCTAAACTAAACCTATTTCTGCCAAGGTAACGCACCTCTATAAAAGCACAAGAGCATTATAACGCACCTAATCAATGAATAGGCCATGTTAGTGGCTAGGGCAACACTCTGTTTACACTAGAGGGCAGCGTTACCCGTGTTTTGAGTTTGAAACAGGAAAAACCTATAGAGAATGATTTGAATTTCCAGCTTTTTCTCATAAGAGAGTTAGTACAAAACGGAAACTACAAAGCACTAATCTCTTATTGGGCCTTGCCAAAAACAACTGAACTCTCAAGGAAGGAAAAAACATCAAATTTGAGGAAACATATTGGTTTTTTCTATTTAGAACTGGTGGAAGGAGAGAGGCAATTATTGCTCTCTCCATCTCCTATAAAATGGAGATGAAGGCTCTTGGTTCAAGGTCGAAGGATTGTCAAAGTTTTGAATACATGTGAAGTAGAGCATTGTCGTTGTAGTGTGAAGGT
The DNA here is from genome assembly GCA_034641835.2 of Pinus albicaulis. Taxonomy (NCBI): domain Eukaryota; kingdom Viridiplantae; phylum Streptophyta; class Pinopsida; order Pinales; family Pinaceae; genus Pinus; species Pinus albicaulis. The sequence continues at coordinate 675,527,544 of CM076573.1, forward strand.
CAAAAGTCAAAGAGGTTCATTGAGAACTTTTTGATCAAGACATCACCACATTGAGAGATAGAGAGATTGGAAGGCTGAGGAGGGCTTGGTACAACTGACGGTTGTAATCCTCCTTTTTACAAATTAATAGAATTGTATCTATTTTGTCCATTCTATGTGTTGATATTGTCATTGTTATTTGATTATTTACATAGCATGAGATGAATGGCTTAGATGAGCATTATTTAAATGTTTATCATATGTTGACTTAATTGATAGGGAATGTATGTTATGGTAGAGATTACACGAGTGCTTTGATTGATTGCAGGGTCGAGATTTGGAGCTAGTGAAAAAGGATCCCTGCTTCGTTGTTCAGCGCTCTCCAAAAGACTTCAAGATCATTAAATAGGTAATCTTCCATCTTATTCCATCAAGTTATTTAAGTTGATATGAACATGTATATGCCTTCTTTTTGAACGATACAGCTAATCTTACGGTCTGCCTTGGGCACCGGAAATCCCTGAGAGGGATATTAGAAAACCAACAACCCAAGCATTTTACCCTATAGCAGAATTGGCGACTCCGCTAGGGATTTACCCATAGTTTTCGGACTATCTCTTTCCCCCTTTATTATTTTCTCTATTCATAGACCCTTCTGACCAGTATGTATGCCCAGTAGACATCTCAAAAATCTCACAGAGTTCAATCCTATTTATGTTTGACCATGTGAAGGACTTTACCCTGGCTAATGCTACCTTTGTTGGTGTTCCAGTGTGTTATAACGTGGGCTATGCTTAAATACAGTGCGTTAGTCTCTGGATTAACGTTGTATTTACTCAGAGACAGTGCGTTACTCAACCAAAATTTGTTGTTCACCCCTGTGATTGTGTTTTTGGTTGTAGAGTTTTTTGGCCATCAGTATCTCTCCTTGACTGAATCCCTGTGCATGTTTACTAAGCTTGCATTTCTGTTTATTTGCTCTTGTTTGAAAAGTTAGTGTAAAAAACATTTACCTTTTAGAGAAGAATTTTTTTTTTTTAGGTTTTCTGCATCTAGCTGAATTAATTCTGAAAATTTCAGTTAAAAGAATGTTAAGATGAGGAGAATAGATGTCTAAATATTTTAAGGTTGAACTTTTATATTTGAATGTTAGTGCATGGATGTTGAAAGTAAACCTCTCCTTGTAGAAATACTCTTCATCGAATTGAATATTTAGAGCATATTTTTGCATGATTTCTTGAGTCAGAGTCTCATTACATTTCATACGTCCACTCCCCCTCCGTAAGACTAATAATAAAGTAAACTAAGAATCAAGCGATAATAAAATCAATCACTTTACTCTTTTTGAGCTCACACCAACAGTAGTTCAGGCTAGGATCTTGGGTTAGGAAAAGTGAGAAAATCACCCAAGATCTCAAAAATTGAGACTAGAATCATTAATCCTACTGCACTCATATTATCGGAACCGTTCCTTTACCGAAGCTCAGCGCGAGACAACACTTGGGTGCACAAGAAGTTAGCCCGCCTTCGATTGCATCCAGTGGATATGATATATATTGGGGTTCCCTTCGGGGATGTCGAAACTAGATCGAGGATCTAGGTTTTCTACCCATATAGCATGCTGTCCTTGACCGTGGACCCCCCTGATGATGTCTGTGATTTGAGTTATCTTTAGTGGCCATAATTTTTAGGGACTTAAACAAGGTGACTGGGACAGGCTGTCTTGGTACTTGAAATAGACGGACCCACTGTCTTCGGTCTTTAGGAGGGTACTCGTCTTCATGAGAGTTCTTACACCTATTGTTTGAGGTTCGGGCGAAGCTCTAGAGTGACCGTAACTGTACTTTAGACCAATCCTATCTGTATAATATTGTGATATTGGATTTCATCACCAGAAAATGGTAGTACTCAGACAGGGCACCCTATTCTGGCTACTTGCTGATTGATTTTAGAGATTCATTTTTTCCTTTTTCTTTTTTTTTAGGTGTGTGGTTACTGTCACTGAGACTTTATAATACATCACAATTTATTAAAATTTGTTAAAAATAAACAGGTCACCGTGGCGTCATCCAACCCACGCCGTCTATCTCAACGACAGCAAGGTCTACCTCCTCTGAATCTTGAGGAAGAACTGAACCTTGGTGAACCCGTGCCTTCTGCGGAAGAGCAGTATCCATTGACAAACCCTGATTTTCACATAACGTCATATCATACGGCATTTCCAGATGACCCTTTCACGGAAGGTGTTGCACCTCATTACAATCCTCCACTCACTGATCTGTTGGGGCCTATGATAGTTCAGATTCCACCACACACTGACATGTCTTCAACCGCAAAAACATCCATTTCACAACTGGCATCCACAGGGTCTATACCAATGGCAACCATCCCAGGTTTACCACCATCCTCCCTGCCAATTGTTATTTCTATGCCATCACTTGGTAACCCCAGTAGTCAACATATACCTAGTCCCAACCCTACAGTCATCACAACTGTAAGTAACTCACCGAGTCCTTTGGGAACTACTCCTACCGTGACCACTTTGGGAACTACGGTTGCTCCTCCCATGAGTGTGATTACTTTGGTTCCTTTTAGCAACCCTTTCGGTTGGAACCCTTTGTTGAGTTCAAACCCCTTGGCCACCATACTAGGGGGCAGTGTCACCATCACGCAAATAATAAGAAACATTTCACTACCCCTGCAATCATTAGGACAAATCGGACAATCTATTGTTAACACTATTCCCTTAAGTGGTTTAAATATTAGTGTAGGGTCTATGCCATTGCCGAACGACGAAAGTAGTAGCATGCCTCCGGGAAGCTCTATTGCATCCATATGGACTAACCCACCCCAACCTCCATCTGGAATGGGAGGGCACTTTTATACTGGGGGAAACCAACCGTTTGTCCCGCAATAAAATATGCCCTATGGAAAGCAACCATATATCCCTACCCCTCCACCTATAGGAAATTTTTATTAAAGTCCTACTTATCCTACTGGTAACACATTGAGGGACGGACCCTATGGTCCACATAGTTAGCCAATACTTCCTTGGTTAGATTCGAGAGTAAACCCTTAATTTCCATTTTTGGCAGATCTAGACATTCCCGACATCTATAAACTGACTAATGACCCCATCAATCACAATCCGCTCTGGCCTCCAATACCACCCAATATTTATTCTGACATCCCAAAGTTCGATGGGAAACAAGGGGAAGACCCAGCCACACACATCACCACCTTTCATTTATGGTCTATATCTAATTCCATGGTGGATGATAGTGTCCAGCTTCAACTATTTCCCCACACCCTTACAGGAAATGCCGCCAAGTGGTATATTGAATTTCCATGCACCGCCATAAACAATTTTGGTGCTTTAGCGACCGAGTTTCTAAAGAACTTCCAATAACCAATCAGATTTGAAATTGGAACAGAACTGTTAACCTCGCTATGCCAAGACACTGCCACCCACATCTCGGATCACATTCATGAATGGAGGCATAGGAGGAGGCTAGTCAAAGCGCCAATCCCGGATCATCTTCTATCAAATTGGTTTTGTAAGTGTCTCTTACCCAACATCTCTAAATACATTGGCCTATTCGATGTGGTTACAGAAGATCAATGCATTCATCATGCCCAACATTTGGATTTAATCTACTCAAAATCTGGCATGCTATATGATTTACTTCCCAATGCCCCTGGTAACCCAAATCCTCTCGCTACTCAGAAAACTGGAGCCCACGCCGACGGTCTCGTTGGCACAATCTCTGGCGTAGCCACAAAAAAATCTCAGGGGAAAACCTCCCAGCCATCCTCGACTGCCACTGCCCCTAACCAAATGACTACTCTTCCTACCACTGAGGTAAATTATGTGCAAACTTCACAAAAACCTAGTGGAAAGAATAAGAAGAACAAGAAAAAGACATCTTCTTTGGAAGAGTAGTCGGAAAATCAAAATAATCCTAATCAGAAAAATGCTACCAAAAATGAAAAAGGGAAGGATAAACCCATGAAATTTCCTTACAAGATCTATGCGGAGGACACTTGACATACAAATGTCCTCGGCTACAGGAATGCACCGATTTTATCGCAAACAAGGATTCTGGGTGAACACCTGCCGTTCTTCATAATCCTTTCCCTAATCAACAGCAGCAACACCAACACATGGTTGAAAACCCGCCAAAACCCCAGAAAAGGGGCAATTGTGGTTCACATCCTTCTGGTGAAGGATCATCCACCATTTATGGCATTGAAAGTGTTGAACTTCAAACACGAGCCAAGCTTTATGGAAATCCTACCATCGACGCTCAAGAACCTGTTACTAGTTCAACTCCACCGCCGACCAACAATTTTCATATCGAACGGCCTACTTCTAATCCCGTGATTCATCCCCCCAAAGAGACACTTAGACGCATGACTCATAACACCTCTGCACGTGCATCCCAAAACTACAACATTGTAGAAGATTTGGCGCAGGCACCGTCAGCTATGTCTGCTCTCGAAGTATTGCAAACTTGTCCAGCACAAAGGAAAGCCTTGCTTTCAGCCATTGGTTGAATAGACCCCTAGGATTCCATGCTATCTATCTTTGATATGGAAAAATCTCAAACTCGCCTCTCACACCAAATCGCATTCCAAGTGCAGGTTGTATCGAAAGGGAGACCAATCCATCGCACTGTCATAGATGAAGGTGCTTCGACCTGTGTTGTCACAAGCTTGCTGGCTCGTGTTGGGGTTCCCATGTTTTGGCCAGATTGGCAAGACCAAAAGATGAGACAACATCAGAACCACTTTGGGGCCCTAGGATCTAGCCCTCCTGGACCCGGAGAGGGATCTCTCCAAATAGAGCAAAGAATGATTTATCTTTGAAGCTCAAAAATAAGATGTTAGGCTAGTTATGAAGCACAGAGGGGGGTTTAAATAATTTGGTTGGAGGGTTGCTGGGTTGGTTAGGAGATCATGGACTGGGCAAGCAACGAGAGAAAAGGAACAAAGCAGCAGGATGTTTCAGCAAGGAGGATTGGCCAAGAAAGTGCCATCCATTGGGCTATGGAGTCATGAAAGGAAATTACTTGCATCCACTAGCTAAGGCTTCCAAAGGGAAAGTCATCTAATACTAGAGGATCTTTAGATTAGATGATGGGGTGGAACATTAAGGAGGGAAAGTGGAAGACTTTGGGAGAATGTACCTCTAATGAGCCCATAGATTCAGCCGAGGTCATTTAACTCCAGACTCGTTTGGACATACTCAGAATGCAGCCTCAAAGAGACAAAGGGGCTGCTTATAGATCAGACCAGAGGTCATTTAAATCCAGGTCTGCTTTAGCAACTCCAAGGTAAAAACAGAGATAAGATTACAAAGAAACATCTAAGAAGCAAACCCCCAAGTTCATACATCAGCCAGCAGGCAATAACATCCACTGCGCTGGTTAAACCCATGAATTAACTCTTAGATACACATGAAGCAGAAAACATAAAGGTAGGGAGAGCAGACAGCATAGGGCACCTAACACGGGTGAATCCTATACCATTATTCTGATGCCTACCAGTAGAACATGAAACATGTAAATGAAATAAACAGAGTGAGAAAACATCACCAATAGTAATAGACCAGGATCCTGTGAAATGTGCTTTGATTAATAGATGCAAAACCAGTCATGTACAATATGGCTCAATGGCTGTTACAGCCTAGACTTTCTCCTCCCAGCCTATTACATACAAACTACTCTGCAACTTTCTCCCAAGACTTTTCTAACAGTCACCAATGAATCCCTCTAACAGCAATATGCCCAGCAAGGCAACAACAACCTTTACAATGTGTTCTCGGGGGTTTTATAGGAGAAGAGGAAGAGACAGAGGCGGATGAATAATTAAATGAATCTCATTAAGGCAGAATCGGCGGAAGTGTTCACGCCCATGCTGCTTAATGGCAAAATGCAGCGCTGTATGTACTCTGAGACTGGTTCAGAGATCTCTGTCCGGTCGATTTTGACCTCTGATACATTCTTTGAATCCTTACGGTGTCTGGAGCTCTGTGCTAGCCATTATGGAATAAATGACATGGATGGAAGTCCGCGATTTCTCCATACCTCCCTTATTGCTGCTCAGACAGTCTTAAATGGATTTCGGACAACGCAATTAATATTTTCAGAGCTCGAGGAGATATGGAGGCACTGTAGGGAGGTGTACGTCTAGAGAAAACGTCCTGCTATTAGGTAGCGCAGTAATGACTTTGCTGGTGCGCTCTTAGTCTTCAAACAATGCTTGAATCCTTTGACTGTGGGATTATAACCATTAATCTCCACCTACAGGCTCAAATCCCTTAAATCCGTCTTTGCTGCTGTGCTGGCGGCTGTGATAGCCTCTCTGTGCTATTCTGCATCATAAAATAAACCTGTTAAGAACCTGGCAGTGGTGACGGAGAAATGCTGCAGAGGCCAGAGGAAAGGTGGCGGAGTGGTGGAGGAACAGTGAAAATGGCGGAGGAAACAGTTAATCAACGTAGAAGCCCAACAATGAACTTTGGGCGAATTACAAAGGAAATGGAAGGAAAACAATGGAGCGGAGGGGCGGACGTGGGACCCGGCAGAGGCGGAGGGCGATTAGATCTTGGCCGTCGGATCTGTATTGGATAGACGACTTAGATTCAATCGGGAAAGAAACGGAAGGGGCGATGGGCGATGATGCGATTGACGCTGAGCCGTTGGATCTGCGAGTGGAACGAACGGCTACGATGAAATCGGGCAATCGCAATCGGAGGTCGGAGCGGGTGGCAATCACAATGCGCCTTTCAAAAGTTCCGATTGCGATTGGGAGCGGGGTGCGATTGAATGACAACCGTTGATCTCGGGTCTAGATCGACGGCGGGGATGTAATCGGAGAGGACTTGCGATCGGGAGATCGGGAGGGGACCTGTGATCGGGAGCTGCGATGGCCGTTGGATCGTGAAACAAACGAATGGCCCAGATTGAATTGGAGCGGAAACAGAAGAACCTGCGATCAGCGATCGGGCGGGGGTGCGATTGAGCGCTGGCCGTCGGATCGCGGAACAGATCAACGGATCAGATGCAATCGGGGGACAGTGCGATCGGGGGATCGGAAGTCATAGTTGCGATTGATCGGAGGGTGCGGCGTGGATGTTGCGATTGCGATGGGCGGGGGGCTTGCGATTAGCGCTCCGTCGTCGATCTTTATGACTGATCAACGGACCAAAACTCGTCGCGAGACTTTGTGTTTAAAACAATCGCATCGGGGGTTTTCAGCTGTAACAAAGGAAATGCACCCGCCGACAGTTTCGATTGCGATTGGCGCTCGGGACTTAAGCGCTTGGTCCCAGCGCTGGGGCACATGTGGGGAAGTGGTTAAGGGACCTGTGGTAAGGGGCTAGGCCCTACATTAAGGTCGGAATATGGGTTTTTTGCCCATTTTAATGGGTTTTAAGGGATTTAAAGGGAACGATAGAGGAATAAAGGGGAGAAGAGGCCAACAAAGATTAGGGGAGGAATTTAAAGGGGATTTTGGGGGAAACTGAAGGGTAAGAAGGGAAATAAAAGGGGAAGACAAGGGGGATGAAAAGAGGCTAAATGAGGGGAAATAAGAGGGAAAAGGAAGCCTTTGGGGATTTCTTCATCAACAGAGAGGCTTTAAAAGGGGAATCAGCAGAGGGGACTTGTAAAGGGATAAAAGACACAGAGAGGCTTCAAGGAGACTGTGTTTTCAGAGGAAATGCATTCCTTGAAGACTCAAAAATAATTTAGCCCCCTATTTGCTTGTCAAAAATTTCATAGGGGGGCTAACAGTGGCTCCACATGGGGATGGCTTCTTCGTGAAGGAGCCAAGAAACCAGAAGATGATCTCTTGGTGTAGGCCAGGTGACTGCTGCTTGAACCATCCATTTCTTTCTTTGATCAGCTGCCACGAGCTATGAAGACAACATATCAGCAGAAACAATTCTCAAACAACTACCTACCCACACTATAGTCCTAACATTTTTTCTTCTTGGGTGCATTTGGATTTGCAGACCCTTTTACATCATTAATCTTTACAAACAGGAAAAAATAAACCTATTCTATTTCTACCCTTATTACTCCATGAGACCAGATTAGACTGTTGGTCTCATATATTTCTCTACCTACACTACTACCTGCTAGGATTAGACTGTCTAGCAGGTTTCTTCTCTACATTCTAAGACAGAAATTTAAACAACTAATCTACCTGCTCATAGGCTGAGCTTTATTGAGCTTCCTAACTACCCTATTCTAACTGGAATATTTACAATCTAGCTTACAAACATGGTCTTCCAATGTAACCAGTCCATCAAGTGATCCCATGGCTGGTCCTTCTTGCTCAATTCCTTGAGCATGCTGGATAGGCAAGGCAGCTCCCACTCTTTTTGTTCAATAACAGCAGCTTTGAAAAATTTTCTTCCTGTCTGCAATATGCTGCTGAGCAAGACCTTTGATCCTTCTTCAAATGTATGCAGGAAATGTGCATAAGGATCATGAAAAGATACCTGGTTGTGAATGTCTGGCAGCTTGGCTTCGACTAGGATCTCTTCTTCTTCCACTAGATCAAGAATGAGACTCTCTTGGAGTAAAGTGTCTCCTTCATCTTCTGAACTGGAGGACTCATCATATATTGGGGTTGAGTCCTCTCGGAGCTCCGATATGTTGTGCTCTGAGGTGCAGGGCTCCGTGAAAATATCCATGTGTTCTTGAGCAGGGGCGTATTCCTTTGCTTCCTCTTTTTCAAGAGGAAACTCCTTGCTTTCATCGTGCTCAAGAAACTCTTCTTTGCTTTCCTCCTCATCTTCTGAAAGGAAAGACTGTTGGCGTCCGATCTCATGACACTCGTCACTGATGCTTTCATAACTTTCCCCATCAGTGTCATAGATAGGCAAACCTGACCAAGTCCACCATTCTGAGCGCACGGCAGGTTTTTCTTCGCTCTGATCCACAGAGGAGTCTTCTGATTCAGAACCATCAAACTCAACTAATGATTGAGTAGGAGTTTGTGTTCTATAGAAGATGTCTGGGGAGGACTGCTGGTTCAATATTCGATCAATATCTTCTTTTGTCAAAAGAGGGATTTCCCTTTCATCATGGACAGAAGAGCAACAATCCTCTCTCTCTTGCATTGGCTGACTGGGAGGCGGGATGTCTTCTGGAACCTCTCCTTCTTCATTAGATTCTGCCTCTTCCATGTAGTCGTCTGCTTCCTCAAGGCAGCTTTCCCTATCAGCTTTCACTAATAGGTTCTGATGTTCATTTTTCAGCATAACACAAGAGGCAGGTAAGCAATCAGGCAATCCCTGATCACTTTCCTCTTCATCTTCTACAGATTCTTGAGCATCATACAGGTCTTGCTCATCTTCTAAATCTTGAGTTTGTTCTTGTTCTGAAGGGGACATGGGCTGTTCAAAATAATCATCATCTGCATTCATATTAGCCATGTGCGTCTCCAGCATTTTGGTAAGCACTTCTATTATTCTGCATGCTTTATTATACAAAGCATTATACTTTGCATCCCTGTCCATGCTTGGATTCGTGCTTGTGCAAAGAAGGCTACTGTCTCTTCTCAACCAGTTCAGTGTTCTTCACCAGTGGAGTCATCAGGTCTTTGGATCATAGGGAGTGTGGAGTCGCCAGGTGGATGAATATGACTGTTTGGAGCCGGATGCTGTCCACCATCAGCAATTAGAAGCCAATCTAGAGGCAAAGCGGTTCTTGACTCTCAGATTCTCCCCAGCGGAGTCGCCATTATGTTGGGGTTCCCATGTTTTGGCTATATTGGAAAGACCAAAAGATGAGACAACATCAGAACCACTTTGGGGCCCTAAGATCTAGCCCTCCTGGACCCGGAGAGGGATCTCTCCAAATAGAGCAAAGAATGATGTATCTTTGAAGCTCAAAAATAAGATGTTAGGCTAGTTATGAAGAACAGAGGGGGGTTTAAATAATTTGGTTGGAGGGTTGCTGGGTTGGTTAGGAGATCATGGACTGGGAAAGCAATGGGAGAAAAGGAACAAAGCAGCAGGATGTTTCAGCAAGGAGGATTGGCCAAGAAAGTGCCATCCATTGGGCTATGGAGTCATGAAAGGAAATTACTTGCATCCACTAGCCAAGGCTTCCAAAGGGCAAGTCATCTAATACTAGAGGATCTTTAGATTAGATGATGGGGTGGAACATTAAGGGAGAAAAGTGAAAGAAGGAGAACAGCCCAATTTCTGTCTATAGATCAGGTCAGAGGTCATTTAACTCCAGACCTGCTTGGACATACTCAAATGCAGCTCTCAAAGAGACAATGGGGCTGCTTATAGATCGGACCAGAGGTCATTTAACTCCAGGTCTGCTTTAGCAGCTCCAAGGGAAACAGAGATAAGATTACAAAGAAACATCCAAGAGGCAAACCCCCAAGTTCATACATCAGCCAGCAGGCAATAACATCCACTGCACTGGTCAAACCCCACGAATTTACTCTTAGATACACATGAAGCAGAAAACATAAAGGTAGGGAGAGAAGACAGCATAGGGCACCTAACAAGGGTGAATCCTATACCATTATTCTGATGCCTACTAGAAGAACATGAAACAACATGTAAATGAAATAAACAGAGTGAGAAAACATCACCAATAGTAATAGACCAGGATCCTGTGAAATGTGCTTTGATTAATAGATGCAAAACTAGTCATGTACAATATGGCTCAATGGCTGTTACAGCCTAGAATTTCTCCTCCCAGCCTATTACATACAAACTACTCTGCAACTTTCTCCCAAGACTTTTCTAACAGTCACCAATGAATCCCTCTAACAGCAATATGCCCAGCAAGGCAACAACAACCTTTACAATGTGTTCTCGGGGGTTTTATAGGAGAAGAGGAAGAGACAGAGGTAGATGAATAATTAAATGAATCTCATTAAGGCAGAATCGGTGGAAGTGTTCACAACCATGCTGCTTAATGGCAAAATGCAGCGCTGTATGTACTCTGAGACTGGTTCAGAGATCTCTGTCTGGTCGATTTTGACCTCTGATACATTCTTTGAATCCTTACGGTGTCTGGAGCTCTGTGCTAGCCATTATGGAATAAATGACATGGATGGAAGTCCGCGATTTCTCCATACCTCCTTTACTGCTGCTCAGACAGTCTTAAATGGATTTCGGACAGCGCAATTAATATTTTCAGAGCTCGAGGAGATATGGAGGCGCTGTAGGGAGGTGTACGTCTGGAGAAAACGTCCTGCTGTTAGGTAGCGCAGTAATGACTTTGCTGGTGCGCTCTTAGTCTTCAAACAGTGCTTGAATCCTTTGACTGCGGGATTATAACCATTAATCTCCACCTACAGGCTCAAATCCCTTAAATCCGTCTTTGTTGCTGTGCTGGTGGCTGTGATAGCCTCTCTGTGCTATTCTGCATCATAAAATAAACCTGTTAAGAACCTGGCAGTGGTGGCGGAGAAATGCTGCAGAGGCCAGAGGAAAGGTGGCGGAGCGGTGGAGGAACAGTGAAAATGGCGGAGGAAATGGTTAATCAACGTAGAAGCCCAACAATGAACTTTGGGCGAATTACAAAGGAAATGGAAGGAAAACAATGGAGCGGAGGGGCGGACGTGGGACCCGGCAGAGGCGGAGGGCGATTAGATCTTGGCCGTCGGATGTGTATCGGATAGACGACTTAGATTCAATCGGGAAAGAAACGAAAGGGGCGATGGGAGATGATGCGATTGACGCTGAGCCGTTGGATCTGCGAGTGGAACGGACGGCTACGATGAAATCGGGCAATCGCAATCGGAGGTCGGAGCGGGTGGCAATCACAATGCGCCTTTCAAAAGTTCTGATTGCGATTGGGAGCGGGGTGCGATTGAATGACAACCGTTGATCTTGGGTCCAGATCGACGGCGGGGATGTAATCGGAGAGGACTTGCGATTGGGAGATCGGGAGGGGACCTGCGATCGGGAGCTGCGATGGTCGTTGGATCGTGAAACAAACGAACGGCCCAGATTGAATCGGAGCGGAAACAAAAGAACCTGCGATCAGCGATCGGGCGGGGGTGCGATTGAGCGCTGGCCGTCGGATCGCGGAACAGATCAACGGCTCAGATGCAATCGGGGGACAGTGCGATCGGGGGATCGGAAGTCATAGTTGCGATTGATCAGAGGGTGCGGCGTGGATGTTGCGATTGCGATGGGCGGGGGGCTTGCGATTAGCGCCCCGTCGTCGATCTTTATGACTGATCAACGGACCAAAACTCGTCGCGAGACTTTGTGTTTAAAACAATCGCATCGGGGGTTTTCAGCTGTAACAAAGGAAATGCACCCGCCGACAGTTCCGATTGCGATTGGCGCTCGAGACTTAAGCACTTGGTCCCAGCGCCGGGGCACATGTGGGGAAGTGGTTAAGGGACCTGTGGTAAGGGGCTAGGCCCTACATTAAGGTCGGAATATGGGTTTTTTGCCCATTTTAATGGGTTTTAAGGGATTTAAAGGGAACGATAGAGGAATAAAGGGGAGAAGAGGCCAACAAAGGTTAGGGGAGGAGTTTAAAGGGGATTTTGGGGAAAACTGAAGGGTAAGAAGGGAAATAAAATGGGAAGACAAGGGGGATGAAAAGAGGCTAAATGAGGGGAAATAAGAGGGAAAAGGAAGCCTTTGGGAATTTCTTCATCAACAGAGAGGCTTTAAAAGGGGAATCAGCAGAGGGGACTTGTCAAGGGATAAAAGACACAGAGAGGCTTCAAGGAGACTGTGTTTTCAGAGGAAATGCATTCCTTGAAGACTCAAAAATAATTTAGCCCCCTATTTGCTTGTCAAAAATTTCATAGGGGGGCTAACAGCTCGCTTTAGGTTCTCCTACCTTAAAACTATGGTTGAATTCCCTCAAATATTTCGATGGCCACATGTTACTCCCAAAAGGATACCTTGATAGCTTTCCCATCACTCTGAGTAGGAAAACGATAACCGTGGACGTCGAAGTCATAGATCGCCATCTCGAATATAATCTATTGAGGTTGGTCACAGTTGGTCTTATGCCATGACCGCCATTGTTTCTTCGGTCTTCCAACTCGTCCTATTTCCATTAGATGGGAAAATAGTCACAGTGGATCATTTATCCTTCTGCACCGCTGATTATTCCACATTACCAAGTAGCACTGTACACCTAATAGGAGGCTTTCCTGACTCTTATGTCAATATTAGTACCGATCTTCTAAAGGCATCTTCCCTTATGGGTTTTTTTCCTCTCCCGCCACCATAAATCCAAAATAAGGTTGTAATGATATCCACCACTTTGGATGGATCTATCGACCCATGGATCCTCCTAGCACCTCCAGAAATTGATTTCTATGGAGACCAGATGCCACTCTCACCAGCCGGGTTGGCCTACCAGGCCATCCAAATTACATCTGAACCCTCCACTGCTATGGTTTTGACCAAAGGTACAAACCTCCCACCCATCACAGTTCTCTCTAAGGATCTCCTCAATGAAGTCTTGCCTACAGACGAAGCTATTCGAGAGATCATGTCTCTAGAAGAACGACCTTGGGGAGAATTTCACCATCGCGCTTCGATGATCGACTCAAATGTGATAAATACTGAAATCCCATCCTTTGAACCACCTGATATGGTTCCCTCCGCTTACACGACTGTTCAAACTATCGATTCAGAAGGGAACATGGGTAATCTTTCTAAGAAAATTCTCATTGATATCTTAGTCAAAACGTGTATTGTGGAAAATATTCAGATTGGAGTAGATTTCAATCCTAAGGAAATTGCACGCTTCACATCCCTTTTCAAGGAATTCTGCGATGTGTTCACTTGGTCTTATGAAGAAATGCCTGGCATGGATCCATCTATAGTCGAGCACGAAATCAAGATTTATGACAATGCCAAACTAATTCAGCAGCGACTCAGGCCTGTCCACCCGCGCAAAGTGGCCGCCATCAAAATTGAGGTAGGAAAAATTTTAAATGCTGGTTTCATCTATCCCGTTCCTTTGATGAAATGGGTTTCCAATGCGGTTCCCGTCGATAAAAAGCAAGGCACCATCTGATTTTGTGTTGACTATCATGATTTGAACACCGCTTGTCCCAAAGAAAATTATCCTATGCCGTTCATAGATCATATTCTCAACGATTGTGATGGATGTGAATCTTTTTACTTCATGGATGGCTTCTTGGGCTATAACCAGATTGCAATTAAAAAATACGACCATCATAAAACTGCCAATATCTATCCTTGGGGCACATTTGCGTATCATAAACTCCCATTCGGTTTGAAGAATGTTGGAGCAACTTTTCAGCAGGCTATGGACTACACTTTCCACTACATTCAGCATATTGTACAGGCTTACTTGGATGACCTTCCGGCCCATTCCAAGAAACGACCTGATCACCTTGCTCATCTGAAAGAAATTTTTGCTAGGTGTAGATTCTACAATATATGTCTAAATGCTCATAAGTGCGTATTCATGGTCGAGTCCGGGCATCTGTTAGGTTTCGTTGTCTCCAAGCACAGGATTAGCGTTGATGTCGATAAGGTTAAAGAAATTGTTGAATTGTCGGCACCACAATCCATCCTCCATCGAGCGTTATTTTTATGGTATTTTTCTTGCTCGTTAATCCGAAAAACCTGGAGTTCTATTCTTCAGACTCGTTAAAACTGATATGAAGAAGCACTAAGCTTTCTTTTTAGGGAAGTTTTTCTAGCTCATAAAACTAAAAAAACCCCGAGTTTCCTTTGTCAGGCTCGCTAAACTACCACGACAGAGAGTAAAGAGCCATTATTTTCCTCTTTTTCAAAGCTCTTTAAACCGAAAAAGCAATCGAGTTTTCTCCGCATGACTCGTTAAAATTTCACGGAGAGCACCAAGTTTTTCTTTGTTGGACTCGTTAAAATTTCACAAAGAGTACTGAGTTTACTTCATCTCCTCGTACTCATAAAAAAATGAGGTAGACATCCATCGAACATAGATTTCTCACTTTTCCAACTTCGATGGACTAACTCACAGAAAATGAACTGTTTCAGGCTTACTATTCTCCCTTTGTCGTGCCCAGTTATCAAGACATGACAAAGGTACCCCAGTGGAGTTGTCTTTTACGACATTTTTCAGACTCTCTAAACATGAAAAATTCACCGAGTTTACTCGTCTGGACTCATTAAACCTAATCAGATGGGGCATGAAGTTGTATTTTATGATATTTTTCAGACTCTCTAAGTATGAAAAATTCACCGAGTTTACTCGTCTGGACTTGTTAAACTTAATCAGATGGGGAAAAATTTGGACAAAATGGATACTACCTCTATTACATTTCAGAAAGGTCGATTTGGCAGCAAAAATATTGAACATGTCACTTCCCAGAAAACTCTTTCGCAGCTAGCTGAACCCTACCATCTATGAGTATTAGCCTTCATCTCCTAGTGTCCCTACACTGGTAAAATCCTAACACACTCTTTGGTGTTCATTAAGCCTCAGCTGCCTAGTAACCTGTTACAGTGCCTTCTATTGTTCAAGCAGATCTTGTTATCTACTGCTCCTTTTATCAACCAAACTGCTCATTATGCCATAAATTATTTGTCGTCAGACATCCCCATTTTCTCTTCATTATCTCCATCACAAACATAATCATTTGGTTTCCATTTTGTGTCGACTGATGTAGGACGCCTCTTATCTAGGAAGTTGATCCAGAAACCCATCATTACCTAGATACTTGTAGACATCAATGGTAGGTAGTCTTGTGTTTGATTAGGAGTCTTCATCATTGGCTCCTAATCAAATGATTCTACGAGTGTTCGACTTCGACTCTTTTTATTCACACTCGCTATATTGTACTGTGCATCTTAGGGACCATCATCATTATCGGTGACCACCTTTGCGTCTGTTAATAGTTTTCATTATCAACTGGTAATCAGATGATTTCTCACATGTTCGAAGACAGCTCCTTCATTCACATGTTGAGAAATATGCAGTTTAAGTTAAGCGGTGGTCAAGACCTTGGGGCAATGGTTACATCATTAAAGCTATGTTCCCTTCCCCGAGTTGTGATATTGTTTATGGAGACAAATTCTTCAGCCTGATCCTGTTATGATAGACACTTCCACATTTTTGTCATCAGTGGACAGATTCTTCATATCTCTGTTCTAGATAAATCATGTTGTTTAAGCTATTCAGCATGGGAATGCCCGACTCAAGGTAGATACTATATTTTCTGACATATGTTGTTGTTTCAGTTTTTCCTCAGTCTTTCAATCTCTTTATCTCTACTACACACATTATAAAGTATTTCGGCCATCATCTTCATCTCTGACCTCACACTTTAGGGGGCATCTATTATAGGTCAAAAAACATCCTCATCATCTCAAAGGAGAAGATAAATATGGAAGGAATACAAAGACCTAAACTAAACCTATTTCTGCCAAGGTAATGCACCTCTATAATAGCAGAAGAGCGTTATAACGCACCTAATCAATGAATAGGCCATGTTAGTGGCTAGGGAAACGCTTTGTTTACAATAGAGGGCAGCGTTACCCATGTTTTGAGTTTGAAACAAGAAAAACCCGCGGAGAATGATTTTAATTTCCAGCTTTTTCTCACAAGAGAGTTAGTACAAAACAGAAACTGCAAAGCATTAATCTCTTATTCGGCCTTGCCAAAAACAACTGAACTCTCAAGGAAGGAAAAAGTATGGCAGTTGAGGAAACATCTTGGTTTTTTCTCTTTATAACTGGTGGAAGGAGAGAGGCAATGATTGCTCTCTCCATCTCCTATAAAATGGAGATGAAGGCTCTTGGTTCAAGGTCGAAGGATTCTCAAAGTTTTGAATACTTTTGAAGTAGAGCATTGTTGTTGTAGTGTGAAGGTCAAAAGTCAAAGAGGTTCATTGAGAACTTGTTGATCAAGACATCACCACATTGAGAGATAGAGAGATTGGAAGGCTGAGGAGGGCTTGGTACAACTGATGGTTGTAATCCTCCTTTTTACAAATTAATAGAACTGTATCTGTTTTGTCCATTCTATGTGTTGATATTGTCATTGTTATTTGATTATTTACATAGCATGAGATGAATGGCTTAGATGTGCATTGTTTAAATGTTTATCATATATTGACTTAATTTATAGGGAGTGTATGTTATGGTAGAGATTACACTGGTGCTTTGATTGATTGCAGGGTCAAGATTTGGAGCTGGTGAAGAAGGATCCCTGCTTCGCTGTTCAACGCTCTCCAAAATACTTCAGGATCATTAACGAGGTAATCTTCCATCTTATTCCATCAAGTTATTTAAGTTGATATGAACATGTATATGACTTTTTTGTGAACTATACAACTAATCTTATTGTCTGCCTCGGGCACCGAAAAGCCCTGAGAGGGATATTAGAAAACCAATAACCCAAGAATTTTACCCTATAATAGCTATGAAGATCTAAGTCCTATAATACAGAAATAATTCAGCACAAGATACCCCTCAAAGAAAACTAGAAACCTTTTAAACAAAAATTGCGTAGAATCAACCCTGTTCAATTACCTCTAGTAGAGAAAGAAATTAAAAATATGTATGATGTTGGAATTATTGTACCTGTTAGATACTCAGAGTGGGTGTCTAATCTTGTATCAGTTAGGAAGAAAACAGGGGAGATAAGGCTTTGTATCGATTTTAGAAACTTAAACAAAGCCTCACTCAAGGACAACTATCCTTCACCCAAAATGGATCATATTTTACAAAAGGTAGTTGGTTCTAAAAGAATTTCTTTGCTAGATGGCTTCTCAGGTTACAGTCAAATCCTGGTACATCCTGATGATCAACTTAAAATAACTTTTACTACACCTTGGGGTACCTTGATGTATTTGAAAATGCCTTTTGGTTTAATGAATGTTGGTGCCACATTTCAGAGAGCCATGGACATTGCATTTTCAGAAGAAATAGGTTACTTCATTGTGATTTACCTTGATGATATAACTATTTATTCTAAAACAGATGAAGAACACCTAATACATTTGAGAAAAGTCTTTTAAAAATGCAGAAAATTTGGACTGTCCTTAAACCCGAAGAAAACATTGTTTGGTCTCCAAGAAGGTAAACTTCTCGGACATATCATATCAAAAGAGGGTATAATGATAGACCCAAAAAATATTGATGGCATATTCCAAATCAGCCATCCCGGAAACATCAAGGAACTTCAATCCTTCATTTGAAAGATTAATTTCTTGAGAAGGTTCATTCCCAATCTAGCTGAACTTCTTAGAAACATAACAAACATGCTCAAAAAGGAAGGAGTTAAATGGACCTTAGAAGAAAAGAAGTCATTTGAACTGGTAAAAAAAGTACTCACCAAAACACCAGTTCTTATTAGTCCTAATTTTTCAAAAGATTTCTTCATTTTTTCATTTGCATCAGAACACACTGTGGTTGTTGTCCTATTATAGAAAAATTTTAATGGACAAGAGCAGCGTATTGCATTTTTCAGAAAGGAATTAAGAGATGCACCTCTGAAGTAAAACATAATGGAAAAACAAGCCTTTTCCTTAGTCAAAACATTAAAAGACTTTAGATTTTACATTATACATTCCCACATCATAGCATGTGTGCCTCATTCAGTGGTGAAAGACATATTGACCCAAGATCCAGATGGCAGAAGAGGAAAGTGGATTGCTGTAATTTTACAGTATGACTTAGAAATCAAGCCCACTAAACTCATAAAGGGTCAAGGACTAGCAAAACTCATGGCTGAGTCAAACTTCCAAGCACTAGATATACATATGGTGGATGTGTTGGAAGAAATAGATGAATTCACTACTCCCTTCATTGAAGAAACATTTTTGAATTCACCTTGGTATGCTGATATCATATATGTACTTTTATATTTGAATGCCCCTCCTTCTTTGTCTAAAACTGAAGCCATATTTTTGAAACAGAAGGCTTTAAATTATTACATATTAGATGGGGTACTGTATTGGAAAAATGATATTGGATTTTTTCTTAAATGTTTACTTGAGGATGATGGAGGAAAAATCATGCATGAGCTGCATGAAGGAGAATGTGGAGGACACCTCTACTGGAAGACCACAGCAAATAAAATACTCAGATCTAGTAACTATTGGCCCTCCCTTTTCCCAGATACTCAGAAGTTCATCATGTCTTGCCATAAGTGTCAAATTTGTTATGGCAAAAGAAAACTCCTTCCCTTACCTTTACATCCTATCTATGTTGAGGCACCCTTCCAATAATGGGGCTTAGACTTCATTGGAGAAATTCACCCATCTTCATCAGCCCAGCATAAGTGGATCGTCACTGCCACTGATTATTTTACCAAGTGGATAGAAGCCATACCATCTAGGAATGCTACTGACTCTATCATTATCAAGTTCCTAGAAACTAACATCCTATCCAGATTTGGTTGTCCTAGAAAAATCATCACAGATAATGCTGATGCCTTCAAGTCTAAAATAATGGTTGATTTTTGTTGCAAATACCACATCACCTTAGGCCATTCTACTTCCTACTATCCCCAAGGAAATGGATTATTTGAATCCTCCAACAAGAGCCTCATCAATATCATCAAAAATATGTTGGAGAAAAATCAGAAATCATGGCACAGTAAGTTGGTTCATGCCTTATGGGATAATAGATTAACTACTAAGAAGTCAATAAACATGTCCCCCTATCAGTTGGTCTATGGCATGGATGTAATCTTCCCAACATCATTAGGAGTTCTAGTCATGAAACTCCTTCAAGAAGTGCAAACTGAGGAAAATGATATGCAGAGAAGAATCAACCAAACAATTCATTTACAGCAATCCATAGAGGAAGTTTATGAAAGAACACAACTAGTCCAAGAAAATATCCAGAAACTATTTGATAAAAGGACTAATGAGAATAATTTCCAAGTTGGAAATATAGTTCTTAAATTGGATTCAAGAAGAGAAGAAAAAGTAAAAAATGGCAAATTTGAGAATCTGTGGAAAGGACCCTATATTATTCATGCTGAGAGGGGTCATAATGCATTTTTCTTTAAAAAGTTGAATGGAGAATATTTGTATGGAGGTCCTGTCAATGGCAGGATGCTCAAGCATTATTTCTATCAAGAGTCCTAGATTTCAAATATTTCATTCATTATATATAACATTATCTATTGAATTTTGAAAGAAAAACAAAAATACAAAAAAAAAGAGGAAAGGAAAAAATGGCAGATAAAGAAAGAACGGTACAAGCCCCATACCAAAAAGAGAAACAAAAATCTGAAAGTGTGCAAGCTCAAATGCCACTACCAAAAAACACACTGCTACTTTAGACATATAGCCTAATCATGGCTAATTAGTTTTCAATTTACTGCTGATAGGTTAGTGAATTAGATTAGCCAAACAGTAAAATCTTGGCTTTTCAGTAGAAACAGATTAGGATAGAAAAAACAAAGGTTCAAATAAATTCTAAACCTGAACCTATGAATCATTAAAGAAGAATGCCTCTAATCAGATCAAAATTAGAGCCAAAAGTACAAAGAGGACTGGTTCCAAAATGCTCCGAAACTTGAACCAGAGAAGAAAGAAAAGATAGCTCAAACAAGATCAAAGCCAGAGCTAAAGAAATAATGAAAAAAGGTTATTTATTTCTAGATCTTAATCCTTCCAAGTTTTGTTTTATGTTTCTACAAATAAATTCCGTGCAGCTTCTACATACAACCATAGACATTTTAGCAAATCAGACAGTCTAATCCTGATTTGGCTGAGTTTAAATTTCCTGTTTTTAGAATTTAAAGAATACCGATCTGTCAGACAGCTTAATCCTAGCAGATAAATAGTTTAGGTAGTGAATTTATGAGTTCAACTGTTTAAACTGAGCTCATGGAGAAATAAGAGTAGAAATATATTAGTTTCCTATTTTCAAAAAGAATGAAATGTTGAAGAAAAGAGTTGCCAGTCCAAGTGCACTCTGAAAGAAGAAAAAATGTTATAATCAATAGGTGTGGGTAGGTAGAAATGTTGTTTGAAAGAATTCCATTGTTCCAGATTGTTGCAAAGCTTATCAGCTCAGAAAAAGGTCAGCCAAGGAAAGAAAAATCGATGCCCAGTGGATTAAGGCACTGGTTTGCTAAAAAGGGCCAGAGATTTACAAGCTAAGGTTCCCAAGTGGAGCCACTGTTAGTCACCTATAAATTATGTATACCAATGGTGTCTAAACTTGTTTTCAAGCCTTCAAGAGATAATTTCCCGTGAAAATATATCATCTTTTGAAGTCTTATGATGTTCTTTATCCTTGACATTAATCGTCACTACTGTTTTACTATAAAACACTCAAGGACCTTGCTGTTTATAAAGAAAATTGTCTTTTATGGCCTAATTTCCATCTTCTTCTCCTCCATTTTTATCCTCAGATTCCCCCTCATATCATTTATTTTTCCCTTTATAACATCTTCTTTCCCTCCATTTGACCTCCAGAAGTGTCAAAATCCTCCTTTCTGGTTTATAGGTACCCTTGTTTGGCTTAAAAATCCCTTTTAAAAAGCCTAAAAATAGTCCTTTAACGTTTGGGCTATTAAACCCCCGAGAGCTTAAGCTCAGCCCCTTCTTCACCATACAACCAAGCCCCGCAACTAGGAGCTAAAAGCTCTTTTCTTCCTTTCCCTTCCTATGTCCTTTTTCTCTTTTATGTTTCCACTCCCAACAATATGATTTTAAACAAATCCTAACCATTGATCTGAGAAGATCAACGGCCATCGAGATTTCTCCTGTCCACCCCTTCATCCATCATCTACACCCTGATTTTTATACCAGCCATCTGATTAGCCAAATCAGGGGCCTTTGCACAAACCCGACCTCACTTACTTTCTTCATGCCTCCATCTCTTCATCCACCCTCTGATCATCTCCACCATCCGATCAAAAGATCCAACGGCCCAAACATAACCCGAAATTCACCCTGCTATTGGACTTTGCTGCTCCACGACAAAAACACACATGTCATCATGGACTCCACCAAGATTCTAACCTCGCATCTCTCCACCTATCGCGTTCTATCCGCACCGTTGGATCTGCATCGAACAATCCAACGCCGAGCAATCAATATCGCGTAACTCTTACCCCTTTTCCCCCAACGTGCAACTATTGCGCGAAATGAGCGGTATTAGGAGAGATGCATGTCAGATGATGTATGGTATCACGTTCCCTTTGACTAATACCGCTTTCCCCCATTTTTTTGCGTGAAAACCACTAATGGTTTTCCCGAAACCGCCAACTCTCATTTCTCGCCATATTTCAAATTAAACCTTGGTTCTATGATTATGCCACAGAAACCCGTCTTCCGCTACAAATACCTTCTTCCTCATAGCTCCGAACACCTCCATAAACCCTCCAAAGTAGTTTCAAAACCAATATTCGCAGGATTTAAAATAAATTTCATTTGTTTTACGCAAGTTTAATAAGTTAGAGGGGTAAAACCCTCACGCAGCCAGTTGCATTCACATGGGCTGAAGATGATGATCCTCGCGGCCGTAGATACAAGATAAAGGGATTTAAGGAGTTTCAATTTCACAGTCTGGGTCGATGAGTCATGATTATCGATTCATTAAGCGAAACCCTCCAGTTGAGCAAACCCTCTGCACACCTGCAAACAACTAAAACACCACAAGCATCAGTTAATTAAAGATTATCAGTGTCGAAGATGGAAGATCAAAGCATAAAATGAAATATTAATGGTCCTAATTGGATTTGAAAAGGATTAAGGCATAAAATCAGAAATAAAGAGCCTAATCCAAAAGATTAACAAAGCACTAATAGCAGAGTCTGAAGATAAATTGAAGGCTTAAAGCTAAACAAAAAGCCTAAGTAAGGCATAAACCCAGTATTAAAGAAAATCAGTATTCTTAAGGAAAGATAATGAAGACAGATTCAGAAGAACCTCGAATGCCACATCAAAGGGGCTAATTGAATCCCCCAACTACCAAATTGACACCTACAACCTTTTTATCTCAAAAGAATACACAGTTAGGGCTCAGTCAAGTAACATTAAGGAAAAAGGCCACTAACAGTTATTGCAAACAGAACAAATATTTCAAACTGTCAGTAAAAGTTATTGTAAAGATAAGAAACTGCCTAAAAGTCAATATTTTCACACACTAAGCCCAAAAAGCAAAGAATAGAGTTAAATGAAACAGAGTTGTAATTAAAATAATTCCTGCCTTATACCTTGCATGGTTTTCAAGGCTAGGAGTTGCATTTAGTATGGAATTAATGACACTCAAACCCTAGAAACTCTTCCACCTCCTCATTCTCTTATAAAATATCCTTGAGGAGTACATTGCGAGGGGGAGGTTTTTTGGTTGGTTGGTCACTAGTTTCAACGTTGGAATATCTTTGAAATAATACATAGTCTGTCCGAAGTTGAAGAAGAAATTGAAGTCTTGAAGCTGGATGATGTTTTGACATGCTTGTTCTTGAGAAGGCTCTATCTTTGGATCCCTGAGCCTGGCTATTGGTGATGTATTCTGAACTATCTGTTGTTTTTTCCTATTTTCATTATGTTCCATCAATTCTTACTACAGTAGGGTGAAAATTTTAGGCTAAGAAATGACTCTTGGAAGCACCTTAGACCTGTTTATCCTTCACTGTTTTATGTTTTCTTCTGCTGAGGCATTTTAGAGTCTTTAATCATTCTCTTGAAACCTCATGCTTGTTTATTTCTCAAATATTTCAAACAGCTGGTTCCAGCATGATTTATGGTTTAACCTGCTTGTTTGCTCCCTCTATTAAACTATTTTTGAAGTCTTCCTTTGAAGTACCATTGTTTACAGTTTGCCAAGGAGGTCTGTTTTGATCATGCCCTTTGTTTCTACTTAAATAATTGTTTTAAAGGTATTTATAGTTTTAATCATGGATTTTTAGGTGCTCCCTCTTCTATGACTACAATTATCAATGAATCTTTCATGTTTTCTAAATTCCTTTGAAATAAAATCTTTGAGGAAATAGGATGTGCTCCCAAATCTTAGATTTCATTTTAAAAGTTGTCGTGAAGTCATTATTTTCTTAAAGTGTGGTTTGTTGAATTCATGGTTAGCCCTGTCTATCAAATACCTCGTTATGTTCAAGTTATGTTTTTAAGTTCCCTTTGTTGAGAATTCAATTTCTTTTTCCAAATCATTAATGTCCATCTCACTCACAAAAACCAAAGGATCCAGTGGCCAAGTTAGATTTTCCCTTTGATATCCCATATCCATTGATGAGCTTGTTGCAAACTTCTGCTTGACTCCATTGCCCATTGAATCTGGCACTTCTTATTTCTAGCTATACTACCTAGATCTTTCAGGTTTTGCTAAGCCAATTCAACCAAACAAACAAACCAAACAAACACCTGCACTTAATAACTAGTATAAAATCAATACTTGAAAGCAAACAAGACATATCTTTGCAAAAAAATTGAGAGATCCCTCTCTGAGAATAGGAGGACCAGATCCTGGAACTCTAAATATTAGTTTTTATGTTGCCTTGTCTTTTGGTTTTCCAATCTATCAAAACATAGGACCCCCAACATAATGGCGATCACGGTGGGACATCTGAGTAAAATCCTTAAAATAAAACACTCAGCATTTAGTACAAAGTGAATAGCTTTCTTGAAGCACTACCAAGCATATTGGTGATCATGATAGGACTTGTCTGAATCAGTGACGAACTAAGTAACTCTTAGCATTCTAACAAACCCTTATCAAACCTTGGAGAAATCATCTAGTAAGCCACAGAGTAACTATGTTTGTCTCATCACCGTAGCCAAGTGTTGAAACAAATTTAGGACACTCTCATAACCCACAGGACTATAAAAACTCAGAAAACCCAAAAATATTTCAGATTGGTATTCAAACCTATTAATGGTGGTGGACCACAAAACATTTTACCTTCTAAAGCTAAAAATTTCCACTTGGCGACTCCACAATCCTGAATAGAACTAAAGACTGAACTGGAAAACCCATTACTATCATAACATCATGTTGAGCCTCAAAATTGTGCTTTCTTTCATTCCATTTTACCTCATTTTCCTTTTTCCATTGCCATCCTAGACCCAATTGATCAATGAATATAGTTAAAATTACTTCTAGAATGATTTACATGACTGACTTGCTAAGTTTTGTGATTTTTTCCATTGTAAAGCATTTTGACCGGAACTAGCTGCAGAATGCAGACATTCCGTAGCTAACCGGCGATTCTGCAGCTATCTTCACGTTTGAGTATGTTCCAGGTGGCCTCTCAAGAAAAACCGCATATGGGCATAATCCACGTCATGTCTACATGGTTTGTTGCTCATCATGGAGGAAGAAACGAATTCTGGGTATGGTTTTGGAACGTGGGAACACATTTAGGAAAGCAGACTTCTATTAGGACTGTCTCAGTCCAGATGTATTTTTCCTTTTCACGCAGCCACTTCAAGAGTCCTAATGTGATTCCGATAAGGAAAGACAATGTTCCTGAAATTGTTGCACGTCTTGTTATTTACATTTGTTATATAAACACTTGGGAAACCGAGAGCTAGGCTAGATTTTATGCTAGATTTCATTCTAGATTTTGCTGAGATTCTGTGCTACATTTCTGAAGACGCAGATTGCTATGTTCAAGTTATTTTATCTTTAATGAAGCAGACAGTGTTGTTTTGAAAGCGTGATTTAATTTGGAGTTGAATTCCGTCAGGTGGTAGAGGGCCCCTGCCTCTTGCACAGATTTATTTGTGTAAATTAGATAAGTATTCTAGCTTCCTTTACATTTTTGAATTTGAATTAGTAGTTGTTTAATTAGCTACTGTAGTTATACTCATTCTAACTCTTCCACAAGAAGAAGCTCTTCCAAAAGATTATAATGATGAATGGGAAATGGCTATAGTATTGTAGGATTAGAAGTTGAATTTGTAGTTGTTTTTATTAGCTACTGTAGTTATACTCATTCTAACTCTTCCACAAGAAGAAGCTCTTCCAAAAGATTATAATGATGAATGGGAAATGGCTATAGTATTGTAGGATTTAATTGTAATTTTTGTTGTTCGCTATCACAGTTACACTTGTTCTAATCACTCTTCCACAAGAAGAAACTCTTCCAAGAAATCCTTAAGATGTTCAAGACATGACCGTGATAATGAATGATTTAGTTGTGTGTTTGCACTAAGTACCATCTCTGTTCTTACTCTTAAACTCTTGTCCAAAATATGATAATGATGAGTGGGATATGGATATGATATCTTAGTTTTTCATTGCTTTCAGTCTTTACATTTGCATTTGCACTCAATTACCAGTCAGAATTGTTCTAAAATCTCTTCCAAAAGAAGGAACTCTTCCAAAATATCAACAATGATGGACAAACAGACTATATAATTTCATAGAATAATGCATGATAGCATAGTTAGGATACTCCGGAGTTTCATTGCACTTAATTCATGTTCAGTTGTTTTTTTTTGGGTTTGATAATGACTTGTATTTTAACACTGTTTTAGGCTAGTGACATCTTAGGTTTGGTTGTAGTTTAACTCATTGCATTTGCACTCAACATTCAGTTGTCATTCACTGCACATTAGATTACTTCAGTTGTTAAGATTAACAAAACAACCTTCATTATTTACAAACCTCTTCTTGTTCTAAAATCCATAATTGATCTATAACCATATGAACAAAAGACAACATCATTTTAAGGCCTGAAGTACCTCTGCAATTTCCTCATCATTTCATAAACAGAGCTCTCCCTCAAAAGACTACTTTGAAAAGAAATCAATAACTCTTGAGTAAGGTTTTGTGACATTCAATTAAATTGCAGAATAGAGTTAGGAATTAGCTTTAGAGTAGAAAATATTATGATGATATCAATGTTTTACTCCAAACATACTTCAACAAATCTCTAATCAAGGATAAAATGTTGCATCATTATAAGTTAGTTGTTTAAACTGTTTAGTTAGGAAGATTTGCATACTTAGTTGACCATGTTTCAAGCTCTCTCTCAAATGCCTTTGATGAAAGAATTTGACAAGTTTAGTTTGTGTTTTGAATCATTTTCTTAAAAGTCATTATCAAGCTTTGTTTCTGATTGGTCATAGTTTAGATTTGATTCTGTTTTAAGTATTGCATTTGTATCAGTCATTTGTCATCAACCAATTAGGTCTCACTCTGTTTTTAATCATTAGCTTCCTTCCATCAGTTTTCTAGTCATATTTCTTGTGAACATAAAATCACCAAAAGACCAAAAACATCATAAATCATCACAAAAGACCAAAAACATCACAAAACACTACACACAACGCATTAGGAAACAAGCACCTAGGTACATACGGTACACTTCACTTCAGCAGTTTACAAATCCTGGTTGACAATTAAATGAGCTCAGTTTAGGAGACTAGATTGAGACCAAACATTTTGGCGCCGTTGTTGGGGAAGTGAAAACTAGGTAACCTTTGTTTCTTAGCATCCAAAAACAATTTTATGCGTAGGGAGAGAGATTCAAGGGGAAGATTTATAAGCAGCAGAGGCAGAAGTTTGATTTCTAGAACACCACTTGTTTCATCTAGATCCAGAGCTAGTACACCTTAAACTCAAACCCATCTTCCATCCTTTACTGATCCTGGACTTCTAGAAGATCTAAGGTCACCTATTCCATTAGAGAAACCTTCCACTTCATCCACTAAACCTGCCATAGAAGAAGATCTAAAAACTCTTGTTGGGGATACAAACCTTTCTACTTCCACAGGAGAGTCAACCATGGCAGAAGAAGGAGGAGGAGGAGTTTTTAATGGAGAACACACATTATTTGGAGGAGGAGGTAGAGGTAGAGGTAGAGGAGAAGGAGGAAGAGGTAGAGGTGCAGATGGAGGAAGAGGTAGAATAGGAAGCTCTTTTGGGTTCCCTATACTTGATGAAGAAACCAATACAACCATGAAAAACATTTCACCCTCTGTCCTCCCGAACTTCTATGGGCTTAAAACTGAAGATCCTGAACTTTCTTATTCGAATTTGAAGTGCTGTGTAGAACTTATGACTATCTACAAGATGCTCAAAAACTGAAATTATTTCCTTCAAATTTGAAGGGAGCAGCATTGAAGTGGTTTATGAGTCTAATCGGTAGTTCTATTAGAACATGGGAAGACATGAAACAAGCATTTCTAGAGAGATACTTGGATTATTGTATGCCGGTTAATCATAAGGAAGAAGTGTTCAAGATGTTACAAAAGAAGATGAAAACTTAGAAGATTTGTTGGAAAGATTTAAATACAACATAAAAAGGGCACAAATGGAAAACCTAGATCAAGACACTTTAAAAGCTCTTTTGTTGAAAGCAATTAGGGATGAATGGTTGGATATCCTTAACATGATGGGAAAAGGGGATATATCACAACTCACATTACCTGAAATATCTGAGTTATGTATCAACCTTTCCAGAGGGAAATCTAAAACTGTCAAAGGTCCAAGAGATCCTGCTCTTGCAAGGGCAAGTAAATCTGCTTCTGGGACGGTAAGTAGATCAGAAATAGGACACATGCTTGATGATTTTAAATCTGACATCTTAGGGAGTCTTAGTGAACAAATAGACACCCTCAAGATACAAAACAAGCAAAAGGCTGAATCTGATGCCTTGGCAATCTTTTGTCCCAAATGTAGGAAGAAACATGCCTTGAGAGAGTGTCCTTTAGATGTAAAAGTTGTGGAAACCTGTGTTATTTGTTCTGAGAAACATGAGACCAAGAATTGTCCTTCTCTTCCTGGTCTCAAGGCTGTTTTTCAGGAAGAAACTCCTACAGATTCCACAGAGTCTCTTAATTTTGTATCTAGAAGACCTTGGCAGGGACCTCAGACATAAGGATTCCATGATCAAATGTATAATCAACCTCCACCTTGGAATTCTTGGCAGCAACCTTGGCCCCAATTTCAAAATCAATATCAATCTTGGGCACAAGGAACACAAAGTCCCTATGGAAGATACTCTCCATATTATCAGTATCCACCATCCTATCCACCATATCCACATTTTTATCCTCAAAATTATCAACAAAATTTTCCTCAAAATCTTCAACAAAATTTTCAACAAAATCCTCAACAACATCATCAGAACCAACCACATCAAAATCAACCACTTCCATTACCATTCCCTCAAAAATCAAATAAATTGCTGGCTCAACCCATATCAAACCCCAATAATAAGAACCCTCAAAATACATACATGATAGAAGGTCAACAGTTTCCAACTTATTTAATTACTCCTCTAGACCTTAGTGATGTTCAACTTAGGTCTGGAAAGATACTTGAAAGGAGGAAACCCTCTGTGATCATACAAGAACAAGATAATTCTGAGGAAGACTCTCTACGGGTGAATAAAAGTCTTGAGGAGGACACATCCTTTCAAGACCCACACATTGAAAAACTAAAACAAAAAGATCCAATAAATCCAACTCCTGCATTAGAGCAACCATCCACATCTACTTCTATACCTCCCTTTCCGGAAAGATTACAAATTGATAGAGGTGTAGAAAAACAGATCATGGTGCCTAATTATGATTTCTTAGATGAATTGAGAAATGTTTTCATTAAAATTCCATTATTGCAAGCCATCAAGGAAATCCCAATTTTAGCCAAAACAATAAAGGAGTTGAGTATGAAGACAACAAGAAAAAGAATAAGAGAAACCAAGAAAATTCAACTGGTTGGACAAATAGTAGACATTATGATGGGCAAGATTGCTATTCCAAAGTATCTTGACCCAGGAAATCCAGTTGTCAAAATTCACATCAATGGAATTGAAATTCAAAACACACTCATTGACTTAGGAGCAGCAATAAATATCATGAGTAGAAAAATCATGGACAAACTGAAACTTCCTAATCTTCTCTTTACACCCACACTATTACAATTAGCAGATAGATCTGTGATCAGACCATATGGGGTAATAGAAGACATTCCAGTGTCCCTAGACTCTTGGGAGTACCCTGTGGATTTCATGATCCTAACTCCTAAGAATAATCTAGGAGGCCATCCTGTTATATTAGGAAGACCTTGGTTGGCTACAGCTGATGCTTTTATTAGTTGTAGGTCCGGTGATATGTATATTTTTTATGGTAGTTCAACTAAGAAATTCACTTTATATCCTCCAGCTAGGACAATTACAGATCTAGATGACACTCAATGGATAGAGGATGAAGAATATTTACAACCACTCTTCACAATTTCAAAAATTAGTGAAGATAATCAAATTCTGAATACTCTAGAAAACTTTGAATCTTCTCCAGAACACAAACAAGAATCATTTCAAGAGAGATCCAATATTGAGTTCTTGTCATCTAGACAGATGTCTCTTCATTCAATGGACAAATTTGGCAGCTCTACAAGTGAAATTTTTCCAGGCAAAACCTTGAACATAAATAAAAACCTAGAAAAATCTCAACAAGAAGAGTTAGTCAAAGTATTACAGAGACATTCTTCTGCATATGCATGGGAATACACTGACATGAAAGTGATAAGTCCCAAGACTTGTACTCATCACATCTATATAGAGGCAAATTGCAAACCAATCAGACAGCCTCAAAGACGGATGAATCCAAATCTTAGGAAAATTGTTAAAGAGGAATTGCAAAAATTGTTAAATGTTAATTTCATCTATCCTATTTCAGATAGTCAGTGGGTTTCTCCTTTGGTAATTGTGCCAAAGAAAAATGGAAAATGGAGGGTATGTGTTGACTACCGAGAACTAAATAAAGCTACTCTTAAAGACCATTTTCCCTTACCTTTCATAGATCAAGTATTATATACATTAGCTGGCAAAAAGTACTTTTCATTCCTAGATGGGTTTAGTGGTTACAATCAAATCCAAGTAGCACTTGAAGACCAAGACAAAACCACATTCACCTGTCCTTGGGGTACCTATGCCTACCGAGTATTTCCATTTGGATTATGCAATGCACCTACAACATTCCAAAGGGCAGTATTAGGAATTTTTTCGGATCTAATACATGACTGTGTAGAGGTGTACATGGATGATTTCACAGTTTATGGGAATACATTTGAAGAAGCTTTAGAAAACCTGGAAAAAGTCTTAAAAAGATGTCAAGAATCAAACCTTTCACTTAGTCATGAAAAATGTTTTATGATGTTTACCGAAGGTATTGTTTTAGGGCACCACATTTCAGGGGATGGGATTAGAGTTGATGAGGCAAAAGTTGAAGTCATTTCTAACCTATCCATTCCTAGTTGTCAAAGAGATGTTAGAAGTTTTCTAGGATTTACAGGGTATTATCGGAGATTTATAGAAAACTTCACCAAAATAGCATCTCCTCTCTTCAAATTACTCACCAAAGATTGTGAATTTAAGTGGACTTCTGATTGCCAGTTAGCTTTTGAAACCCCGAAAACCAAAATTTCTGAAGCACCTATATTAAGGGGACCTAACTGGAAGTTACCTTTTCATATCTCCACGGATGCCTCCGATACAGCTCTAGGAGCAGTATTGGGGCAGAAAGACTTGATTCCCTATGCCATCTATTATACCAGTAAAAATTTGACTCCTGCAGAGTTAAACTATACTGTAACTGAAAAAGAGTTTTTAGCCGTTGTTCATGCCATAAACAAATTTAGACACTATATAACAGGCTATGAAACTTTTGTTCACACTGATCATTCTACAATTAGATACTTAATGAACAAATCAATCACTAATGGCAGAGTTATAAGATGGTTGTTGCTCTTACAAGAATTCAACATTACTATTCTAGATAGGCCTGGAAAACAAAACACAGTGGATGATTTCCTATCTAGACTCCAAAATATCAAAGATGACACTCTGGTTGAAGATCAATTTCCTGATGAATATCTTTTTGCAATCTCTACTCAAACTCCATGGTTTGCCGATATTGCTAATTATTTAGTTTCAGGAAAATTTCCTTCAATTATGAATGCAAGGGATAAAAGAAAAATCATTAATGATAGTGCAAAATATTCATGGGTCGCTAATGAGTTGTACAAGACAGGTCCAGATTTGATTATTAGAAGGTGTGTTCGTGAAGATGAGATGCCTGAAATTCTCAAGGCATGTCATGATGAACCTTGTGGCGGACACTTTGCAGATAAGAGGACAGCCTATAAGATCCTTAAATTAGGATATTATTGGCCATCTTTGTTTAAAGATGCAAGGGAGTATGTCAAAAGGTGTGACAGTTGCCAAAGGGTAGGGAAACCTTCTCCTTCAGGTGAGATGCCATTACAACCTCAGGTACACATTGAACCTTTTGAAAAATGGGCTTTGGATTTTGTATGACCTATTAGTCCTCCATCAAGACAAAAGAAATATATATTAGTTTGCATTGATTATGTTACTAAGTGGGTAGAAGCTAAACCATTACTTGTTGCTAATGAAGCATCTGTAGTTACTTTTCTTTTTGAGGATATTTTTACTCGTTTTGGTGTCCCAAGGGAAATTGTTACAGATCAAGGAGCTCAATTTACATCAAGGTTAGTGGAGAAAATGATGGAGAGGTACAAAATCAGGCATAGAAAATCTACTCCTTATCATCCACAAGCAAATGGTCAAGTGGAATCTACTAATAAGGTCATTGAAGGAATCCTAACAAAGACTGCTCATTTACATAGAAGAGATTGGGTAGATAGGCTTCCTGAAGCCTTGTGGGCCTATAGAACTACATGGAGAAACACAACAGGCCATACTCCTTATGAACTTGTTTATGGAAAGCAAGTTTTGTTTCCCATAGAGTTCCAAATTCAAACTTTCAAAATGGCAGTTCAGCTAGGACTTGATTTAACGGAGGCACAAAAGCATAGACTGGAGCAAATTAATGAATTGGATGAGATCAGACAAGATGCAGTTCAGAAAACAAGTCTAGTCCAATAGCAAAGGGCTATATGGCATGACAAGTACATCAAGGAGAAGAAATTCAAAGAGGGTGACTGGGCTCTCTTGTTTGATTCAAAATTCAAGGATTTTCAAGGGAAATTTTAGACACATTGGCTTGGGCCATATGAAATTGTTCGAATTTTTGATAATGGGGCAGTAAAAATCAGAACTATAGATGAAGAAGAGGTCACTTTTCTTATGAATGGTCATAGACTGAAGCTATACCACAAGCCACTCTCAAGAGAAGAGTTTGTCAAGAAGTTCCAAGAAAGCAATGATGTGAAGTTAATGAAGAAGAGTCTCTCTTCTTCATCAACTTGATTAAATTTTCTGAAGCATTTATTTTTGAAAATAATAATAATAATAATAATAATAAAGGTATAAACATGAAAACCAATCATTGATTGGCATGTTTATACAGAAAATATAGGGTGAAAATCAGAGTCTCTCTGACACTCTAACTTTTCTCATTTTTGTTTTTACAAGCAGCTGTTACAAAAATCATAAGTTCAGATCCATAGTGCTTATGATCCATCTCATTTCATTTCACTCCATTCACTTATTCATCCATCCTCCATTTCATTCCATCATTCATATTTCACTTCATTCCACATATCATTCATCTCATTCCATACTCCATCCATCTCAATTTCATGACAAAATTTAAAGTTTGATATCTTGCTGTAAATGAATAAAACATGTCATGGATTGCAGGGCAGTTCTTATGTTCTTTCACTCCATTTCATAAACTGAATCCATTCCATTTCATCATACACTTCATATACATCATGTCTCATCATCCATCTTCATTCATACCATAAAACATTTCACCTATATTCCAAAAACACTCCATTCCATGATTAAAATGCTCTACAGGAACATTCTGCAGCTCAACAGACATTCTGCAGCTGATCAGCCTTTCTGCAGCCAGACAGTCTTTCCGTAGCCACAAATCCTGAAGGCATCAATCAGCAGACATTAGAATTGCAACAAAATGACCCAGTGTATCCATGAATCAAAAGCATCAAGAAGATTATGAAGACTCTTCCAAAGGTGAACAGAGAAGACAAAGACTACAAAAATCAAATGAAAGACAGAGGTAACAAGTTTAAATTATAATGGCATTTCATAAAGTTTAGCATAGTTTTAGTTATGGATTGTTCAAAAAGGTTGTTTTAATTATTTTTATTGATCAAGACCAATAAACCCTCCACAGACTTTGGATTAAAATCTCTCATTTCAAATTCCATATCCGACATCATTTAAGCGGTTAAAATGGTCGAGGTATTTGAATTATTCATGTCTCTTAACCAAATCATTCAATGATGATTCTCTTTGTCGTTGTAAAAATATCCACCGTCTCTTCAATCATTAATTCGTTCCCTCCACCTCACTCCACTACTTCATTCCGTGACCACTGCCATCACTCCATTCTGTAGCCGGCATTTCATTCCGTAGACAGAGATATTCTTATCACCGAGAGCAGAGCAAAAGGATATAAGTTTGAATAGCATTGAGAATTATCATTGAGAACGCAGAACAGAGCAAAAGGGTAGATTCAGAGGTATAGCAGCGTGAGAATTTGAAGCCATTTGATTCCGTGGGCAGACAAAGTATCACTGTGGGCAGAGATTGAGCATTATCACTATAAACACAGAAGTATAGCAGAGAAGAATTTGAAGTCATTTGTCACCGGGAGACAGAGGTGTAGCATTGGAGAATTTGAAGCCATTTGTTACCAAGAGACAGAGATATAGCAGTATGGGAATTTGAAGCTATTTGCCACCGAGAAACAGAGGTATAGTAGTGTGGGAAATTTGAAGCCATTTGTCACTGTCAAACAGAGGCATATCAGTCCAAAGTTCAATTGTCAACAGAGGCATATCAGCCCGAAGTTTTGAAGCTGTTTTCATTATCAACCAGGGGTATATCAGCTCGAAGTTTGAAGACATTTGTCATTGTCAACCATAGGTATGTCATTCCGAAGTTTGAAGCCATTTTCATTAAGAACTTGAAGCCATTTCAATTCGAAGGTGAAAGTCATTGTTTTTGTGGGTAGAAGAGTGTTAATTTGAACATTGAAAAAGCAATCATGGGTTTCATTGTAAGAACAGAACCAGTGGGTTCAAAATACTTAGAAGGCTACCCTCAATGCAAATAAATGTTACAACAAATAGGATGGCTTCAATTTTTGGAGAAATTTAATGGCTTCCACAAGGAAGTCACTAAAACATTTGCAAGATCATTTCAAGGAACCGAAGTTGAGGTGGGAGATGTCAAATTTACTGTCACTGAAGTTTTCATTGCAGAGGCTACAGGGTTGCTCAGAACTAGAGAGAGATGGTTCAAAAATAGAGAATTCCACAATGAATCCTGGAAGCAAATTTTAAAATCACCA
This sequence comes from Pinus albicaulis, assembly GCA_034641835.2. Classification (NCBI taxonomy): domain Eukaryota; kingdom Viridiplantae; phylum Streptophyta; class Pinopsida; order Pinales; family Pinaceae; genus Pinus; species Pinus albicaulis. Next base: position 675,562,755 of record CM076573.1, read on the forward strand.
GGTATGGATGTCACCGTATTTAAGAAAGGAATTCCCAGTTCTGCATTGAAAAATAAATGGAGAAACATACTACTTCTTCTGCAAAAATTTATTACATGTGAGGGTAGATATGGGACATTTTATGTCTACCACATTAGACCGATAATGCATTTTCTGGGGGAAGACCTAAACCTACCTTACTTCTTGCTTCAAAGCTTGAAAAAGATGGCTTCCTGTGTTCAAAGAAGGGTTCAATTTTTAGAGACAACTTTATATCATCATGGGTTGGTTAAAATTTTGATTGAACATCATTTAACCAAAACAAATGATACATGGGACAATTTCTTGATAAGAAATCATTTTCAAGAGCCAAAAGAACCCACACCTGAACCACAGCCTACAAGGAGAAGCAGGAAATGGAGGGCTTCAAAAGTTGAAATTGACAAAACAGTCCAAGAGAGCAGTGAGGAAATCATTTTAGAGAAGTTGACTCAAATCAAGAGACAGCTTAAAGAAGAAAAGGTAATCAGGAAATCTGCCATGGAGAAAGGAGAAGGATCTTCTCAGCCTAGAAGAAGCCACAGACTAAAGGGGAAACTGAAGAAAACACTAATCAAACAAACAGGGGTAATTAATATAGAATATGAAGAAACATCCATTGAAGAAGATGTTGAAGAGGATTTTAATGAAGGAACCCCTGAAATTGACCCTGCTCAACAATAAATTTATGACTATGTGGAAACTTTGGAAAGGAGAGCTTCAGAAAGCAGAGAGAGAACCCCTAGTCCTCCACTGTCTGAAATAGATGTATTAAGAAGGGATAGGTATGAGTTGGAATTACTGAATAGACATATCAAAAATGAGAATGAAATTCTCAAAGATCAAGTCAAGCTCAAAACTTATATGAACTCAACCTTATCCCTACATATAGACAAAGTGGAAAAGACCAATGAGAAGTTGAAGAAAAGGAACAAGAAGCTAATCAGGGCACTCACCAACCTAAGGTTCAAACTTGTTATCAGAAAACCCAGAAGATCTCTAGCTTCCCGACAAAGGAGAAGGAGAGGATTAGATGTTCTTGCAGAAGCCTCTGAGTTCATAGGATAATTTGCATGAGGACATGCAAGGAGACAACAGTGGGGGTATGTTGAGCCTCAAAATTGTGCTTTCTTTCATTCCATTTTACCTCATTTTCCTTTGTCCATTTCCATCCTAGACCCAATTGATCAATGAATATAGTTAAAATTACTTCTAGAATGATTTACAGGACTGAATTGCTAAGTTTTGTGATTTTTGCCATTGTAAAGCATTTTGACCGGAACTAGCTGCAGAATGCAGACATTCTGTAGCTAACCGGCGATTCTGCAACTATCTTCACGTTTGAGTATGTTCCAGGTGGCCTCTCAAGAAAAACCGCACATGGGCATAATCCACGTCATGTCTACATGGTTCGTTGCTCATCATGGAGGAAGAAACGAATTCTGGGTATGGTTTTGGAACGTGGGAACACATTTAGGAAAGCAGACTTCTATTAGGACTGTCTCAGTCCAGATGTATTTTTCCTTTTCACGCAGCCACTTCAAGAGTCCTAATGTGATTCCGATAAGGAAAGACAATGTTCCTGAAGTTGTTGCAAGTTTGTTATTTACATTTTTTATATAAACACTTGGGAAACCGAGAGCTAGGCTAGATTTTATGCTAGATTTCATTCTAGATTTTGCTTAGATTCTGTGCTACATTTCTGAAGACGCAGATTGCTATGTTCAAGTTATTTCATCTTTAATGAAGCAGACAGTGTTGTTTTGAAAGCGTTGATTTAATTTGGAGTTGAATTCCGTCAGGTGGTAGAGGGCCCCTGCCTCTTGCACGGATTTATTTGCATAAATTAGATAAGTATTCTAGCTGCCTTTACGTTTTTGAATTTGAATTAGTAGTTGTTTTAATTAGCTACTGTAGTTGTACTCATTCTAACTCTTCCACAAGAAGAAGCTCTTCCAAAATATTATAATGATGAATGGGAAATGGCTATAGTATTGTAGGATTAGAAGTTGAATTTGTAGTTGTTTTAATTAGCTACTGTAGTTATACTCATTCTAACTCTTCCACAAGAAGAAGCTCTTCCAAAAGATTATAATGATGAATGGGAAATGGCTATAGTACTGTAGGATTCAGTTGTAGTTTTTGTTGTTCATCATCACAGTTACACTTGTTCCAATCACTCTTCCACAAGAAGAAACTCTTCCAACAAATTCTTAAAGAGTCCAAGACATGACCGTGATAATGAATGATTTAGTTGTGTGTTTGTACTAAGTATCATCTCTGTTCTTGCTCTTAAACGCTTGCCCAAAACATCATAATGATGAGTAGGATATGGATATGATATCTTAGTTTTTCATTGCTTTCAGTCCTTTATGTTTGCATTTGCACTCAATTACACAGTCAGAATTGTTCTAGCTCTTCCAAAAGAAGGAATTCTTCCAAAATATCAATAATGATGGACAAACAGACTGTATAATTTCATAGAATAATGCATGATAGTATAGTTAGGATACTCCGGAGTTTCATTGCACTTAATTCATGTTCAGTTGTTTTGTTTTGGGTTTGATAATGACTTGTAGTTTAACACTGTTTTAGGCTAGTGACATCTTAGGTTTGGTTGTAGTTCAACTCATTGCATTTGCACTCAACATTCAGTTGTCATTCACTGCACATTAGATTACTTCAGTTGTTAAGATTAACAAAACAACCTTCATTATTTACAAACCTCTTCTTGTTCTAAAATCCATAATTGATCTATAACCATATGAACAGAAGACAACATCATTTTAAGGCCTGAAGTACCTCTACAATTTCCTCATCATTTCATAAACAGAGCTCTCCCTCAAAAGACTACTTTGAAAAGAAATCAATAAATCTTGAGAAAGGTTTTGTGACATTCAATTAAATTGCATAATAGAGTTAGGAATTAGCTTTAGAGTAGAAAATCTTATGATGATATCAATGTTTTACTCCAAACATACTTCAACAAATCTCTAATCAAGGACAAGATGTTTCATCATTATGAGTTAGTTGTTTAAACTGTTTAGTTAGGAAGATTTGCATGCTTAGTTGACCATGTTTCAAGCTCTCTCTCAAATGCCTTTGATGAAAGAATTTGACAAGTTTAGTTTGTGTTTTGAATCATTTGCTTAAAAAGTCATTATCAAGCTTTGTTTCTGATTGGTCATAGTTTAGATTTGATTTTGTTTTAAGTATTGCATTGGTATCAGTCATTTGTCATAAACCAATTAGGTTTCACTTTGTTTCTAATCATTAGCTTCCTTCCATCAGCTTTCTAGTCATCTTTCTTGTGAACATAAAACCACCAAAAGACCAAAAACATCATAAATCATCACAAAAGACCAAAAACATCACAAAACACTACACACAACGCATTAGGAAACAAGCACCTAGGTACATACAGTACACTTCACTTCAGCAATTTACCAACCCTGGTTGACAATTAAATGAGCTCAGTTTAGGAGACTAGATTGAGACCAAACACATCATACAAACTCAGCTTAAGGAAACTTTGAAGAATTAAGTTTTCTTGGCAAAAGATCAGTTAGCCTAACAAATATTGTCATATTTGGGTAAAATTTTCTTATCATCAGGTCTAAAAACATAGCATAGTGGCTCCTAGAAGAGTTTATACTAGAGCCTATCCCAACCCAAACCCTCCTGGGATAGTTGATAATCCAGAAGGTATACTTAGGAAATCTCCTAAAGCTAAAACTTCAGCTATTGTTAGGCCATTACATAGAGCTAATTCTGTCCCTGAAAACCTCACAGCTCTACGTGATTCACAAGATGACTTAAGAAGCCCATTTAGAAATAGGTCACTTGATGACATAGATCACATAGAATTTGAGTCTCCACCTTCATCCCAAGATAAAGGTGAACATCCTGGTAGCAGAGAAACTACCCCTCCTGATTTCCATTTCATTCGTAATTTTGGTTTCTCTCATCCTAGATCCGCTCAAAAATCTCTTGCTGATCCAACCACTTCTATTATCCATACACCCACTGTTCAAACCACTCCATTTCGCCAACCACCCCCCATCTTACATCCTCCACCTGTAAACCCCCCATTTTTCCCATAACCTCCTATGATGGCAACATGGTATGCCCCTCTAGTCCTTCCTTTACCTTTAGTCAATCTACCACAGGACTATCAGTCCAAGATACCATTATATGATGCCAGTGGTGCCACCACTATTTCACAACATGTGGACAAGATGAATGACTATTTTGATAAAAATGAGATAGATGATGAAACTGTCAAACTCAGATTATTTGCTCAAATCTTAGGGGGAGAAGCAAGAAAATGGTTCAAAGGCTTAACCCCTCAAAGTATTAATGATCTTCAGACTCTCCATTAGTCATTCCTAAACAAATGGGAAGTTAGAAAAAACCCTCTCCAAATAATTTCAGATTAAAACAACCTCAAAATAAAAATTGGGGAAAGTGTTCAAAATTATTGCACTAGGCTCAATAGTGTTTATAATGCCCTACCCCCAGACTTGAAACCTCCACAAGGCTCAGCCTTGGCCAAATTTCTTGAATGATTTTACCCTGAAATGGCATATCAGCTAAGAGAAAGGGATCCTTTGACTCTAGAAGACATGCAAAAGGGAGCTCTTGCTATGGAAGTAAATATGATTGAGAAAAGAGCTAGGATGAGGAATGAGAAGAAATTATCATTTAGGGAGGAAGGTGCACCTTCCACATATAGTTCAAAAATGGAAAGAATGATGGAGGAAATGATGAAGAAAATGAGCATACTTGAGAAAGCACAATTTAGAGAAAACCAATCAGCTCCCCAAAACAAAAATCAATCTCAAAATCAGAATCAGAACTCTAGGAGAAATCAACCTCAAAACAGACAAAGAGAGGATGATCAACAGATCAGACCTCCCTTCCAAGAAAATTATGTTAATGAGGATGAAGAAACCAATGAACAAATAGAGGATGGCAACATGAATATGTTGGGAGTAAGTGATGAGGATTCTGACCTCGTTTATGAAAGAAAACAAGGTCTATATACACCTTATGATGACATAAGACCACCAACTGACTATTACGAACAATACTCTGAAAATGCCATCATAGGTTCACCTAAAAAATATGACCTCAGAACTCCCAAGAACAAAACCTCTGATAAATCTGCCAAAACCAGCCCTAAAAATGCACCCAAAAAGATAGTTGAAAATCACAAAACAGTGGTTGTAAATTATGTTCTAAACAAAGGAAAAAACACTCAATCCAATGAAAAATAGAGTGTTAACAACAATAGAACTAGCACCTCAGCTAATGCTCCTAAAAAAACCATTCTAACTGCTGTAAATAATAAAAATCATCAACCTGATTTTGCTGATGAAATAGTGACTAAGAGGGCTAAACTAAACATGTTAAAAAACCAGATTCCCTTCAGCCTAGAGAGTGAAATATCCAAAATAAGATTCTCTGTTCCACTCACTGAATTAGTCACTCAAAATGTATACAGAGGTCAGATTTTGAAATATTTAAACTTAAAATACACTCATGACACAGTCAACTTAAATGATGATACCCCAGAGTTAATTTTTGGACCAAAAATTGAAGGGAAATTTTAAGAAGGAACAACCCCTCCTTTCTACATTAGTTTAAAAATTCATGATAATATCTTGCACAATGCCATGCTTGATTTAGGAGCATCACACAACCTCATGCCCAAGGTGATAATGGAAAGATTAGGCTTAGAGGTAACTAGACCCTACAAATATTTATATTCTTTTGATTCAAGTAGGGTGAGATGCCTAGGCCTAATAAAGGATTTGTGTGTTAACTTAGCCCAAATACTAGCCAAGAGTTTAGTAATGGACATTTTAGTGGCTGATATACCCCCCAAATATGGCATGCTCATTTCAAGATCATGGGGTGCTAAGTTACAAGGCACAATGCAAATGGATATGACATATGCCACCATCCCTGTCTTCAGTCATCCTAGAAGACTCTATAGGGAAACCCACATGAAATACATGGTGAGTAGCCAAGAAAGACCAGAAAAAATATCCTCTTTACTCCATTCACACTGACCTTGACTCTTTTATTCTTTTTAATGATGATATTCATAAAGAGAAAGAGCTGATAAATAAATGAAAAAATATTAAATGCCAGAATCACTTCACATTCAAACATAGTTGCAATCATGGATGAAGAGGAAAATATAAAGGAAATTAAAAAACCATCTATTGATTTAGAAATTCACAGCAAACGGATTAAATGTCTTGAGGTCCACAACAGTCATACAAATAACATAGATCAGGAAAACCAAGAAGTAAAACCTCAAAAAATTGAAAAATTTGAGGAACAAAATTCAGGAAAATGTAGTGCAGGCCCTTATACAGAACAGAATAACAAAGAATACAAAGAAGAAAGCAATGAAATAAATCTCAAATCTGAAAACAACCCTCTTTGGAACATGAAATTTGATGGGTCCTGCGCTAAAAATGATGCAAGAGCAGGCATATGGTTACATAATATTGAAAGTAATCATGCTGAGGGGCATTCATATAAATTAAACTTTCAATGTACTAATAACATAACTGAGTATGAAGCTCTCCTTTTAGGCCTGTATTTATTGAAAAAACTAGGGGAAAAAAGGATAAAAGTTCATGGAGATTCTGAGTTGATTATTATGCAAGTAAATGGGGAATATAGTGCTAAACATCCCAGGCTCAGAGCCTATAGATATGATGCCATGGATTTGTTAAGATATTTTGATGAATTTCAACTTATCTTCATCCCAAGAAACCAAAATGTCCTTGCCAATGGTTTAGCCTTTGCTACTAGAACTTGTCTTACACCTTATGAAACCAAGCACTGCACCACCCAAGTCAAATTTAGGTCAACTATCCCAGACAATGAAAAATACTGGCAAGTTTTTGAAGGAGATAGACAAATAGAAGAGTTCCTACAGTCCAAAAATGAGTTTGAAACAACAAACTCAGATTCATATTTTGATGAAGACTGTCCTACTGAAGAAAACTCACTTTTTGAAGAAGAAAAGTCTCCCAAGATTGCTGAAATAAATATGTTAACCTATGAGCTCAACCATATGACAAAAATTAGCACAAATTTAGAGAATGAAGGCTTCGAAGTGCTGCAATCCAAATATTGAAGCTTGCCAAAAGGACTGGTCCCTTTAGAGGAATTGTTTGACTTAAATGATGTGGCCAAAAATCCAAAACTAGAACCCATAGAATTTGAAGCGGAAGAATGCAACATACACAGTGAGGAAAATCCCAAAATAATCAAAATATCTAGAACACTGCCAACTCACATTAAACCAAAATATATTGAGCTGTTCAAAGAATTATATGATGTGTTTGCATGGAGCTATTGTTACAGGTCAAAAAACCTCCTCATCAGCTTAGAGGAGAAGATAAATATGGAAGGAATACAAAGACCTAAACTAAACCTATTTCTGCCAAGGTAATGGACCTCTATAATAGCACAAGAGCGTTATAACACACCTGATCAATGAATAGGCCGTGTTAGTGGCTAGGGAAATGCTCTGTTTACACTAGAGGGCAGTGTTACCCGTGTTTTGAGTTTGAAACAGGAAAAACCTGCAGAGAATGGTTTGAATTTCCATCTTTTTCTCACAAGAGAGTCAGTACAAAACATAAACTACAAAGCACTAATCTCTTATTCGGCCTTGCCAAAAACAACTGAACTCTCAAGGAAGGAAAAAGCATCAAAGTTGAGGAAACATCTTGGTTTTTTCTATTTAGAACTGGTGGAAGGAGAGAGGCAATGATTTCTCTCTCCATCTCCTATAAAATGGAGATGAAGGCTCTTGGTTCAAGGTCGAAGGATTGTGAAAGTTTTGAATACTGGTGAAGTAGAGAATTGTTGTTGTAGTGTGAAGGTCAAAAGTCAAAGAGGTTCATTGAGAACTTGTTGATCAAGACATCACCACATTGAGAGATAGAGAGATTGGAAGGCTGAGGAGGGCTTGGTACAACCAACGGTTGTAATCCTTCGTTTTACAAATTAATAGAATTGTATCTGTTTTGTCCATTCTATGTGTTGATATTGTCATTGTTATTTGATTATTTACATAGCATGAGATGAATGGATTAGATGTGCATTATTTAAATGTTTATCATATATTGACTTAATTGATAGGGAATGTATGTTATGGTAGAGATTACACGGGTGCTTTGATTGATTTCAGGGTCGAGATTTGGAGCTGGTGAAGAAGGATCCCTGCTTTGCTGTTCAATGCTCTCCAAAAGACTTCAATATAATTAAAGAGGTAATCTTCCATCTTATTCCATCAAGTTATTTAAGTTGATATGAACATGTATATGCCTTCTTTGTGAACTATACAGCTAATCTTACTGTCTGCCTCAGGCACCGAAAAGCCCTGACAGGGATATTAGAAAACCAACAACCCAAGCATTTTACCCTATAGCAGAATTGGCGACTCCGCTGGGGATTTACCCATAGTTTCCGGACTATCTTTTTCCCCCTTTCTTCTTTCCTCTATTCACAGACCCTTATGACTAGTATGTATGCCCAGTAGACATTTCAAAAGCTCATAGAGTTAAATCCTATTTCTGTTTGACCATCTGAAGGACTTTACCCTGGCTAATGCCACCTTTTTTTGTGTTCCAGTGCATTATAACGTGGGCTCTACTTAAATACGGTGCGTTAGTCTCTGGATTAACGTTGTATTTACTCAGAGATAGTGCGTTACTTAGCCAAAATTTGTTGTTCACCCCTGTGATTGTGTTTTTTCTTGCAGAGTTTTTTGGCCATCAGTATCCCTCCTTGAATGAATCCCTGTGCTTGTTTACTAAGCTGGAATTTATGTTTATTTACTCTTGTTTGAAAAGTTAGTGTAAAAAACATTTACCTTTTAGAGAAGATTTTTTTGTTTTTTTAGCTTTTCTGCATCTAGCTGAATTAATTATGAAAATTTCAGTGAAAATACTGTTAAGATGAGGAGAATAGATGTCTGAATATTTTAAGGTTGAACTTTGATATTTGAATGTTAGTGCATGGATGTTGAAAATAAACCTCTCCTTATAGAAATACTCTTCATCGAATTGAATATTTAGAGCATATTTTTGCATGGTTTCTTGAGTCAGATTCTCATTACATTTCATACGTCCACTCCTCCTCCGTAAGACTAATAATCAAGTACACTAAGAATCAAGCGATAATAAAATCAATCACTTTACTCTTTTTGAGCTCACACCAACAGTAGTTCAGGCTAGGATCTTGGGTTAGGAAAAGTGATAAAATCACCCAGGATCTCAAAACTTGAGACTAGAATCATTAACGAGTGAAATCCTACTGCACTCATATTATCGGGACCATTCCTTTACCGGAACTCAGTGCGAGACAACACTTGGGTGCACAAGAAGGTAGCCCACCTTCAATTGCATCCGGTGGGTATGCTGTATATTGGGGTTCCCTTCGGGGATGGAGAAAATAGATCGAGGATATAGGTGTTCTACCCATATAGCATGCTATCCTTAACGATGGACCCCCTTGATGATGTATGTGATTTGAGTTATCTTTAGTGGCCATACTTTTTAGGGACTTACACAAGGTGACTGGGACGAGCTATCCTGGTACCTGAAATAAATGGACCCACTCTGTCTTCGGTCTTTAGGAGGGTACTCGTCTTCATGAGAGTGCTTACACCTATCGTCTGAGGTTCGGGCGAAGCTCTAGAGTGACCGTAACTATAATTTCTACCAACCCTCTCTGTATACTATTGTGATACTGGATTTCATCACCAGCAAATGGTAGTACTCAGACAGGGCACCCTATTCTGGCTGCTTGCTGATTGATTTTAGAGAGTCCTTTTTTATTTTTTATTTTTTTTAGGTGTGTGGTTACTGTCACTGAGACTTTATAATACATCACAATTTATTAAAATTTGTTAAAAATAAACAGGTCACTGTGGCGTCATCCAACCCACACCATCTGTTTCAACGACAGCAAGGTCTACCTCCTCTGACTCTTGAGGAAGAACTGAACCTTGGTGAACCCGTGCCTTCTGTGGAAGAGAAGTATCCATTGAAAAACCCTGATTTTCACATAACCTCATATCAAACAGAATTTCTAGAGGACCCTTTCACAGAAGGTGTCGTACCTCATTACAATCCTCCACTCACTGATCTTTCGGGGCCTGTGATAGTTCAGATTCCACCACACACTGACATTTCTTCGGCCGTACAAACATCCATTTCACAACCGGCATCCACAGGGTCGATACCAATGGAAACCATCCCAGGTTCGCCACCATCCTCCCCGCCAGTTGTCAGTTCTATGCCATCACTTGGTAAACCCAGTAGTCAACATGTACCTAGTCCCAACCCTAAAATCATCACAACTATAAGTAACTCACTGAGTTCTTTGGGAACTACTCCTACCGTGACCACGTTGGGACCTACGGTTGCTCCTCCTATGAGTGTGACTACTTCAGTTCCTTTTAGCAACCCTTTCGGTTGGAACCCTTTACTGAGTTCAAACCCCTTGGCCACCATACCAGGGGGTAGTGTCACCAACACACAAATAACAGGGAACATTTCGCTACCCCTGCAATCGTTAGGAAAAACTGGACAATCTATTGTTAACACTATTCCCTTAAGTGGTTTAAATATCGGTGTAGTGTCTATGTCGTTGCCGAAATATGCAAGTAGTAGCATGCCTACGGGAAGCTCTATTGCATCCATATGGACTAACCCACCCCAACCTCCATCTAGAATGGGAGGGCACTTTTATACTGGGGGAAACCAACCGTTTGCCCCGCAATACAATATGCCCTATGGATAACAACCATATATCCCTACCCCTCCACCTATAGGAAATTTTTATTAAAGTCCTACTTATCCTAGTGGTAACACATTGATGGATGGACCCTATGGTCCACATAGTCAGCCAATACTTCCTTGGTTAGATTCGGGAGCAAAACCGCAATTTCCATTTTTGGCAGCTCTAGACATTCTCGACATCTATAAACTAACTAATGACCCCATCAATCACAACCCGCTATGGCCTCCAGTACCGCACAATATTTATTCTGACATCCCAAAGTTCGATGGGAAACAAGGGGAAGACCCAACCGCACACATTACCACCTTTCATTTATGGTCTATATCTAATTCCATGGTGGATGATAGTGTCTAGCTTCAACTGTTTCCTTGCACCCTTACAGGCAATGCCGCCAAGTAGTATATTGAATTTCCATGCGCCGCCATAAAAAATTTTGGCGCTTTAGCGATGGAGTTTCTAAAGAACTTCGAATTACCAATTAGATTTGAGATTGCAACGGAAATTTTAACCTCACTGTGCCAAGACACCGCCACCCACATCTCCGATCACATTCATGAATGGAGGCATAGGAGGAGGCTAGTCAAAGCACTAATCCTAGATCATCTTCTATCTAATTGGTTTTGTAAGTCTCTCTTACCCAACATCTCTAAAGACATTGGCCTATCCGGTGTGGTTACAGAAGATCAATGCATTCATTGTGCCCAACATTTGGATTTAATCTATTCACAATCTAGCACGCTATATGATTTACTCCCCAATGCCCCTGGTAACCCAAATCCTCTCACTACTCAGAAAACCGGAGCCCACGCCGACGGTCTCGTTGGCACAATCTCTGGCGTAGCCACAAAACAGTCTCGGGGGAAAACCTCCCAGCCATCCTCGGCTGCCACCGCCCCTAACCAAACGACTACTCTTCCTACCACTGAGGTAAATTCTCTGCAAACTTCACAAAAAACTAGTGGAAAGAATAAGAATAACAAGAAAAAGACATCTTCTTCGGAAGAGTAGTCAGAAAATCAGAATAATCCTAATAAGAAAAATGCTGCCAAAAATGACAAAGGGAAGGATAAACCCATGAAATTTCCTTGCAAGATCTATGCAGAGGACACTTGACATAAAAATTTCCTCGGCTGCAGGAATGCACCGATTTTATTGCAAAGAAGGATTTTGGGCAAACACCTGTCGTTCTTCATAATCCTTTCCCTAATCAACAACAGCAACACCAACACATAGTTGAAAACCTGCCACAACCCCAGCAAAGGGGAAATTGTGGTTCACATCCTTCCGGTGAAGGATCATTCGCCATTTATGGCATTGAAAGTGTTGAACTTCAAACACGAGCCAAGCTTTATGGAAATCCTACCATTGATGCTCAAGAACCTGGTATTAGTTCAACTCCACCACCGACCAATGATTTTCATACCGAACAGCCTACTACTGATCTCGTGATTCATCCCCCCAAAGGGACACTTCCACACACGACTCATAACACCTCTTCACGTGCAGCCCAAAACTACAACATTGTAGAAGATTTGGCGCAGGCACCGTCAACTATGTCTTCTCTCGAAGTATTGCAAACTTGTCCAACACAAAGGAAATCCTTGCTTTCGGCCATTGGTGGAATAGACCCCCAGGATTCCATGCTAGCTATCTTTGATATGGAAAAATCTCAAACTCGCCTCTCACACCAACTCACATTCCAAGTGAAGGTTATGTCGAAAGGGAGACCAATCCATTGCACTATCATAGACGAAGGTGCTTCGACTTGCGTTATGTCACAAGCTTGTTGGCTTGCTTTAGGTTATCCTACCTTAACAATGTCATTGAATTCCCTCAAAGCTTTCCATGGCCACACGTTCCTCCCCAAAAGGATACCTTGCTAGCTTTCCCATCACTCTGAGTGGGAAAATGGTAACCGTGGACGTTGAAGTTGTAGATCGACATCTCGACTATAATCTATTTCTCGGTCGTAGTTGGTCTTATGCCATGACTGCCATTGTTTCTTTGGTCTTTTGACTCATCCTATTTCCATTAGATGGAAAAATAGTCACAATGGATCAGTTATCCTTCTGCACCCCTGATTATTCCACATTACCAAGTAGCACTGTACCCCTAATAGGAGGATACCCTGACTCTTACGTCAGTATTGGTACCGGTCTTCTGAAGGCATCTTCCCTTCTGGGTTTTTTTCCTCTCCCACCACCAGAAATACCAAATACGGTTGCAATGATATCCACCACTTTGGATGGCTCTATCGACCCATGGATCCTCCTGGCACCTCCAGACATTGATTCCTATGGAGACCAAATGCCGCTCTCACCAGCTGAGTTGGCCTACCAAGCCATCCAAATTACATCTGAACCCTCCACTGCTATGTTTTCGACCAAAGGTACAAACCTCCCAACCATCACAGTTCTCTCTAAGGATCTCCTCAATGAAGTCTTGCCTATAGATGAAGCTATTCGAGAGATCATGTCTCTAGAAGAACGACCTTGGGGAGAATTTCACCATCGCACTTCGATGATCGACTCGGACATGATAAATACTGAAATCCCGTCCTTTGACCCACCTGAGATGGTTCCCTCCGCTTACATTACTATTCAAACTATCGATTCAGAAGGTAACATGGGTAATATTTCTAAGAAAATTCTCATTGATATCTTAGTCAAAACAGGTATTGTGGAAAATATTCAAATTGGAGCAGGTTGCAATCCTGAGGAAATTGCACGCTTCAAATCCATTTTCAAGGAGTTCTGTGATGTGTTCATTTGCTCTTATGATGAAATTCCCGGAATAGATCCATCTATAGTCGAGCACGAAATCAAGATTTATGATAATGCCAAACCAATTCGGCAGTGACTCAGGCTTGCCCACCCGCGCAAAGTGGCCGCCATCAAAATTGAGGTAGAAAAACTTTTAAATGATGGTTTCATCTATCCCATTCCTTTAACGAAATGGGTTTCCAATGCGGTTCCCGTCGATAAAAAACAAGGCACCATCCGAGTTTGTGTTGACTATCGTGATCTGAATGCCGCTTGTCCCAAATAAAATTATCCTACGCCATTCATAGATCATATTCTCAACGATTGTGCCAGATGTGAATGTTTTTCCTTCATGGATGGCTTCTCAGGCTATAACCAGATTGCAATTAAAAAAGACGACCAACATAAAACTACCTTTATCTATCCTTGGGGCACATTTGCGTATCATAAACTCCCATTCATTCTGAAGAATTCTAGAGAAAATTTTCAGCAGGCTATGGACTACGCTTTCCATGACATTCGACATATTGTACAGGCTTACTTGGATGACCTTCCGACCCATTCCAAGAAACAACCTGATCACGTTGCTCATCTAAAAGAAATTTTTGCTAGGTGTAGATTCTACAATATATGAATGAATCCTCATAAGTGCGTATTCATGGTCGAGTCTGGGCGTCTGTTAGGTTTCATTGTCTCCAAGCATGGGATTAGGGTTGATCCCTATAAGGTTAAAGCAATTGTTGAATTGTCAGCACCACAATCCATCCTCCATCGAGATTTATTTTTATGGTCTTTTTCTTGCTCGTTAATCTGAAAAACCTGGAGTTCTCTTCTTCAGACTCGTTAAAACTGATAGGAAGAAACACTGAGCTTTCTTTTTAGGGACCTTTTTGTAGCTCATAAAACTAAAAAAACCCCGAGTTACCTTTGTCGGGCTTGCTAAACTACCATGACAGAGAGTAAAGTGCCATTATTTTCCTCTTTTTCAAATCTCTTTAAACAGAAAAAGTAACTGAGTTTTCTCCGTGTGACTCGTTAAAAGAGGTAATATTCCATCTTATTCCATCAAGTTATTTAAGTTGATATGAACATGTATATGCCTTCTTTGTGAACTATATAGCTAATATTACTGACTACCTCGGACACCGGAAAGCCCTGAGAGGGATATTAGAAAACCAACAACCCAAGCATTTTACCCTATAGCAGCTATGAAGATCTAAAGTCCTGTAATACAAAAATAATTCAGCACAAGATACCCCTCAAAGAAAACTAGAAAAATTTTAAACAAAAATTGCGCAGAATCAACCCTGTTCAATTACCTCTAGTAGAGAAAGAAATTAAAAATATGTATGATGTTGGAATTATTGTCCCTGTTAGATACTCAGAGTGGGTGTCTAATCTTGTATCAGTTAGGAAGAAAATAGGAGAGATAAGGCTTTGTATCGATTTTAGAAACTTAAACAAAGCCTCACTCAAGGACAACTATCCTTCGCCCAAAATGGATCATATTTTACAAAAGGTAGTTGATTCTAAAAGAATTTCTTTGCTAGATGGCTTCTCAGGTTACAATCAAATCCTGGTACATCCTGATGATCAACTTAAAATAACTTTTACTACACCTTGGGGTACCTTCACGTATTTGAAAATGCCTTTTGGTTTAATGAATGTTGGTGCCACATTTCAAAGAGCCATGGACATTGCATTTTCAGAAGAAATAGGTTACTTCATTGTGATTTACCTTGATGATATAACTATTTATTCTAAAATAGATGAAGAACACCTAATACATTTGAGAAAATTCTTTGAAAAATGCAAAAAATTTGGACTGTCCTTAAACCCGAAGAAAACATTGTTTGGTCTCCAAGAAGGTAAAATTCTCGGAAATATCATATCAGAAGAGGGTATAAGGATAGACCCAAAAAATATTGATTGCATATTCCAAATCAGCCATCCTCGAAACATCAAGGAACTTCAATCCTTCATTGCAAAGATTAATTTCTTGAGAAGGTTCATTCCCAATCTAGCTGAACTCCTTAGAAACATAACAAACATGCTCAAAAAATAAGGAGTTAAATGGACCTTAGAAGCAAAGAAGTCATTTGAACTGGTAAAACAAGTACTCACCAAAACAATAGTTCTTATTAGTCCTCATTTTTCAAAAGAGTTCTTCATTTTTTCATTTTCATCAGAACACATTGTGGATGTTGTCCTACTACAGAAAAATTTGAATGGACAAGAGCAGCCTATTGCATTTTTCAGCAAGGAATTAAGAGATGCACCTATGAAGTAAAACATAATGGAAAAAAATCCTTTGCCTTAGTCAAATCCTTAAAAGAATTTAGATTTTACATTCTACATTCCCACATCATAGCATTTGTGCCTCATTCAGTGGTGAAAGTCATATTGACCCAAGATCCAGATGGAAAAAGAGGAAAGTGGATTGTTGTAATTTTAGATCATGACTTAGAAATCAAGTCCAATAAACTCATAAAGGGTCAAGGACTAGAAAAACTCATGGCTGAGTCAAACTTCCAAGCACTAGATATACATATGGTGGATGTGTTGGAAGAAATAGATGAATTCACTACTCCCTTCATTGAAGAAACATTTCTGAATTCACCTTGGTATGCTGATCTCATATATGTAATTTTATATTTGAATGCCCCTCCTTCTTTGTCTAAAACTAAAGCTAGATTTTTGAAACATAAGGCTTTAAATTATCACATATTAGATGGGGTACTGTATTGGAAAAATGTTGTTGGAATTTTTCTTAAATGTTTACTTGAGGATGATGCAGGAAAAATCATGCATGAGCTGCATGAAGGAGAATGTGGAGGACACCTCTACTAGAAGATCACAACAAATAAAATCCTCAAATATGGTTACTATTGGCCCTCCCTTTTCCCAGATACTTAGAAGTTATTCATGTCTTGCCATAAGTGTCAAATTTTTTATGGCAAAAGAAAAATCCTTCCCTTACTTTTACATCCTATCTGTGTTGAGGCACCCTTCCAACAATGGGGCTTAGACTTCATTGGAGAAATTCACCCATCTTCATCAGCCCCGCATAAGTGGATCCTCACTGCCACTTATTATTTTACCAAGTGGATAGAAGCCATACCGTCTAGGAATGCTACTGACTTTGTCATTATCAAGTTCCTGGAAACTAACATCCTATCCAGATTTGGCTGCCCTAGAAAAATCATCACAGATAATGCTGCTTCCTTCAAGTCTAAAAGAATGGTTGATTTTTGTTGCAAAAACCACATCACCTTAGGCCATTATACTACCTACTATCCCCAAGGAAATGGATTATCTGAATCCTAGAACAAGAGCCTCATCAATATCATCAAAAATTTGTTGGAGAAAAATCAGAAATCATGGCATAGTAAGCTGGTTCATGCCTTATGGGCTAATGGATTAACTACTAAGAAGTCAATAAACATGTCCCCTTATCAGTTGGTCTATGGCATGGATGCAGTATTCCCAACATCATTAGGAGTTCTAGTCATGAAACTCCTTAAAGAAGTGCAAACTGAGGAAAATGATATGCAGAGAAGAATCAACCAAACAATTCATTTACAACAGTCCATAGAGAAATTTTATGAAAGAACACAACTAGTCCAAGAAAATATCAAGAAACTATTTGATAAAAGGACTAAGGAAAATAATTTCCAAGTTGGAAATATAGTTCTTAAATGGGATTGAAGAGGGGAAGAAAAAGGAAAACATGGAAAATTTGAGAATCTGTGGAAAGGACCCTATATTATTTTTTTAAAAACTTCCCGGATTATCCACATTGCTAGAAAATGAGTGTCGATGTTTCGAATCCCAACGGGGATCCATCATCAAGACAATTCTTGAATGAGAGGGGTCATAATGCATTTTTCTTAAAATAGTTGAATGGAGAAGATCTATATGGAGGTCCTGTCAATGGCAGGATGCTCAAGCATTATTTCTATCAAGAGTCCTAGATTTCAAAGCTTTCATTCATTATATATAACATTGTCTGTTGAATTTTGAAAGAAAAACAAAAATAAAAAAAAAACAAGAGCAAAGGAAAAGAGGGCAGATAAAGCAAGAAAGGTACAAGCCCCATACCAAAAAGAGAGACAAAAATATGAAAGTGTGCAAGCTCAAATGCCACTACCAAAAAACACACTACTAATTTAGTCATACAGCCTAATCATGGCTAATTAGTTTTCAATTTACTGCTGATAGGTTAGTGAACTAGATTAGCCAAACAATACAATCTTGGCTTATCAGTAGAAATATATGAGGATAGAAAAACAAAGGTTCAAATAAATTCAAAACCTGAACCTATGAATCATTAAAGAAGAATGGCTCTAATCAAATCAAAATTAGAGCCAAAAGTACAAAGAGGATTGGTTCCAAAATGCTCCGAAACTTGAACCAGAGAAGAAAGAAAAGACAGCTCAAACAAGATCAAAGCCAGAGCTGAAGAAATAATGAAAAAAGGTTATTTATTTTTAGATATTAATCCTTCCAAGTTTTGTTTTATGTTTCTACAAATAAAGTCTATGTGCATCTTGTACATACAACCATAGTCATTTTAGCAAATCAGACAGTCTAATCCTGATTTGGCTGAGTTTAAATTTCCTGTTTTTAGAATTTAGAGAATACAGATCTGTCAGACAGCTTAATCATAGCAGATAAATAGTTTAGGTAGTGAATTTATGAGTTCAACTGTTTAAACTGAGCTCATGGAGAGATAAGAGTATAAATATATTAGTTTCTTGTTTTCAAAAAGAATGAAATGTTGAAGAAAAGAGTTGTCAGTCCAAGTGCACTCTAAAAAAAGAAAAAATGTTAGAATCAATAGGTGTGGGTAGCTAGAAATGTTGTTTGAAAGAATTTCATTGTTCCAGATTGTTGCAAAGCTTATCAGCTCAGAAGAAGGTCAGCCAAGGAAAGAAAAATTGATGCCCAATGGATTAAGGCACTGGTTTGTTGAAAAGGGCCAGAGATTTACAGGCTGAGGTTCCGAAGTGGAGCCACTGTTAGTCACCTATAAATTCTGTATACCAATGGTGTCTAAACTTGTTTTCAAGCCTTCAAGAGATAATTTCCTGTGAAAATCTATCATCTTTTGAAGTCTTATGATGTTCTTTATCCTTGAGATTAATCTTCACTGTTGTTTTACTATAAAAC
Source organism: Pinus albicaulis (assembly GCA_034641835.2). Lineage (NCBI taxonomy): Eukaryota > Viridiplantae > Streptophyta > Pinopsida > Pinales > Pinaceae > Pinus > Pinus albicaulis. Next base: position 675,581,549 of record CM076573.1, read on the forward strand.
ACTCAAGGACCTTGCTGTTTATAAAGAAAACTTTTTTTATGGCCTAATTTCCAACCTCTTCTCCTCCATTTTTATCCTTATATTCCCCCTCATATCATTTATTTTTCCCTTTATAACACCTTCTTTCCCTCCATTTGACCTCCAGAAGTGTCAAAATCCTCCTTTCTGGTTTATCGGAACCCTTGTTTAGCTTAAAAATCCCTTTTAAAAAGCCTAAAAATAGTCCTTTAACGTTTAGGCTATTAAACCCCCGAGAGTTTAAACTTAGCCCCTTCTTAACCATACAACCAAGTCCCACAACTAGGAGCTAAAAGCTCTTTTCTTCCTTTCCCTTCCTAAGTCCTTTTTCTCCTTTATGTTTCCACTCTTGACATTATGATTTTAAACAAATCCTAACCGTTGATCTGAGAAGATAAACGACCATCGAGATTTCTCCCGTCCACCCCTTCATCCATCATCTACACCCTGATTTTTATACCAGCCATCTGATTAGCCAAATCAGCGTCCTTCGCACAAACCCGACCTCACTTACTTTCTTCATGCCTCCATCTCTTCATCCGCCCTCTGATCTTCTCCACTGTCCGATCAAAATATCCAACGGCCCAAACATAACCCGACATTCACCGTGCTATTGGACTTTGCTACTCCACGACAAAAAGACACACATCATCATGGACCCCACCAAGATTCTAACCTTGCATCTCTCCGCCTATCGCATTCTATCCGCGCCGTTGGATCTGCATCCGACAATCCAACGGCCAGCGATCAATATCACGTAACTCTTACCCCTTTTCCCCCAACGTGCAAATATTGAGCGAAATGAGAAGTATTAGGAGGGATGCGTCTCATATGATGTATGGTATCCCGTTCCCTCCGACTACTACCGCTTTTCCCCATTTTGTTGTGCGAAAACCACTGATGGTTTTCTCGAAACCGCCAACTCTCATTTCGCGCCATATTTCAAATTAAACCCTGGTTCTATGATTCTTCCATAGAAACCTATCCTCCGCTATAAATACCTTCTTCCTCATAGCTCCGACCACCTCCATAAACCCTCCAAATTAGTTTCAAAACCAATATTCGCAAGATTTAAATTAAATTTCGTTTGTTTTACGCAAGTTTAATAAGTTACAGGTCCCACAGCCAGTTGCAGTGGCATGGGATGAAGATGATGATCCTCGCGGCCCTAGATACAAGATAAAGGGATCTAGGGAGTTTCGATTTCATAGTCTGGGTTGATGAGTCATGATTATCGATTCATTAAGCAAAACCCTCCAGTCGAGAAAACTCTTTGCACACCTGCAAACAACTAAAACACCGTCAACATAAGTTAATTAAAGAGTATCAGTGTCAAAGACGGAAGATCAAAGCATAAAATGAAATATTAAAGGTCCTAATTGGATTTGAAAAGAATTAAGGCATAAAAACAGAAATAAAGAGCCTAATCCAAAAGATTAACAAAGCACTAACAACATAGTCCGAAGATAAATTGAAGGCTTAAAGCTAAACATAAAGCCTAAGTAAGGCATAAATCCAATATTAAAGAAAATCAATATTCTTAAGGAAAGAGAATGAAGACAGATCCAAAAGAACCTCGAATGCCACATCAAAGGGGCTAATTGAATCCCCTAGCTACAAAATTGACACCTACAACCTTTTTATCTCAAAAGAATACACAGTTAGGGCTCAGTCAAGTAACATTAAGGGAAAAGGCCACTAACAGTTATTGCAAACAGAACAAATATTTCAAACTGTCAGTAAAAGTTATTGTAAAGATAAGAAACTGCCTAAAAGTCAATATTTTCACCCACTAAGCCCAAAAAGAAAAGAACAAAGTTAAATGAAACAGAGTTGTAATTAAAATCATTCCTACCTTATACCTTGCATGGTTTTCAAGGCTAGGAGTTGTATTTAGTATGGAATTAATGACACTCAAACCCTAGAAACTCTTCCACCTCCTCATTCTCTTATAAAATCTCCTTGAGGAGTACTTTGTGAGGGGGAGGTTTTTTGGTTGGTTGGTCACTAGTTGCAACATTGGAATATCTTTGAAATAATACATAGTCTGTCTGAAGTTGAAGAAGAAATTTAAGTCTTGAAGTTGGATGATGTTTTGACATGCTTGTTCTTGAGAAGGCTCTATCTTTGGATCCTGAGCCTGGCTATTTGTGATGTATTCTGAAATATCTGTTGTTTTTTCCTGTTTTCATTATGTTCCATCAATTCTTACTACAGTAGGGTGACAATTTTAGGCTAAGAAATGACTCTTGGAAGCACCTTAGACCTGTTTATCCTTCACTGTTTTATGTTTTCTTCTGCTGAGGAATTTTAGAGTCTTTAATCATTCTCTTGAAACCCCATGCTTGTTTATTTGTCAAATAGTTCAAACAGCTGGTTCCAGCATGATTTATGGTTTAACCTGCTTGTTTTCTACCTCTTGAAAACTATTTTTGAAGTCTTCCTTTGAAGTACCATTTTTTACAGTTTTCCAAGGAGGTCTGTTTTGATCATGCCCTTTGTTCCTACTTAAATAATTGTTTTAAAGGTCTTTATAGTTTTAATCATGGATGTTTAGGTGTTCCCTCTTCTATGACTACAATTATCAGTGAATCTTTCATGTTTTATAAATTCCTTTGAAATAAAATCTTTGAGGAAATAGGATGTGCTCCCGAATCTTAGATTTCATTTTAAAAGTTGTCTTGAAGTCATTATTTGCTTAAAGTGTGGTTTGTAGAATTCATGGTTAACCCTATCTATCAAATACCTCTTTATGTTCAAGTTATGTTTTTAAGTTCCCTTTGTTGAGAATTCAATTTCTCTTTCCAAATCATTAATGTCCATATCACTCACAAAAACCAAAGGATCTAGTGGCCAAGTTAGATTTTCCCTTTGATATCGCATATCCATTGATGAGCTTGTTGCAAACTTCTTCTTGACTCCATTTCCCAATGAATCTGGCACTTATTATTTCTAGCTATACTACCTAGATCTTTCAGGTTCTGCTAAGCCAATTCAACCAAAAAAACACCTGCACTTAATAAATATTCTAAAATAAATACTTGAAAGCAAACAAGACATATCTTTGCAAACAATTTGAGAGATCCCTCTCTGAGAACAGGAGGACTAGATCCAGGAACTCTAAATATTGGTTTTGATGTTGCCTTGTCTTTTGGTTTGCCAATCTATCAAAACACAGGACCCACAGTTGATGATCTATCATGAAGAACATCTTTCATGTGGTCATCCTCCTCTTTGACATCTCCCTTGCCAAAGATGCAAGCGGGAAGGTTGTTATCCCTCCCATGCTTCTCCTGTCACAACGCAGAATCTGAAATAAGAGTGGGTAAAGATGATGTTGAGAGAATTCCTCTTTCCTCCTTGAGCGTACCCAAGACTCTCAGTGTTGTACCAAACTCTCCCAAGGTCTCCACTCCTCTGAAATCAATGAGTAATGCCTCAAAATGTGAAGAAAACCTCATCGTTTGCTGATATAGTGGTCTCCCCAATGAAATGCCTCCATGCAATGAGACATCATCATCAAGAGTGGACTACATATATGGATGGATAGACTTGTCCTTGCCCTCACTGTGCAATCCAGTCTCCCTCTTCTGTGCATCAACCCTCTGTAATAGATAGGGGTGTGTGCTCCTTATCAAATGATGATGGTTATCCTCCCTATCTCCTCCTTGTGTCTGCATGGTTCCACAATCCATCATCAATGGTACATGTTGATCATGAGTTGTGCATTGATCTCCACATATGAGATCCTGGGGAATTACTTGATACAATAATCCCTTCTGTTGGAGCAAGAAATTCTTCTTCCTCTGCATGAGGTGCTATATAAGCTCTAGATATGACAACGTTGTTTCCTCATCTTCATCAATATGTATGGGAAACCTCCCAATGATTTGATCCTCTTTTGAAAAGGGGATCTCCATGCCCTCTTGTTCAAGAATATGAGATAGAAGTCTTGCCTCTAACAAGGTATGATGCAAGATGTCAGCCTCCTCAATTATTTTCTAATGTGGGATTGAGTTCATTGGTTCCTCCAACACATGCAAGGTTTTTGTTTGTTTAAGTTTTTTTAGCTCCACCACATGTGTTTCAGAATGTTTCATATCAAATATTTCCAAAAATTCCTTAGTGAACCTTGCATAAGAAGAAGTATTAGCATTTTTCAAATAAAAATACTCAAATATCCACCATCCATAGGCCTTACCTCCAAAATGCAGCACTGCAACTTTGATGGCTTCATCTTCAGAAACTTGGTGCTGCTGCAAATAGGTGTCTAGGTCCTCCACCCAAGCTCTAGATGAACATGTAGGTGAACCATCAAAAGTAGATAGAAGAAATCTACCCATATCATGCTACTTTCTTCTCTTCACCTTGATCTTGCAAAACTCTGGACAAGTGATATGATCTCTAAACTTCTAAGTTTGAGATTCATATTCTTGCAGAAAATCACTAAGAGTTTCCCTCCTAGTCATTCCTTCTTCTTCCCTTTCTCTCATGGAAAATTTGGGCATAGGACTACGTTGTGCATCATAGTGTGTGGCTTCATTCTCACACTCATCATATGAAAATATAGAGTTTGATTTAGTTTCAAACTGTCTTGGAGATTCTCTATTCATCTCCCTCCTCAACTTCTTGAGATCTCCATGAATGTTATGCAAAGTTTGAGAAAGAAGCTTTGAAATTTTCTCCTCTTTTCTTCCTCCAAATAGTGGATTCTTCTTCTTGTCTTTTCTGTTCATCTTCTCTTCTTCTTGTATTCTTGATAACATAATAGATGAGATCCACAGGCTGAGCCAAGATTATGCTCTAATACCACTGTAATATTCCAAAATGGGAATGCAGCAATACATGAAAAAAAAATGGAGTAGCAGTGATATATCAACACATAAAATGTAAGAAGAATCAAATACCCATCATATTTGTATTATAGCAGAAAATTTATACAAGATATTGAGGAAATAATCTCTCAAGTTAGGCAACACAAGCCTCAAGAGAACATGTACATGAAAAATGAAGTACACTGCTACACAGAAAATGCCAAAGGCTATGACAGTGCAGTTTTATTAGAGATATTTTTGCTGAGAAGTGTAAATACACACATATAAAAATATAGGGCCCAAAAAAATTTGGGAGTGAAGATATAGACTCCCAAACTAAATTTCAAGACAATCTAGAAAGGATTTCCTGAAATATGCAAAATGGCAAAAAGGTCGGAGTTGCAGCCCTAGGACTGAGTAGCAGCTGCAACTCAAGAAATGGATGGAGATGGCTGAAGATGATGCATAATATGAATAATTAGACCTACTCCAATGAATCTCCCAAGTGAAAGGTTGATCCTAACAATGAAGATCTCACCCTCCAACAATCCTGCAAACCCTTACTGCAAATGCACACTGAAAATAACGCAGTCAAGGAGAGGGACTGTGCTGTAGGAGAAAGGAAATATGTTGGCCAAGTGCCAAGATATGATATCTGCTCCAAATGCTTCATTGTTTATCTCCCAAAGGAATGAAAGCTTCCTCCTTTGAAAAATGAGTGTAGGAAGTGTTGTTGTCAACCCTCCACTGCAACACCCTGCAACACAACGTTATACTTCAACAGAAATAACACTATAGCTGAAGGAAGTGGGTTGGCCTTGAGCCTGGATGTGGAGAAATGAAGTACATGCTCCTTCAAGAGGCCTTTATTTAAAGGAGAAGGAATTCCTAAATAGGAACGCCTTGTGCTAAGCAGCACAACAACTCTGCTAAACAGCAAGAGAATGCAAAATAGTCTAACCAGACCATAAAATCAATAATCAATAAGATGTCTTCATATGGCTGCCTTGCCCTCATTTTATATAAATGGAAGCCCTCTCACCATGGGTCCCACTAATTATGGTTTTCTCCACCAAGGAATCTTCCTCACACTATCTTTGCGTTGTCTGAAAAGATGATCTCCAGCTCCTATCCCAGCGCTGTTGACTTGGTCAAACTTGACCTTGTCCACATGCAAATGCCCCTTTTCACACATGAGGGTGTGAAATCCAGCTCTTATGACTATCCATTTTCACACTATGAGGGATTTTATTCATATTTTTGAAATGTATGGGCCTCCTTACCCATTTATTCATCTCCTAAGTGTAAACAACAAAAATCAGTATTCCAATTAGTTGCATGCTAATTTTGGAATATTACAAGAGATTTTGTGATGTTTAGCACTGGGTGTTACCGAGCGAGGGTTCCATATATTCACTTGAGGTAGCCTCTAGGAAGAGTATTTTACTATCATTTCCACACTCTGGCATTCTAGTCAAGCTTCAGTCTTCAGCTACAGTGCAGTGTCTGCTCATATTTGTGTTGTGTTGCAAGGTGTTGTAGTGGAGGGTTCAGAAACCCACTTTCTGAGCTAGTTTTTCAGGGGAGGAAGCATTATTCTCTTTGGGATATCATAAATGGAGGTTCTTGAGCTTTATTTCACATATTTTCACCAGGCCAACCTAGTCCCATCATCTACAATGCAGATTCCTTCTTTGACTGTGTTATTTTAGTGAGAATTTGTAGTGGAGGTTTTAGTGCTTGTTTTAGAGGGTGAGATCTTCAGTGTTGGGATTAACCTTTCACCTGAAGGGTATATTGGAGGAGATATATCCATTTAGATATAATTTTCAGCCATATCCATCCATTTATTCATTTGCAACTGCTATTCAGCCTTAGGGTTGCATTCCGACATTTTGTACTTTTTGGTATTTCCGGAAACCCTTCCTGGGTTGTCTTGGAAATGTTTTTGGGAGGCTTTATCTTCACTACCGGCATTTTTTGAGCTATATAACAATATATCCCTATTTTTATATATTGATGTAGCAGTTTATGCCCTAAAACTGTGCTATCATGGTTCATGGAATTTGTATAGCAGTTTTTTCTTCGTGTATTGACATATTTGCTTAGAGGAGGCTTGTTTTGTATTGCTTGAGTGACTTGATCCTCAAGATATTGTGCCTATTATTCGCTGATATGTTTAATAATATGGTTGTACATTTATCTAATATCATGGTGTATTTATTTTTCCACTGCTATTTCCATTATTGTGTTCAAATATTGTTTCTTTCCCATTTGGGAATATTACATTAGTTTAATGATCAGAGTAGTGTTGTGATATAGGATAGATTTTAATCAAATTCAACTCATATTTTCCATGTTAATTTATTTCACTATGTTATTGGTCACTTGATGCATGTATTTTTATAGCTCTAGGGACTATGTTGATCTGCAGGGGTGGGAATACCTTCCCACATTCACCTAGAATTCTCCATCCTCCTCCTAGGCACCTCACGTTTCTTCCAAACTTTGTCTCCGAAGTCACTTTGCCAAGGAAAATAAAGGACACCATGGGCATAAACTTTGGTGCAAGATAGACCTCCATCAGGTAACAGTCTTGGCAAAGGGGTTCCACAATATTAATTTATAACCTTCTACCTTCATCCAACTTCCTCCATATCCAAGACATTATTTTCATCCTTAAAATGCTCTCGGACCCCCTCCTATATATAAAAAAAGCTTCTTGTAGAATAGATGACCTCCTGTAGCACCTCCTATATCATCCCTGTAGCATTGTTCTTTTCAACCATTTTTTCTCCCCACTTCAATCCTAGCCTAGTTAATTTGAATAATTTCCCCCCAGATTGTGATTTGATGCTTAAGGAAGGCTCTAAGACCACTCCAACCTCCTCTCCTCACTTCAACCATCAAATAGCAAAACATAGTTAGAATTAGTATCTTTATTGATAGGCATATTAAAAATGAGATTCCTTATTTTCAAGAAATTGTGAAGTAGATCAATGATTCATACAAATCGATTATTGATTTGATTAAATGTGCAAAGTAGAGTATCATGATTTACTTCTACAAGTAGACTAGCCCTTTCTCTTTCATGCAATTTCATTTAGCATTTGCATTTGAATGAATGGCATTTTCACTTTTGTAGTTAGAATAAGGTTCAATTATGCTTTCATAAGAAGTTTCCACTATAGTTAGTTGGAGGAATGGTCTCTGAACAACTTGATCTGATGTCATTACTGAGGGTGACATGAGTAGAGTCTAACCTACTATGCATATAGCATTTTTACTTGTAAATCTATTTGAACCCTGAGTAGATAATTTGAGTTGAGAATCCCTTTGGAGTTGCAACATTCTTCGTGAAATACTAGGGCTCGTCAATTTTTGCATTGTTTATGGGGAGGTTTCTAATTAGGTGTTGTTTCTGCTTAATCATTGCTTGTTTTTATTTTTTTCATCAGTCTTATTTCTTTAAAAAAGTGAAAAATTCAAAAAAAAAACCATTTTTTCATGCCTTGTAGGATTAGTGATAATCAAGGAAAATTCTTACTAAAAAGCCCCACCCCCTCAAGCATCAAACCTTAATTCTTATTCAGTGCCTGTGAAATTCCCTCTTTGACTACATTGGATTTAGAAGACACTCTAAGTGAGCAACCTCAAATACTTAAAGAACATATAGGAAAAGAACAACCTATCCCACCTACCCAAAATATGGTTTAAAATAGGAACAATGAGATTTTCCATATTAGAGAAACCAATCGAGAGGCTAGAATTAAGAATATAAGCCATGATTCCCTTCCACACTTCCATGGATTAGCCTGTGTGGACCCTCGCACCTTCATGCTTGAATTTTTCACTATTTGTAGGAACTATGACTATTCCTTTGATGAATAGAAGTTGAAGTTGTTTCCTTCTACCCTTAAATATGCGACCTTGCACTGGTTTATGGGTATACATAGAGGCAACATCACTACTTGGGCCCAAATGAAAAAAGCCTTCAATGAAAAATACTCAGAATATTTTAGGTCCAAATAAACAAAGGAGGAAATAGTTAGGATGACTCTCGGACTTGATGAATCCCTAGAGGACTATGAGGAAATATTTCAACTCAATTATAGGAATGCCAATTGTACCCTTAATCCTAAGTCACTCAATCTAGTTATTCCTCGAGGCATCAGGGAAGATGTGATGGAAACACTTAACATGCTATCTCAAGGAGATATCTACCAATTACCTTATGATGACACCAAAACTGTATTCAAGAATCACTTTGGGGCTGCTAGGAAAAATAATAGGTCTAGCCAAAGCTTGGCCAGTTCCTCTCCCTTTACAAAAACCATTAAGCATGAGATAGCGAATATGTTGGAATATTTAAAGAGTGAAATGTTGCATACCTTTTTCCATCTAAATTGAAACTATGAAAATCAAAAGAAATAAAGAGGAAGTAGAAAGAGAATTGGCTATCTATTTCCCTATATTTACTGAAAGGAATCCTAGGAATGAATTCTCATTGAATGTCGTAGAAGTCTGCTTAGTCTATGAAGATAATCACACAAAAGATAAGTTTCCATCTCTACTAGGACTAAAGGTTGTATACCAGGGAGGAGTAGAGAGTGGGTCCGAGCATTTTCACTGTAATATTCCCAATTTTTGCAGCTAATGGGAATATTGCATTTTAATTTTAGTTTTCTTAATTCATGAATAAAAGTATAAAGGAGGAACTCTAAAACTCCTAATCAGCAAAATAAATCAATGCCCAATGTGAAAATGGACAAATCTGGGCCATTTCAATAAAATACACTTAGGTGTGAAAAGGAATGAAGAAGGTTGACTAGGTCAACAGGACCAAATCACAGTAGTGTCTAGATGCATTGAACCTCCTTATTGATCAGCGCAGTTTTAGATGGAGACCCTTCATGTGAAAAGGGTTAACTGATTGGAGGTATTTTATGATTTTATAAGGCCTAATGTTATAAAATGAAGAGGAAGTCCACAAGAAAAGGTTGTTGAAGATAATTCGATTTTGAGATTGCATAGGAAATTCAAAATCTCTGGTTGTTTAGTTAGAGAGAGGAATTTCCTGTTTAGGAATTCCTCCTCCTTCATTGAGGAGCTCTTGAAGGAGTATGTTCTGAAATTCCTCACATCTAGGCTTGAGGCCAAGCTTCCTCCATCAAGACAATGTTATTTCTGCAAGAATAATATTGTGTTGCTGGGTGTTGTGGTGAGGGGTTTTCAACACCACTTCTAGATCTAGTTTTGCAAAAAAGGGAGCATTCCTTTCTCTGGAAGATTAGTGAGGAAGAATTGAGCTTCAGTTTCAGATCTTGGCATTAGGCCAAAGGAAATTCTATCATCATCTACGTATTATACTTCAGAAACTGCATTATTTTCCAGTGCATTGCTGCAACAGGGTTTCTACCCTAGTTTGGTGCCCATTTCCTTGAGGAAGGGCCATCCCTTCTTCCAGAAAGTTTGTATTTCAGTATTCTTCTATAATTTTGTACATTTCATCTCATGTGCTCATAGTTTTAGTGATTCTGCATTTTCCAAATCCATATTCTTCAGATCCGATACTTGTATTTTGTTCTTTCATGAAATCCCCTTGCCGGGTGATCTTTTGATGTATAAAAGGAGTTGAATCTCCATTTCTATTCATTATAAATGATAATAAACTTAATATCTGATTTTTAAGACATATTTTGTCTAATTTATTTATAAATTACGCTCTGCATGCTTTAGCCATTTTCTGCATACCCAAAGTCATGGGAAATCAGTATTTTTAAACATATCCAGGGATGGAGGAACTGTTTATCATAGCTAGAATGTTTTTTTTGAGCTTAAATTCGGAGCATAGGTCCCTCATGAACTAATATGAAATAAAATCCTATAATTTCTCTTAATTTTATGCAGATTTCTGAATAAATCTATTTTAGGGTCGAAGTCACTGCTTTTCCTCACTTTTTGGATCCTAAATTCAGATATAAGTTTTTGTTGTACTTGGAATCAATTTATGAGTGTATATTAGTGCCTTTTGTGCATTTATATCTCTCTTCACTTCCAGTAGAATGTTTTACTTTGTTGCAGCCCCTCATTGGGCCTTCTCTTGAAGATAACTAGGTGTGGGAGATCTGTTTAACCCACCTAGTCTTACTTTTTTCTGCTGAAATATTAGATTTAGTTTGTTTATTGACTTATATAAAGGATCCAAGAGTAATTTTCCTGTTCCATTTCATATTTTCCTGGAAATTCATTTTTTAGTGCATGATTTATGAGCAATCCTTAAAAAGGAATATTACAGTGGTATCAAAGCATGATCTTTGGCTCAGCCTATGGATTCAAGCCAAAGTGTTGAATCCCTAAAGGAGGAATATTTCAAGCTCTATAGATAGAGTCTGCAGATGGCCAGGTAGCCTCTGGATCTCATCCTTTTCTCAAAGGTGACATATCCAGTAAATGCCCCTGCAGTCAATCTCTGGAACATAATCTTGATACTCCTAAAGAGGGGACTTTACAGTAGTCTCATAGAAGAGAAGAAACATAAATCAGAATGATGGATAGGATGAGTTTACTCTCATCACTGTTCAAATCTAAGAAGAGCCTCTCCAAAAAGGTACATCAGAAGAGAGAAAGAAGATGCACTGAGACTCCTAGAGGGTTTCGAGAAGAAGAAAGCTAGAGTGAGACCTGCATAAGGTTTCAAGAAGAAGAAGGAAGCCCTAGCACTTCCTATTAGCAAATCAGAAGACTGGAGAATCCTAGATCTCCTCATAGATCCACTATGCCCACTTTCTTTGAAGAAGGTGAGAGGTATAGCAATGAAGAAAAGAGATGCAAAGAAACTCCTAAAGGGTTTCAAGATGGAGAAGAAGAACTATACACTTCCTATCATCATAAAGCAAAGGATAATTTCAATCTTGTCACTTTGGGCAAGAGATCTCCATTTTCACCATCTGCTGCTAAGATGCTTGTATCTAGAGAAGAGGCACTTGCATCTTTGCAAGGTAGTCTTGAGCTCTTAACATATGGAGACCCATGCATGAATCAAAAGATGCATGAGGAGGAGAAGGAAGATACCAGCGCTAGTATGCTTGAAGAAAGGAGGCCATCATTCTTGCCAGAAGTTGTAGGAATCATTGATCCGGGTCGAGTAACTCTTGTGTTTTGTCAAGAGGTTCCCACATATCAGTTGATCCAAGGTATGCATGAAATTTCAGCACATATTGTTTCAAGATTAATGCATAGCCAAGGATTAAATCAAAAAGCTAATTTGAAGCAAAGACATGTCACAGTGCAGAGGACCCTTGATCTAATCAAGGATGAGACTAGAAGCTATCCCTATGCATCATTTTTGAGCTGCATTCAATCTCTTGGGTTGATATGTAGGGTCTCAAGAAAGGGGATTAGTACTATCCTATGTTCAATGGCTGATTGTGAGATCAGTAATGACACTCGCTTTGAGACAGTACATGCATCACTTTGCAGATCTACAGTGCTGTCACTTAGTGATTGTGAAAAAGAGGCTTCAGCTCTCTTGGAGCATTCTAGAGGCATCTTCAACCTTGAAGCAGTGGAGAAGAAGAAGGTGAAGAGTAGACATATTGAGATGAGAAGCATTTTCTCCCCTCTAGATGACACTCTCTCAATGAGCATGCTACAGCTCAAAGAGAGACTTATACTTACTGTAGATTCAAAGCCTCACTAATTTTGCAAGGACATAGATGGAAAAAAGGTCTCTCTAAGAGATCTCAACAGAGATGCATCTCAATATTTCATGAGATGCAAGGTTCTTAATTGGTTCAAAGGAGATGGTATTCTACAAAGGGAGGATGCCATGATTATGCAGCACATCACTCATCTTTGATATTGGAGTGAGTGGATGAGGATGATGAGAAAGAGATCACATGATCACTTGCAAACATACATGGACCAACAAGCTTGGTTACGTTGGTTTCCCTTGGGAGACTCCTTTCACTCTCTAAAGGCACCTATTTTTCTGATCTATGCCTTGAAGAATGGTCATGAAATGAATAAGGAGGCATGGAAACGCTGGTTGCTTTGGGGTAAGCAAGATCACTACCCAAAGATTCTCATTATCTCATCTCATGCTTTATGCATCATTAATAGAATATATGAAAAGGAATCATGGTTGATGTGGTTGTTAAAAGGAGAGTTTGGACATCACATGTTAAATCTCGTGTCCATGTATTCACCCATGTTTGAAATATGTCTCATTTATCCACATGTATTTTTGTTGGAGGGATGTTTCATGCATGAAATTTGGCTTGGGAGGAGGCATGACTCCCACATGATGTGGTATGAGGGAGCTTGCTTGTACTATGTTGATGAGACATTTCACATGTCCATCATTGTGTTGTTGTTGCTCCATGATCCACATATTGATAAGGCAAGAAGGCTGCAAAAGCCCTTATTGCTATGTCTGCTCTTGGGTGAGTATGGTTACTACCCAATAGCTCATCATTTTTTGAATCATGCCTTGAATTTCAATGTTATGTTGCAGCAAGAGAAGGCATGTACCATTTCTATTCACTTGAGAGAGTATGGCCACCACATGACATCTCCTATGTCTATGTGTTTTGCATTGTGTAAAATTCGGCACCTTGATCTCATGATGTGCATTAATGATGATACTTTGTATTGGGCTAATGTGACATATCATATGTCCATTAGTATGGTTTGGTTTCATCATGCACATGAGGAGGAAAGAAGGCAACAAGACCTCTTGTTGCTTTGGTTTCTTTTAAATGAGTATGGTGAGCACCCCATAGCTCATCATTTTCTGATTCATGCCTTATGTATCAAAGATAAATTGCAGCAAAGAGACGCATGTACATCATCTTTTGGAAAGCTTGGCTTGCCCATCTTACATGGAGGAGATTGAGGATGGTAGCAAAGGGCCTTGCTCCAGTGGATATTATTAGGGGAATATAGTTTGACATCTTCGTCCACCCATGTTGCTCCTTCACTTCTTCTTTTGCATAACGTTGGAATGATGGAGTTTGGATCCAACAAGGCCAACAGGGCTAAGAATGAAAGAATAACAATGCTTAATTAAGTTCATAAAACATGGATAGAAGAATGTTCTGCATGATGAAGCTTTTCTTTTATGGAAGAAGCTACTTATTTTTTTTATTATATCTCTCATGTGTTTATGATGGTGTTGGACATCATGTAATTGTCATTTTGTACTTCATGATAAGAAGAGGACATCTAACCTTACAGTTGGAAATCATCTCATGCATTTGTGGAATACAACTTTGGAACCAAACATACATGACCTATTGCAGCAAATGGAGGAAGCCTTCCTTATGTGGATGCCATTTTGAGGGGAAAATATGGTTTGCATCTACAATAAGAGTTGCTTGAGGGCAAGCAACATTTTGTCGAGGGAGAATGTAATATTCCCAATTTTTGCAGCTAATGGGAATATTGCATTTTAATTTCAGTTTTCTTAACTCATGAATAAAAGTATAAAGGAGGAACTCTAAAACTCCTAATCAGAAAAATAAATCAATGCCCAATGTGAACATGGACAAATTTGGGCCATTTCAATAAAATACAGTTAGGTGTGAAAAGGAATGAAGAAGGTTGACTAGGTCAACAGGACCAAATCACAACAGTGTCTAGATGCATTGAACCTCCTTATTGATCAGCGCAGTTTTAGATGGAGACCCTTCATGTGAAAAGGGTTAACTTATTGGAGGTGGTTTAGGGTTTTCTAAGCCCTAATGTTATAAAATGAAGAGGAAGGCCACAAGAAAATGCTGTTGAAGATAATTCGATTTTGAGATTGCATAGGAAATTCAAAATCTCTAGTTGTTTAGCTAGAGAGAGGAATTTCCTATTTAGGAATTCCTCCTCCTTCATTGAGGAGCTCTTGAAGGAGTATGTTCTAAAATGCCTCACATCTAGGCTTAAGGCCAGGCTTCCTCCATCAAGACAATGTTATTTCTGTAGCTGAATAATACTGTGTTGTTGGGTGTTGTAGTGAGGGGTTTTCAACATCACTTCCAGATCTAATTTTGCAGAAAAGGGAGCATTCCTTTCTCTAGAAGATTAGTGAGGAAGCATTGAGCTTCAGTTTCAGATCTTGGCATTAGGCCAAAGGACCTTCCATCATCATCTGCGCAGTATACTTCAGAAAAATCCGTTATTTTCCAGTGCATTGTTGTAGCAGGGTTTCTACCCTAGTTTGGTGCCCATTTCCTTGAGGAAGGGCCATCCCTTCTTCCAGAAAGTTTGTATTTTAGTATTCTTCTGTAATTTTGTACATTTAAGCTCATTTAATCAGAGTTTCAGTGATTCTGCATTTTCCAGATCCATATTCTCTGATACTTGTATTTTATTCTTTCATTAAATCCCCTTGTCGGGTGATATTTTGATGTATAAAAGGAATTGTCTTCAGAAATTACGCTTTGCATGCTTCAGCCATTTTCTGCATACCCAAAGTCATGGGAAATCAACATTTTTAAGCATATTCGGGGATGGAGGAACTGTTTAACATAGCTATAATGCTTTGTTTGAGCTGAAATTTTGAGAATAGGTCCCTCATGACATAATATGAAATAATCTCCCAGAATCTCCCTTAATTTTATGCAGATTTATGAATACATCTATTTTAGGGTCGAAATCACTGCTTTTCCTCACTTTTTGGATCCTAAAATCAGATCTAAGTTGCTGCTATACTTGGAATCAGTTTCTAAGTGTCTATCAGCACCTTTTATGCATTGATAGATATCTTCACTTCCAGTAGAGAATTTTAATTTGCTGCAACCCCTCATTGGGCCTTCTCTTGAAGATAACTAGGTGTGGGAGATATGTTTAACCCACCTAGTCTTATTTGTTTTTGCTGAAATATTGGATTTAGTTTGTTTATTGACTTATATAAAGGATCCAAGAGTCATTTTCCTGTTCCATTGCATATTTTCCTAAAAATTCATCTGTCAGTGCACGATTTATGAGCAATCCTGAAAAAGGAATATTACATTCACTTCAATACCAAAGGATACCCCTAGGACATCATCTATGTCAGCGTGGCATTCAAGTTTCACATTATCCTCACTACAATTCAAATCAAAAAATCCCTTTCCAGCCTTGGTACCCTTCCACTCATCCATCGTGGTCCACACCTCCTCCTTGGCATTATGATCCTCCATATCCTCCTCAGCCTATCAAATCTCCTTTTCATCCATATCCACCCCAATATTCTTAATGGGGCATCCCCTCACCAGAGTGGAGGCCTAAAAAAATGGCCTTCTACTTTATTTCCTCCACCCCAATCTAAACTGCGGCTAACCCATCATACCCCACCTAAGAAACCTCAAATTTATTTTCAACCCAATATGAACCCAAAAAATACGCATGCACAATAGGTCTACAGTGGAGAGACATTCTATCCTGCTTATGATGTGGAAATCAAAGAGATCAACCTTCAATCTAGGAAGGTGCTCCTTGATAATCACCCACCTTCTCTAGCTGGACAGCTAGGGGAAGAGAAGGAAGAAAGTGTCCCTCAGGTCAATGCACCCCCTATCCTAAAATTTTTGTCCACCTGAACCAACACACCCGAGACATGGTTCAATTTCTGGGAGAACTGACTAGTTTTTGTGTCAAGATACCCCTTCTCCATGTCATTAGAGATGTTCCAATTTACAACAATATTAGGGAAAATGTTCCAAAATTCCTGGGAAAAGAAGAAGATATACCCCCACCATCAATTTTGTTGGATAACAATCTGATCTGATGCTTGGGAGGGTGATCTCCCAAAGTACTTAGACCTTGGTAGGCCAGTATCGGATGTGCACATCGATGGTATCATGGTCCCTAATACCTTGATTGATCTTGGGGCTGCAATAAATGTGATGAATAGGGAAACCATGTTGAACCTAAGTGTCCAAGGGGATTTGAGAAAGACCACCACAATGCTGCAACATGCAGATAGATCCATAGTATCTCCTAAGGGGATTATTGAGGATGCCATGGTCTCCATTGAATCCTATGAGTACCCCCATTGATTTCATGGTCCTCCAGCCCAAAACCAAGTTTAATGGTTATCCTATCATCATAAGAAGACTTTGGTTGGCCATTTTTGATGCCTACATTAGTTGTAGGGATGGTAACATGACTATTGAAAATGGGCATTTATCAAAACAAATTGTGTTGTATCCTCGTGGTCAACCCTCTATTGAAAATGATTTAACCTTTTGGTTAGATGATGAGGAAGAGAATGAATTGTATCAGACAACCCCCTACCCAGTTTTCACATTGGACATTGTCATACGGGGAGGGAAAAAGGATAAAGATGACATTACTGACCATATATTATAGAATCAGCCTCCCACTTCCATACGAGTTGATGATTTATTGAAAGAATCCGAGAGTAGTCCTTGGACTAATTTGTGTTATATTTAATTTGGCTTATAACATTCAAAATTTATGGAGACTGTCCCATTTGGAACCCTAAATATCAACCCCACTCTTTCTGTTGAGCAGTTAGAATAGTTATGTAATGTGATGAGGAAAAACATGTAGGCTTTTTCTTGGTATTATAAGGAAATCAAATGTGTGCATCCCTTAGTTTGTAATCATCATATTTACATCAAAAAGGGATGGAAACCTATGTGTTAACCCTATAGAATGATGAACGCAACTCTTAAGGACATTGTGAAAAAGGAATTACAAAATATAATGAATATATGGTTCATATACCCTATTTCAAATAGTGAGTGGGCGTGACCTCTTGTTTTAGTCCCCAAGAAGAATGGGAAGTGGAGAATTTTTTTTGATTACGGGGAACTTTACAAGGCTACTAAGAAGAAAAATTTTCCTTTTCCCTTCATTGATCAAATCCTAATGGCCTTGTAGGAATGAAATTTGTCTCCTTCCTGGATGGATTTAGTGGATACAACCAAATTCAGATCAACCCTGAACAAATATATAAGACCACATTTATATATCCTTGGTGTACCTTTTCCTATATATTCCTTCCATTCGGTCTATGCAATGCCCCTTCTACTTTTCAAAGGGTTGTTCTGAGTATATTTGTTGAGCTTGTTCATGACTCTATTGAGATATACATCAATGATTTCACCCCTTATGCATATGACTTCCAAGAATCTCTTTCTAATTTGTGAAAAAGTTCTGAAGAAATGTATTGAAATGAATCTCTCATTGAGCCCTGAGAAATATGAATTTTTGATGAATGTAGGGATTGTCCTTTGCCATTATATATCCAAGGAAGGGATATAGGTTGACCCAAAAATTATTTCCATCATCAAAAGGGTCCCTATCCCTAAAAAATAAAGATATGTTAGATTTAGTTTCCATGGATTAGTTTGGTAGTATAGAACTTTCATTAAATATTTTAGTAAACTGGATTCTCCCTTGTTTGTACTGCTAGCTAACGATTCAAATTTTTGTTGGAAAACAAACTTTCAAGAAGCCTTTGAAGTACTGAAAGAAAATTTGGCCACTCCACCTATCCTTAGGGCTCCCAACTGGGCATTTCCTTTCCATATACACACATATGCCTTAGAAAAAGTTGTAGGGGTTGCCTTCAGAGAAGTAGAAGACAAATTTCCTTATGTTATCTATTTCATCAGTAAGAACCTTTCTAAAGCCGAGTTAAATTATATTTTCACTAAAAATGAACTCTTGGTTGTGGTGCACTCTTTGAACAGGTTTAGGAATTATATCACTAGTTATCAAAATTTGGTTCACACTGATCATGCAACCATTAAGTATTGAATGAATAAACCTGATGTCAATGCTAGGATAATTAGATGTTTGTTATTATTACAAAAATTTGATTTGACTATTTTTGATAAAATAGATAAAGAGAATGTGGTTTCATATTTCTTTTCAAGACTCACCTTGCTTGGAAGAAAGGAAGAAATGATAGATGATCAACTTCCAGATGAACATCTCTTTTCCATCTTGGTGCTCTCTCCTTGGTGTTTTTATATAGCTGACTACTTGGTTGTTGGGAGGTTCCCTCCTAACCTATCCTCCAGGGAGAAAAGCAAGATTGTGAGGAAAATTTCCCCATTCACTTGGATTGGGGAAAATATTTTCATATTGCGGCCAAATCATATCCTGAGAATATGTGAGAGGTAAGAAGATGTCTTTGAGATCGTCTCAGCATTCCATGATGGACCCTGCGGGGGGGGGTGGTCACTTTGTTACTAAAATGATAACCTTCAAATTTCTACAATCAGGTTATAACTAGCCCACTTTACATCAGGATGCAAGGAGGTACACCACCAAGTGTGATCAGTGCCATGGGATGGTAAGCCAACACCCAAGGATGAAATTCCCTTACAACCTCAAGTGACTCTAGAGCCATTTGAAAATTGGGGCATGTATTTCATTGGACCTATTGATCCCCCATCAAGACAGGAAAGGTATAACATTATATACACTAATTACTTGACCAAATGTGCTGAAACAAAAGAATTAAAGGGATAAACTGAGAAAAAGGTGGATGGATTTCTAAGGGAGAACATCTTCTATAAATTGGGTTTTACAAGGGAGTTAGTCATTGATCAAGGAGCACAATTTACATCAAGTATTATTTAATATATTATGGGGAAACACCACATCAAGTATAGGACCATTAGGGGAATTTTGAGGTCTAAAATGGGCCTCCTAAGTAAATTATAAAATAATAGTGGAAATAATAAAATACGATTTGATTACATCATCAAATTTTAAAGGGAAAAAATAAAAAAACTACTTTTTCAACTCGTATTTTCAACTTATCTCCCAAAGTGTTTACTCAAATTTCAAGTGGAAGTACTCATTGGATGAAAAATTTAATTCCTCATCCAATGAGTACCCATGTTACATAATTTTTATGGATCCTACTACATGAAAAATGAGAAATACATGAAAAACGTGATTGAAATCACATGTTTTCATGTATTTCTCATTTTATGTGTAGAAGGGTCCATCCAAAGTATACAACATGGGTACTCCTTAGATGAGGAATTAATTTTTTCATCCAATGAGTACTCCCGCTTGAAATTTGAGTAAAAACTTCGGGAGATAAGTTGAAAATACAAGTTAAAAAAGTAGTTTTATTATTTTGTTATTTTTTAATCTTCTTACCCTTTTACTTAAAATTGGTGAATCATCCCCCATGGTTGACATCATCATCTTGAATCCTATTGGTTCTTATAAAGTTAATTTTGGTTGTACAGTTTTCTTAGGAGGTCCATTTTAGTCCTCAAAATTCCCCTAATGATACATTTCCTATCACCCTCAAGAAAATGGGAAAATGGAAGTCACAAACAGAGAAATGGAAAATATTCTTAGCAAGGTTGTTAGCAAAAAAATAAAATATTAGGTATACATACTTGTGGAAGCCACTTGGTCCAAAAACACCACTTGGAAGACCAACACTGGATTCACTCCATGTGAGTTGGTCTATGGAAAGAAGGCCCTGTTGTCTATTGAATTTGAGTATAACACCTTGAGTATGGAAACTCAGTTAGGCTTGGATCTCATTGTAGCACAAAAGGAGAGGTTGATCCAACTCAATAGTATAGATGAATTTAGGATGAAAGTTATCCTACACACTGAGGTAATCCAGCTACAAAGGAATATTTTTCATGACAAGCACATCAGAGAGAATACTTTTAAAGAAGGATATTGGGCCTTGTTGTATGATTCCAGATTCAAGGATTTCAAGGGAAATTTAATGACAAGATGTTTGGGTCCCTATCTAGTAAATAAGTGTCATGAGAATGGGTATGTCCAGATTAGAACAATTGATGAGGAAGGGATTCCCATACTTGTTAATGGTTATAGGTTGAAGTTATACAAGATACCTCTATCCAAGGAAGAGTTTATCAGTTTAGTCAGTAGGGAATTATATGTTATTGGGAGGTTCATAGCCCTCAGTCCACCAAATTTTTAAAAAATCTATGTATATATAAATAAGAATTCCTAGATGATAATCTTCATGAGGCATCTAAGGCCAAATATAGGGTTGAAAACTTCTCTGAGGAAGCCTAGGAGAAAAAAATAATGAGAAAGAAAAAGGTGAAAACCTAGGGAAAGAATGCAGGTTGAAAAAATTTGCATAGGTACCCTACATGTCTCAAAAAAATAAAAAATAGAAAAAGAAAAAAGCACGGGGAAGGAGTCATTACACTACTTTTGATAACATAATTTTATTTGCAGGACTCCAAACAGTAGATAGAACCATGGCTATAGGATAGAAATCTACAAGTGTATTCCTCCATTTTTCCAGCCACACATTGAATTTTCACACTCTCCACTCACATTCCTACATCTCTGCATCATCCATCCAACAATAGAATCAATTTTTTCCTCCTTATTTTAATGCTATGGGAGCAGTTTGTAATGCTACAATATGAACATATAATGCTACAGGAGGAGCCCAAAATGATATAGGAGGAAGATACAATGGGAAAAAAAGACCAGAGGGTCATGCTTTCTTTAAGTAATGTTTAGAGAGGTCCTCCAATATTTATTTCATCACCCATCCAGTCCATCTATCCAAAGTTATCTCAAATTTCCACTTTGTCATACATCTAAAAAAACACAAGAAACCTATGTTTTCCATTCTTCCACCACCTACACCACTTCCTCATGATCTGAATCATTTCATCATTTCATGACAATCCCTCAATATAAAATGAAAAATGAGGTCTTAAAAGAGGGATTAAGTGATTTCTACATGAAAGAGACTCCTCCTGTAGCAGCTTGTATAGTCATAACAGAAATCCTTATCAATTCTTTATTTCCACTCATAGAGAATAAGGTCCAACCACCTTAATAATCATGGAGGCATTTATAAAATAGAGAAGAGGAAATTCATGGAGCCATTTCTGAAATAGAGAAGAGTCACATCATGGAGATATCTGTTAAATAGAGAAGAGGCACATTATCCTTAGGAAGTAGTCCCTCCACTTCACCACTAGAAAATTTTACATTGGGAAAGAACTTGCACACAGAACAAAGTTATCAATCAAAATATCACCAAGTTATGAATACATGTAAAAAAAGAACCAAAGAAAATCAACACCCTCAAGATCACTATTTTATGAGGTCCATCTCTAGCATGCAAGAATCTCCAACAATTTGATCCACGAGTAGGCTCAGGTATGACAAACCTCACCTCTTCCTTATGCATATAATGCTAAAATGTGTTAATGGTCGAGAAAGGAATTATTATGGTCTGGAGGTGGCTAGTAAACTTGGCCACCCTTGAATAGAAACTAAAGTTCATTCAATCAGACATGCAATGTGGAAAATTAAACTCAAGTGAGGTGGTGATTACGAGGAGTGAGGTGATGATAGTGAGGAGCATGGTAATGATTACGAGTGGGGAAAATGGTTAAAAAAGGGAATTCCGTGTAAGATACATGTCACTAAAGCACTCTGAGCCTTTACCGAAAAATGGAATATTAAGTACAAGGCTCGATTGCATTTTCATTAACGCTCATTTATAGAAAAAAAAAAGTTAGAGAAGGACGGATTAGTTCTATCAGACTGCCTAGGGTGCCAATAAGCTGCTTCGAACTGTGTTTCCAGATGCTACAAGAGAAGCTATAGGATGAGCTACAGGAGGATATGTACTGCTACAGGAGGCCCAAGAAGAAGCTACAGGAGAGAATTGAAAGGAGAAAGGGAGCCAAAATGATCCAAAGCTTTCCTCAAACCCTCATGAACATGAAAAGGCTATTTTGAAAAGGAGTAATTTTCTTTTTCCCTCTCTAATTTCCACACATTTGCATGAGAAATTCTTCCTAAAGTTAGTGCCCTGTAATAGACAATTGAGAAGTAGTTCCCTTGGGAAATTGTTGTGTGTAAAGGAAATATAGGGACAAAAAAATAGTTTGTTTTGATATAAATTTTGGCATCCTTCTCCCTCACTTATAAAAAGGAAGTTTCAATATTGTTTCTACAATCAAGGATTCCTTGAGGAAACATTGAAATTTACACCTAAGTAACATCGAGAAGGAGAAATAGAAGAAATGGGGGGAGGGTTCAATAGAAGAGAGCCCATAGACACAAAGAGAATTCACCAAAACCCTCTTGTAGTAGACATTTTTCTAATAAATCAATGGATGGAATTATTTGAATAGCTAAAAGGGTATGATGATGACATCACTTAAGAATTTTCCATAGCACTATATTCTGAAGGAGAAGGTAGAATCACTACTGTTTTTAGAGGATTGGCCATATCTTTAAGTCTTGAAACCATAATTAGAGTGACCACCTTACCCTTAGGAATTTTATGGACAAAGGAGGACAAAGAAGTAAGTGTTACAACTAGGAATAACTTTTTAATTCAGAGAGAAAAACATGTTGAGGATAAGAATGCAATAAGAAGAGGAATCCTACCTTACCCCTAGGATGAAGTGGCCTACCATATTCTCAAATACATATCATGTGAGAGGAGGTTGAGCATTGTATATGAATATAATTTTAGGCAACTCCATTAGATGAGATTGGAATAAAATTTACCAATCTCACAGTTACTAAGTGTTCCCCATTTCCTCCTACAATTTATCATTGAAATGAGATAGAAGGTGAGAGAAGGGAAGCATCAACATATTTCCCACCATGGCCTCTTTAATTTAATTATGATGGATGATTTAAGTCACTTAAGGAACATTTTTCTATGGATTGGTTTTGTAGACATGGACAAGGAAATATTAATTGAAACCCAAGCCATCACACATGGAGAAACACCAGGCTCTAGCACTAGAGGTAGGGGAGGAAATATAGAAGAAGAAGAGGAAGAAAAAATTGAGGGAGAAGAGGAGAAAAAAAAAGACTAATATGAATAATAAGGAGAGAAACACGTATAATAAAAGGAGAACTCTTAGTAGACTTATAAACCCCAAGAGACAAAAAATAAAGGACAACAAAAAGGTCTCTCTCTGGGTAATACTGAGCAAGAAGTGGTTGCAACATTGGCTATATTGGGCACACCTATCAAGCCCAAAAGGAGGAATCCAAGGCAAGGTCCCCTATACTTCGAGAAAAGGAAGAACACTAGGATCATGCAAGGAAAACCACAACCTCCTTCAAAAATAGGTATCACTATTGATGAGTCACCAAGAAAAAAAAGAAGAAGTGGGACCCAGTGAAGGAAATATTGAGGAGGTTATCTCTTATAGGGTCAAAACCAAGCAACCTGTGATAACTATGGGAAGGCCCACCACAAGGGAAGTCACTTTTAAGAGACTTAAGACACAAAATGCCATTGGAAAAGAAGAAAAATAGGAATTGTAGGAGGAAACAAAGATTCTACAGGAGAAATGGGGGTTGCTATAAGAGAAATAGGGGATGCTACAAGAGTTGAAGGAAGTGCTACAGAAAGTAGAAAACACCTCAAGAAAGGATGAAAAAGGCCTCCAAGAGCTCCAGGATCTAGATCCACAACCCAATAGAGAATCCTACTACAAATTTGTTGAGGGAGGTAGGATTATACCTGAAAATTTGATTATCCCACTCTTCCTTGAGTTAGAGAAGGAAGTAGGAAGAAAAAATATATGGATGCAAATTTCCAAATCCAAAAATGTAGAATATGTGGGCCTCATGGAAGAAAAGATCAATGAAATGGGCAAGGAATTGAGTGACCTAAAACTATGGGATTCAACCATGAAGGAGCAGCTACACGCAGAGAACACAAGGCTAAAAGAAAAACTGCAAGAAAATGAAACACAACTTACTACTATGGAAAGTATATCTATGGAAGTCATACAATGCAGAAAACCATCCAAATCATATGCTATTTTCCTCAAGGATAAGTGGTTGTAATTATAGATAAATTCATTGAGCATAGTATGAGTATTTTCCTTTACAATATTACGAGAAATTTATTGAGTATTGTAAAAAGGTAAGTATGGAGGATAGGGAAAAAATAGATGAGTTTTATATGCACAATATGATCCTAACAAATTTGAATTTATGGGACCCCAATTCAATATTGGGAGACATTAAACTTGTTAGCGATTTTATATGCCGTTGGATTCCTTAAATTAAATTGTCAACCAGAGTTCATAAACTTCGAGTTGCAATGCATTCCAGTTCAAATTCAAACCTACCCTATACAATTCTAGTATGGAATTTTTAAACATAATTCTAACAATCACACCAAGGATTAATGAAGTGAATAAACCTATTTCATTACAATCTAAATTACTCTTAACGAGATCTATTTTATATTCAAAACTCAAATCACTATTCCATTCTTAACTATGCACACTTGACTCAAAACCCATTCAGAAAAAAGATGAAAAACTACCACTAACTATGTTTTCAAACCAATTTAACTTTAACTCTATTTAAGACACAAATTTATTCCCCAGGGTACTATGAATCAAAGTAAACTCAATAATAATCCAAATCAAACTTAATTCAAAGAAAACTGAGCATCTAAAGCTCAAAACTTACGATTCCTAACTTAGAACCAATCTGACTCAACACACAACTTCAATTTATCTAATGATGAAAAATAATAAATATAATTAAATCTCACCATGAAATCAAGCAAATAACGAGTTATCTATTCAAACTACTATTGCGCTATGACTCAAACAAATATTCACACAAGAAATCAAATAACTACACTACAAATGACATGCAATTCTTTGAGTGTTAACACACGATCTATACTAAGAATAACACTTTGTTTCTAATCAATTATGGATATTCAAACTGAGCATAAGCTACAAAATTCTAGTTCCATTGATATATAGATTCATAATCAATGAAACACTTCCATTGAAGACAAGAAATTTAGTTTAAACATAATAATTTAATCCTTCATAAATTCATTATAAAATGGAACATTCATTTCTAGCATTCACGAATTTGGAAGAGTAATCATAGAGTTAGCATATATAGAATATGCTCATAACGATATTCCACAGGCTTTCGAATACTCAATAACATTACACTCATTATCTTTAACTCAGATCTATGAAAACATTAAAGGAAATTTAATTACAAAATTAAGTTCAAAAATTATGAATGTCACTAATGAAAGAAAATGAGAATTTAAGTACAAATTTACCTAGTGAATCAAAACACACTTCCTACACACTAAAATGGTTATAGGACTCAATCAAGGTTTGTGGTGGGGAATTTCCACAACCTGGAGTAAGCCTAATATAATTCAAGACTTGTATATTAAAGATACATAAACTCTCAAATAAGAGTAAAAGTTGAGACAATAATTATATTAAAAAGTACAATAAAACATCAGTTTAAAAGTTCATAACAGAGTCAAATAATGTCGTGCCACAATCACCAACTCATCCTAAGTGTGTATCTCTGAGTGCATATATGTGTGTAACTTTACATTCAAAACATTGGGCCTTTTAAAGAGTCCAGGCCAATCAAATAGTTATAATCTATTAACTAAGAAGAGTAAAAATATGTGGGATCTAAACTTAATTTTTCCAAGTGAAATCTTCAGGATTATTTCACCCAGATTATAACCAAATTTTCCAATCGTAGAACTATTCTTGAACCAAAGAAACTAATTCCATGTTTGAGAACAAGAAGGAATCTTCTAGGATTTTGAAGGTTAACTGGTTTCCCAATGTGTATTAGCGTACTGATTTAAGTGAAAAAATGAGTACATAAACATTGCTCCAAAAATAATTTCTTGATGCGTTGCTGGACTGGGTGTTGGACCATTTACGACCTGTCCACACACATTAATTGTATGCCCATATTTAAGAGTGCTTCTATATATTAGTTAAACTGAATCAAGAGTTATGAATTCATTTATCATCTACCTAAACCAAACAAATAAATATGAAATGAGTACTTATTAGTAAATCATACCTCCACTATAAAGTAATGTGGTTTAGCTGATGTGGAGTGGTTTTAGGGTGACAAAAAGGGGTAAAATAGGGTAAATGATAGTAAAAACAGTGGGATAAGATGTGAAAAATGTTACAAAAGTGGGATCCATCACAACTCATGGAATTAGAATCTTGGTTGACACATGAGGATACAAGAGCTGAAGAAGTAAAGCAGGTGATGGAAAGGTAATAAAAGGAGTCCCTATACATCAGAGAAGAATTTGTAAACCCTACAGTTGTCATCAATAATCACAATCTCATCTTCTGTGATTTTTATTTAGCACCTAAGTACATAGCAACCCAAGAGTAATCAATTCTACATTTTGAGGGTACTTTTAGGATGGTAGGAAGAAAGATTCTACAAGCTTGTCAAAGAAGGTGGCATGTATTACCTCATAGTTTACAAATCACAGAATGTAACTCTTCGGAAATTCTAATGAATGCCTTGGAAAGAACCAAATTATATTAAAGGATCATGAAAATACTGAATATCAATTGGATAGGGCTCAAACTTATTCCCCCCTTACTATTGAGCTTACAAGAAGGAAGAAACCAAGCATAGGAACATAAGATATGGACAGAAAGAGAGGCAAATGAGGGTTTTTATCCATAGGAAGGAAGACCATATGAGGTTCCTTCGGATGTCAGAGAGGTCACCAGGGCCATGAATGATCTTCATATGGATGTCTAAGTTTCTCAAAGGATGAGAAATACCTTCAGCAGGGGATGATGATAGGTCCCATTAATAGGTATATCCTTAGGTTCATTATGCTATACTCCAGCACCTTGACCTATCAATTTCTCACATTAATTCATAGTTTTATTCATAATATACTTAGTAGGAAGACTAAAAGGTATTTTTCAATTATGTAGCATGATGTGATTGAATTGTAGGAAAAGAAGCATTTTCTGAGGCATTTACTATTAAGGGGCTTGATGGAGACAACCAAGAGAAAATATAGGGGGCGTGTCTAACTCCTTAACTCTTTAACTCAGCTTGGGATCATAGGATCGTCACTCATGGCTCGAATTTAGTAGCAGTTGAGGGAATCCAAGTACATGTGAAGATTAAGGAGGACTAGATCCATAATTTACAAAACCTTGGAGGGAACCAATCCTCTTTTCAAGGGAGCTACCATCAACTACCTTTTTGTATAAATAAAACAGTTGAAAGGCTCATTAGGATTCAGATTTTTTTTGTAGCTAAGAGTAGCCACTTATCCTAGTGCTTGACATTGTTATTATTAACTTTCATATGATGCAAGATACCATTATTTTCTGTTAATGATAATTTTTCCATTGACCTCCATTTGAGTTAGTTTTAGAGGGTTGAAACTCTTGGGTTTATGCTCAACCCAGAAGCTTTAGTCCCTGTTAGGTCCCTATAATTTTTCAGATTGGCAAGACCAAATAGATAAGGGCAACATCAAACCAATCTTTGGAGTCCTAGGACCTAGCCTTCTTGGACTCAGAGAGGGCTCTCTCTAAATATGTATAAAGATATGACTTGTTTGATTCAGGGTGCTGATTTTAGGCTAGTTAAATTGATAGGGTTTGTTTGTTTTGTTTTGTTTGGTTGGGTTTCCTATCAAGTAGAACAGATAGAGTAAGAGATATTCAAACCATTGGGCTATGGGGTCTATGAAAGGCTTAAAAAAGGACAACAATGAATCAAGGGTGTGTTAGTCATCAATAATGTTTGCTCATATCAAAAGATGACTAAATTCAGATCCTAGATTTCTAGAAACAACATTTGAATATTGTGAGTTCTAGAAATTTCACTACCTTCATCATCCTAAATTTAACTATTTTTCACTATATTTTC
Source organism: Pinus albicaulis (assembly GCA_034641835.2). Taxonomy (NCBI): domain Eukaryota; kingdom Viridiplantae; phylum Streptophyta; class Pinopsida; order Pinales; family Pinaceae; genus Pinus; species Pinus albicaulis. The sequence goes on from CM076573.1 coordinate 675,610,081, forward strand.
CTCTCTACCTCCTAAAAAGTCACCACTACTGCAAAAGGGATTTTTCTCATCTGGATTGTTTGCCTCATTTCATCATCGTCACCCTCATTAATAACCCTCTTCCTCTAAAAATCCCAATACTTCCCTTCCTCAAAACCTTCATCAGTCCCTTTCATATTAAACAATGTAAAAACCCTATTTTTACATTGTTTAAAACCAAATTTAATCCTATTGATCTTTAAAAATTATACATAAAACTCTGTTTTATGTGTAAAACCCGCTCTTTGTAAAAATATGGCCTTAAGCCACTCTCCGCTTAAAGCCCTTGCCGCCTTCAACCCCATATAACCTCGTCCTCGGCTTATTCTTAGCCCCTCCCTGTATTAACCGCATTTCTGCCCCTTCTACTTTTTATACACCCCGAAAACCTTATAAAAATCCCCAAGAAACTTTGGAAATATTAAATTGCAGGCCCCACTCCCCACTCAGCCTTGCCAACCAACCATTCTGCGCCACCTATCCCCGAGCTCCCACCTCCCAAATCTTCTCGCCGCTCCTCTAATCATTCCGCACCGTAGATCTAACGGCCTAGATCCCATATCGCATAGAAAATTGTGATGGGTTTAATAACCCCCAACACACACGAAATAGGTGGTTTTCCACCTGCCACATGTCAATCACCTAATGGTATCACACACCCATCACTCTAAACCACTAATTGCTCATTACCTGTGCGATAAACGACTTATGGTTTTTGAAAACCATTTTTCCCCTTCGCGCCATAATTTGATTTTCCACCTGGTTCCGCATACGGAAACTTGCCCTTGTGCCATTTCTCCCTCTGAAAATTCTTCCTGACCACCCAAAAACCCCGAAAATGCAGTGAAGCCCACCCCGCATGGTTTTTTAACTAACATTTTTTTTTATGTGTAGGTTTTTAATGGCAGAAAATGTCCAGATGTCCTCCTACAATCCATAAAAGATGAATAAAACCCCTGGGTGACGATCTAGGGGTCTTGATCCAAAAATTAGGGAGATCAGCGACCTTCTCAGGGTTTGATCGATGATGGAGCATGCTCATCGATGGATCATAAACCCTCCAACACATAAAGAACACGTGCATACACAAAATAAAAACACAGACAGTCAAAGAAGCAGTAGAAGAAAGGAAGATTAGAAGGATTAAGAACTAATCCTAATCAAAGGATAAAAACAGAAGATTAGCCAGGAAGACAGTAAAGAGTAAAGACAAATTTTAAGGCTTAAAGACAAATATTAAAGATAAAACAAAGGGCAGAGTAACCTATATAAATTTGAATGACTCATCTCACAAAAGTTATTCCTTTCAAAGATATTTTTCAGCCACCTAGGTGCTTTGTTCCTTTCAATAAAGCATGAGGCAGTTATTGGGGCTGAGTCAGAGATATTTAATCTATCAAACAATTATTGTAAAATGTTATGAATAAGCCTTAAAGTCAACACATTCACCTATTTTTCTCTTAGCAGTTAAGATAGGAGTTATTAAAACATAGAAGTAGCTGCAGATATTCCTACCTTGAGCCTTGCATTGTCTTCAAGACCAGGAATGCACTTACTTTGTAATAAATGAAACTCAAACCCTATCTTAGGCTTCACCTCCTCATTTGTAACATAAATATTGCATCTGAACTCATTGTCTTGTTGGCATTTGATGACTCTTTGAAGTAATACATAGTCTCTTGGAAGTTTAAAAGAAATTGAAGTCTTGGAAGTTGTGGATGTCTTGGTTTGTTTGTTGATGGAGGAGGCTAGATAACTGGATCCCTGAGCTTGGTTGTTGGTGAAGTGCTTCTAATATATTATTGTTATTTCCTATTTTCATTATGTTTCCACCTTTCTGTGTTGCATTAGAATAAAAGTTTTAGGCTAAGAAATGTCTTTTGAAAGCACCTTAGTTCTATTTATTCTTCACTGCCTTAATGTTTTCTTCTGCTGGGACATTTCAGAGAATTCTTAATTTCTCTCTGGACCCCCTAAGCCTGTTTATTTCGTAAATAGTTGAATACAGTTGGTTTCAAGCATGATTTATGGTCTTCCCTGCTTACTTGTTTCCACTTAAACACTTTTTTTGAAGTCTCTCTCTAAAGTACCATGCTTTAAATTCTGCCAAAGAGATTTGGTTTCGATCATACCCTTTGTACTTTCTTAACTAATTGTTTTAGAGATATTCATAATTATAATCAAGGATGTTTAGGAGTTTCCTCTTCTTTGACTACAATTATGTGTGCACCTTAAGTGTTTTATGTCCTTGAAGGTGAAATCACTAGAATTTAAATGAGTTTCTCACCTTCTATATTTCATTATAAAAGTTGTCTTGAAATATTACTTGTTGAAGTGTGGATTGTAGAATTGATGGTTTACCTTGTCTATTGATTGCCTCTTCATGATTTTGTGATATTTTAAGTCCCTTTGTTGAGAAGTACATATGATAAAGGATTCTTAATTGCCCTTTACCCTAATTTTCATTCTTACAATTGATATTCATCTCATAAACCCCCCTTAAAACTTGAAGATCCACTGGCCAAGTTAGATTTTCCCTATGATACTCCCTGATCCATTGATGAACTTGTGATGACTTCCATTTGAATCCATTTCCCAATGAATCCATTGTGATGCTTCTTTATCATTATACCCAACCAAAACAAACAACAAGACCTCACACTCAATAACTAGCCTAAAATCAACCCTACAAAGAAAACAAGTTAATATCCTTTGCAAACAAATAGAGAGATCCCTCTCTGAGTCCAGGAAGGCTAGTTTCTAGGGCTCCAAAGACTGGTTCCATGTTGCCTTGTCATTTGGTATACCAATTTGTCAAATCGCAGGACTCCAACATTCTGGCGATCATGGTGGGACGTTCTGAGTAAATTCATGCTTAAACACCCTAAAAGATTGAGAAACCCTTGACTGATAGTATCTGATGATTTATCTGCCACCTCATCCCCAGAACCAACATTCTGGAAATCACGGTGGGACCTTCTGAGTTAGTGACAAGCTAAGTATACCTTAGGACTCTAGAAACCATTATCAATCATAGAAAAGCCAGCTAATGTCCATAGAGTAGAATTTGTTTGTTTCATCATCTTAGCTAAATGATGATTCAGGTGTAGAAAAATCTTACAAAAATTAGAACTACAGAAAATAAACTTAGAAAACCCCAAAAACATCTCTAGATTGGTTTTTTGTCAATTATTGGTGGTGGACCATATACATTTACCTTTAAAAAGAAGCTAAAAATGTCCACCTAGAGACTCCACTAGCCCCAGTAGGCCTATTACTACACTAGTACTTTCATATTTCCTTAGGGTTTTATTAAACCATCCCTAAAGAATTTTAGAAGCCTAGTACCATATTTTAGAAGTGCACTAAACACTTTGAGATGTTAACCTTCTAACAAAAGTCTTAAAACTTCTAGCCTCTCCAAATTTTGAGTTTGAAATCTGGCTTCACATAGGATCAATGCCAGATTTCATCTAGACTCTAATCCTCCTACAATAGTTGATGATCCAGAAAATATTTTGTGGAAAACTTCTAGAGCTGGAAATTTAACTATTGTTAGGACTATCCAAAGAACAAGGTTTGTCCCAGAAAACCTTACAGTCTTGAAAGATCCTCACTTTGACTTGTACCATTCAAGGAAATTATTTAGAACCAAGTCACATAGTGATATTTAACAATCTGACCTTGAGCCCATAGATTTGCAGCAGAATTTTAGCAGAGAAGCATCTCCTTCCACTCCTCCTGATTTTCAGCTTCTCCACCACTTTGATTTTTTCCATAGCAAATCTGCTCATAATCATCTTGTTGGTCCAAGTACTTCCACCACTTCCATCCACACATCCACTATTCAAAACACTCCATTTCATCCCACTTTCACTTTCACAAACCCACCTCTTCTAAATCCACCATTTTCTCCCATCATGGAAGCATGGTATGCCCCATTAGTGTTACCACAAGCTCTGGTTCCTTTGCCAAATGATTATCAATCTAGAATTCTCCATTTTACTGAAACTGAATCTACTACTACTCAAAATCATGTATATAAAATGGATGATGCTTTTGATTACATGGAAATAGATGAAGAGACCATTAAGATGAGAATATTTTCCCAAATTTTAGGAGGAGAAGCCAAAAAATGGTTTAAAATCTTAACTCCTAATAGCATAAATGATCTCCCTTATTTATACCATACATTCATAAAAAAATGGGAAATTAAAAAGAAACCTCTCCAAATCCTTTTAGAATATATCAATATTAAAAGAAATGTTGGGGAAAGTGTCCAAGATTATTGCACTAGATTCAATAGTGTTTACAATGCACTTCCCCCAAACATGAAACCTCTACTAGGCTTAGCTTTAGCAAAATTTCCTAAAGGCTTTGACCCAAATATGGCCTACCAGCTAAGAGAAAGAGACCCCTTGAATTTAGAAGATATGCAGAGGGGAGCTATCAGTTTAGAAGCAAATCTGATAGAGAAAAGAGCTAGGTTGAAATCAGAAAAAAGAGTTACATATAAAGATGAAACATTGGCATCAACCTCATCATCTGATGCCAAAATTGATAACTAAGTGAGGGTAATGGAAAGGATGCTGGAAAAGATAAACTTAAATGATATATTTCCTCCTAGAGAGAACCAAATCAATCCCTAGAATAGAAATATAAATCCCAATTTCAGAAGAGATCGTATTCAAAATAGACAAAGAGATAATGACCAACAATTTAGGCCTCCTTTTCAAGAAAACTATGTAGATAAAGAAGAAGAAAGGGAGACAGAAAAAATGGAAGAAAACCATGTGAATTTAATAGATCTAACAGTGAGGGTGATTCTTTCCTTATTGAAGAAGAACATGGATTCTTCTCCTCAGAAAAAACGGAAAACAATCGTGAAGATTCTGAAGACTACTAATTGGGGTTTGAAAATGCTATAATGGAGGTTCACAGACAATATGATATTAGAAGAGAAAGGAACCAAGGGACCTCCAAGAATAAAAACACAGAAACTGTTGTTAGGAATACCTTAGAAAATCTTCCTAAAAAGACAACAAACAATTCTAACACTGTGGCTAAGAAAACTGACTTAAGCAAAGACAAAACCAGCCAGCCAAGTGTTGACCCAAGCTACCCTAGTACTTCTGTTAGTGGCACTGAGAAATATCTCCAAAATAACAGTCCCAATAAAACTTAACAAATCAGAATTTCTGAAAAGACTATGATTGAAAAAACATATGTAAATATGTCAAAAACACTAGTGCCATTCATCCTTGAGGGAGAAATTGCCAAGATCAAAATTAGCATACCTTTAGATGAACTAGTAACCCAGGATGTATATAAAAATCAAGTTTTGAAAGCTTTGACTATAGAAAATGATACTGATACTTTAAACTTGACAGATGATAAACCAAAATTGTTGTTTGGTCCTAAAGTAGAAGGAAATTACTAAGAAGGAACCATCCCTCCAATCTATGCCAGCTTAAATATACATGATAAGATCTTACACAATGCCATGCTAGACTCTGGTGCCTCTCACAATCTCATGCCAAAAGTAGTGATGGAGAGATTATGCCTAGAAATTACTAAACCTTACAAAGATATGTATTCCTTTGTTTAAAGAAGATTGAAATGTTTAGGCCTAATCAAGGATTTATGTGTCAATCTGGCACAAATTCTTGCTAATGGTGTAGTTATGGACATAGTTGTTGCTGACATTCCCCCAAAGTATGGCATGATTTTATCCAGATCATGGGGAGCCAAACTTCAAAGGAACCTTCAAATGGACATGTCTTATGCTACCATTCCTGTTTTTAACCAAACAAGAAGGTTATACAGGGAATCTCACATGAAATATATGGTAAGCAACATAGATAGGCCAAACAACACTCCTGTTTATTCCATTCATTCAGATCTTGACTCATTTATCTTGTTTAATGAAGAAGAAATCAGAACACAAGAAAATGAAAATAAAAAGGAGTTAAGCCCACTAGAACATCCATATCTACCCTCAAATGAAAAACATAACAGCTCAAAATTTAGTAGCCTTGAAAAGCAAGATGATAGTGAGCAGTAGATAGAAACACTTTGGACAATAAGCTTTGATGGCTCTTGCAACAAAGCAGGTTCTGCAGCTGGTGTATGGATACATAATATAAACAGAGGATATTCCTACAAACTTGTTTTCCCATGCACAAATAATATTGCAGAATATGAAGCTCTCCTCCTTGGCCTACATTTTCTCAAAGATCTAGGGGCCAAGAAAATATCAGTCCAAGGAGATTCAGAGCTGACTATTAGGAAAAAAAAAAGGGGAGTATTCAGCCAAAAAAACAAGATTAAGAGAATATAGGAATTCTTCCCTAGATATCCTGAAAACTTTTGAAAAACATGAACTCACTTTCATCCCTACAACTCAAAATAACCTTGCAAATGAGCTTGCCTTTGCTGCCAGCAATTGTCAAATACCTCAGGTAAATGAACTACTCACTGTTAAAGTAAAAAATAGGCCTACAGTCCCTGACAATGAAAAATATTGGAAATTGTTTGAGGGAGATAAACATATTGATGATTTTTTTCAATCTGAAAATGATTTTTCTATACCCACACTTAGCTTAAGCCATGAATAAGAATTTTTTGATGAAAAACAAACCCCTAAAACAAAGTTGTCCTCTACTGCTGATATAAACCCATTTGAACATCTTTATAAGGCAGAATTATTTAACAAACCAAATCAAAAGGACCTTGAGGTTTTACAATGCAAATATGATACAATACTAAGGGGCCTTACACCATTAGAAGAGCTTTTTTACTTCAATGATGTAGCTAAAAAACCAAATATGGAGCCTACAGAAACTAATGTAGAGGAACATAACATAGGCAGCATGAATGAACCCAAAATGATAAAGTTATCAAGAACTCTTCCTACTCATATAAAACAGGAATATATTGCACTTTTTAAAGGGTTTGGAGATGTGTTTGCATGGGGATACAAAGATCTAAAATCATATGATACTAGCATTATTCAACACAAAATTCCTCTTAAGAAAAATCAGAAACCTTTCAAACAAAAACTACGAAGGATAAACCCTGTTTTATTACCTTTAGTTGAGAAAGAGATCAAAAAGATGTTTGATGCTGGGATTATAGTCCCCCTTACATATTCATAATGGGTTTCCAACCTTGTATCTGTTAGGAAGAAGACTGGGGAAATTAGGCTTTGCATTGACTTTCCAAATCTGAACAAAGCCTCCCTAAAAGATAACTACCCCTTGCCTAAAATGGATCACATGCTCCAAAAGGTGGTTGGATCTAAAAGAATATCATTGTTAGATGGTTTTTCAGGCTACAACCAAGTACTAGTGCTCCCAAGTGATCAACACAAAACTACTTTCACCACACCTTTGGGTACATTCATGTATGTTAAAATACCATTTGGTTTGATGAATGCAGGGGCCACCTTCCAAAGGGCTATGGACATAGATTTTTCAGAAGATATAGGCTATTTCATAATCATTTACCTTGATGACATCACAATTTTCTCCAAAACTAACAAAGAACACTTAGTCCATTTAAGAAACATTTTTTAGAAATGTAGGAAATATGGCTTGTCCTTGAATCCCAAGAAAACACTTTTTTGACTCCAGAAAGAAAAAATCCTAGGCCACATAATCTCTGAAGAAGGAATCAAAGTAGATCCCAAAAGGATTGAAGGCATATTGAAAATCAACCATCCTAGAAACCTCAAAGAATTACAATCTTTCATTGGGAAGATCAACTTTTTGAGGAGATTCATCCCTAACCTTGTTGAACTTTTGAGGAATATCACAAACATGCTCAAAAATAAAACAGGAGTTAAATGGACCTTAGAATCCAAAAAATCATTTGAATTGGTAAAACAAGCTCTCACTCAAACACTAGTTCTTATCAGTCATGATTTCACTAAGTATCTCTACATTTTTTCATTTGCATCTGAACACACCATTACTGCAGTATTGTTGCAAAAGAATAACATGGGCCAAGAACAACCCATATCCTTCTTCAGTAGAGCCTTAAGAGATGCTCCACTCAAATATAATATCATGGAGAAACAAGCCTTATCCTTCATAAAAACATTGAAATATTTCCGAGTCTACATTTTACACTCACATATCATTGCTTTTGTACCCAATACAGTTGTCAAGGACATTCTAAATCAAGACCCTGATGGTAAAAGGAGAAAATGGACTGCTATCATTTTAGAGTATGATTTGGAAATTAGGCCTACCAAGCTGATTAAAGTACAAGGATTAGCAAAACTCATGGTAGAATCAAATTTCCAAGCATTAGATATAAATATGGTTGATATTTTAGAAGAACAGGAAGAATTCACAGCACCATACATTGAAGAAAATTTTCTAAATTCATCTCAGTATGCTGATATCATTTATGTGCTTCTCTATCTTAATACTCCTCCCTCTTTATCAAAGACTAAATCTAGATTCTTGAAACAAAAAGATTTAAATTACTGCATTTTAGATGGAGTGTTGTATTGGAAGAATGTTTTTGGCATACTACTTAAATTTTTGCTTGAGAATGATGCAGGAGAAATCATGCATGAGTTGCACGAGGGAGAATGTGGAGGCCACCTTTACTGGAAAACCACACCAAACAAGATTATTAGAGATGGCTATTACTAGCCCACCCTTTTCCCTGATACTAAAAAACTAGTCATGACTTGCCATAAGTGTCAAATTTTTTATGGCAAGAGAAAAATCCTACCTTTACCATTGCATCCCATCAGTGTTGAGGCTCCCTTTCAGCAATGGGGTTTAGAATTTATTGGAGAAATTCACCCAACCTCATATGCCCAGCATAAGTGGATCATTACTGCCACATATTATTTTACCAAGTGGATAGAGGCTATTCCTTCTAGAAATGCTACTGACTCAGTCATTATCAAGTTCCTTGAGACCAACATATTATCTAGATTTGGTTGTCCTAGAAATATCATTATAAACAATGTTGTTGCCTTCAAATCAAAAATAATGGTTGAATTCTACTATAAATACCATATCACCTTAGACACTCCACAACTTACTACCCTCCAGGAAATGGACTTGCTAAATATTCCAACAAAAGCCTGATCAACATTATCAAAAGACTGTTGGATCAAAATCAAAAATCATGGCATAGTAAACTAGTTCATGCATTATGGGCTGATAGACTAACCACCAAGAAATAAATCAATATGTCTCCCTATCAGTTGGTATATGGCATGGATGCATTCTTCCAAACATCCTTTGGAGTTCCAATCATGAAGCTTCTCCAAGAAGTACAATTAGAAGAAAATGACATGCAGAGAATGTTGAATCAGACCATCCATTTGCAGCAGACAAGAGAGGAAGTGTACAAAAGGACACAAATAGTTAAAGAGAGCATAAAAAATATCTTTAATAGAAGGACTAAAGCAAACAATTTCCAAATTGGAGATACAGTTTTGAAATGGTATTCTAGAAGGGAAGACAAAGGTAAACATGACAAATTTGAGAATTTGTGGAAAGGGCCTTACATCATTCACTCAATTAGGGGTCATAATGCTTTCTTTTTACAAGGGCTGAATGGAGAAGAATTATTTAGAGGTCCTGTCAATGGTAGGATGCTCAAATTCTATTTCTATCAAGAGTCTTAGCTTCAAATCTTTCATTCCTTGTATATAAACATTGCATGAGAAAATCTTGAGAACAAAAATACAAAAACAATGAAAGAAAGGAAAAAGAGGGCAAATTCAAAAGAGGTATAGCCCCATACCCAAAAAAAAATACTGCTAAAATTGTGCAAGCCTAAATGCCACTGCTGATTCAAAATGATATCTTGTTCAGTCATCTAGCCTAATCATGTCTGAACATGATTTAAATTTATGTTGATAAGTTAGTGAAAACAATGATTGTCAAGATTATTTCAAAACTTGACTTATCAAGAAAGATAAATTAGGGAATATAGGATACTGGTTCCACATGCTCAAAATAGAACCAAAGAGGAAGATAATGATGCATTACAAATGATAGTTCACATCCTTATCTTTCTAAGTTACTTTTTATGCAAAATAATGCTTGTGTGCAGCTTGTTCCAATGCCACAACTATGGTAAGTCAGACTGCTTAATCCTAATTTGAACCATGTTTTAAATTTTTGTCAATAGTTTAGAGAATCAAGACTACCAAACAGCTTAATCTTGGCAGTCAAATAGTTTTAGGTATAGAACAAAAATGGTTCACTAGTTTAATCTGAACTCTTGGAAGAAATAGGGATTGAAGTAGATAGTTTAATTGTATTTTCAAAAAATAAAATGTCAAGAGTTTTCCAGTTCAAGTGCACTCAAATAAGAGAAAATGTTAGGAAAAGTAGGTGGGTAAGTAGAAATGTTGTTAAAGGGAATCACATGTTGCATATTATTGAGATTATCACTTCAAAAGAATTATCAACAAGTGAAAAGAAAGAAGAAAATCTGCCCAATGGAAAGGCCACTAGTCTGCAAAAAACTCAGAGATTGATAAACTAGAAGTTTTGGACACCTCCAAAAGGAAGCTTCCCTCCCCAAGTGGAGCCACTGTTAGTCATCAATAATTTCTTCTAATATCAAAAGATGACTAAATTCAGATCCTATATTTCTAGAAACAACATTTGAGAAATATTGTGAGTTATAGAAACCTCACTGCCTTCATCATCCTAAATTTAACTATTTTTCACTATATTTTCCTCTCTGCCTCCTAAAAAGTATACCCCCGCTACTGCAAAAGGGATTTTTCTCATTTGGCCTATTTTCCTCATTTCATCACCCTCACCCTCATTCATAACCCTCTTCCTCTGAAAATCCCAATACTTCCCTTTCTTAAAACCTTCATCAGTCCCCTTCATATTAAACAATGTAAAAACCCTCTTTTTATATTGTTTAAAACCAAATTTTATCCTATCGGATCTTTAAAAATTATACATAAAAATATGTTCTATATGTAAAACCCACTCTTTGTAAAAATCAGGCCTTAAGCCCCTCTCCGCTTAAATCCCTTGCCCCTTTTGACCCCATATAACCTCGCCCTTGGCTTATTCTTATCCCCTCCTCGTATTAACCCCACTTCCGCCCCTTCTAATTTTTATACACCCCGCAAACCTTATAAAAATCCCCAGGAACCTTTGGAAATATTAAATTGTGGGCCCCATTCCCCACTCAACCCTACCAACCAACCATTCTGTGCCACCTATCCCCGGGCTCCCACCTCCCAAATCTGCTCACCGCTCCTCTAATCATTCCGCACTGTAGATCTCATCATCCGAGATCTAACGGCCAAGATCCCATATTGGATAGAAAATTGCGATGGGTTTAATAACCCCCAACCTGCGTGAAATAGGTGGTTTTCCACCTGCCACATGTCAATCACCTAATGGTATCGCATGCCCATCGATCTAAACCACTAACCGCTCATTACCCGCGCGATAAACCACTTATGGTTTTTGAAAACCATTTTCCCCTTTGCGCCATAATTCAATTTTCCACCTGGTTCTACATATGGAAACTTTCCCCTGCGCCATTTCTCCCTCTGCAATTGCCTCTTGACCACCCAAAAACCCCGAAAATGTAGTCAAGCCCGCCCCGCATGGTTTTTTAACTAGTAGTTTGTTTTATGTACAGGTTTTTAATGGCAGAAAAGGTCCAGATGTCCTCCTACAATCCATAAAAGATGAATAAAACCCCTTGGTGATGATATAGGGGTCTTGATCCAAAAAATTAGGGAGATCAACAACCTTATCAGGGTTTGATCGATGATGGAGCATGCTCATCTATGGATCATAAACCCTCCAGCACATAAAGAACACATCCCTACACAAAGGACAAACACAGACAGTCAAAGAAGCAGTAGAAGAAAGGAAGATCAGAAGGATTAAGAGCTAATCCTAATCAAAGGATAAAAACAGAAGATTAGCCAGGAAAACAGTAAACAATAAAGACAAATTTTAAGGCTTAAAGATAGATATTGACGATAAAACAAAGGGTAGAGTAAACCATATAAATTTGAATGACTCAGCTCACAGTAATTATTCCTCTCAAAGATAGGTTTCAACCACCTAGGTGCTTTGTTCCCTTCAATAAAGCATGAGGCAGTTATTGGGGATGAGTCAGAGATATTTTATCTATCAAATAGTTATTGTAAAAATTTATGAATAAGCCTTAAAGTCAACACATTCACCTATTTTTCTCTTAGCAGTTAAGATAGGAGTTATTAAAATAGAGAAGTAGATGTAGATATTCTTGCCTTGAGCCTTGCATGGTCTTCAAGGTTAGGAATGCACTTACTCTATAGTAAATGATACCCAAACCCTATCTTAGGCTTCACCTCCTCATTTTCAGCATAAATACTCCATCTGAACTCATTATCTTCTTGGAATTTGATGACTCTTTGAAGTAATACATAGTCTCTTGGAAGTTGAAAAGAAATTGAAGTCCTAGAACTTGTGGATGTCTTGGTTTGTTTGTTGATGGAAGAGGCTAGATCACTGGCTCCCTGAGCCTAGTTGTTGGTGAAGTGCTTCTAATCTGTTATTGTTATTTCCTGTTTTCATTATTTTTCCACCTTTCTATGTTGCAGTAGAATAAAAGTCTTAGGCTAAGAAATGTCTTTTGAAAGCACCTTAGTTATGTTTATTCTTCACTGCCTTAATGTTTTCTTCTGCTAGGACATTTCAGAGAATTATTAATTGCTCTATGGACCCCCTAAGCCTGTTTATTTCATAAATAGTTGAATAAAGTTGGTTTCAAGCATGATTTATGATTTTCCCTGCTTACTTGCTGCCACTTAAACAGTGTTTTTGAATTTTCTCTCTAAAGTACCATGATTTAAAGTCTGCCAAAGAGATTTTGTTTCGATCATACCCTTTGTACTTAATTAACTAATTGTTTTAGAGATCTTCATAATTATAATCAAGGATTTCTGGGAGTTCCCTCTTCTCTGATTACAATTATATGTGTGCCGTAAGTGTTTTCTATCCTTGAAGGTGAAATTACTTGAAGTTAAATGAGTTTCTCGCCTTCTATATTTCATTATAAAATTTGTCTTGAAATATTACTTGCTGAAGAGTGGATTGTAGAATTTATGGTTTTCCTTATCTATTGATTGCCTCTTCATGATTTTGTGATATTTTAAGTCCCTTTTTTGAGAAGTAAATATGATAAAGGATTCTTAATTTCTCTTTACCCTACTTTTCATTCTTACAATTGATGTCCATCTCATAACCCCGCCTTAAAACTTGAAGATCCACTAGCCAAGTTAGATTTTCCCTATGATACTCCCTGATCCATTAATGAACTTATCATGACTTCCATTTGACTCCATTTCCCAATGATTTAGAGATTTTCTCATTCTATCTATGCTTTTTTATCATTATACCCAACCAAAAAAAACAACAAAACCTCACACTTAATAACTAGCCTAAAATCAACCCTACAAAGCAAACAAGTTCATATCCTATGCAAAAAAATAGAGAGATCCTTCTCTGAGTCTAGGAAAGCTAGGTCCTAGGGCTCCAAAGATTGGTTCCATGTTGCCTTGTCATTTGGTATACCAATCTTCCAAATCACGGGACTCCAACAAGGTGTTTTATAGGGCAAGATAACAAAGCCAAATGGATCTTAGTAGCTTATGTGAGTGAAATGAGCATTAAATTTGTGAACATAGTAGGTTTAAAGGGCAACTAATAATCCTTTAACATATAATATAACAAGAAGGGCCTTCAAGATCACTATTCTTAATAAATAACCAAAGGACAAGGCACACCATAAACTTCTCTTGAAAAACTTCATCAAGTAAACTTAAAAAACAACAATCCAGCAAACCCTATAGAGTAGGGAACTCCTAAATTCTCTAGTTATTCACCTTGATAGAAATAAAACATTCAAGATAACACATTAGTAATAATTAAAGAGCAAGGACCTCCTAAATTCCTTAATCAAACTAAAATACCGTCAAAGTGACTATTCAATATGGACTAAAGGACAGGGCAAACCATAAACTTCTTCAGCCAAACCCTAATTAGTAAACTTCAAAGAAAAGGCCTTAAAAACAATGTTTGAAGCTACACCAAAGGACAGGGCATACCATAAAATTCTTTGGCTTGACTCCATTAAACAATTTTCAAGGCAAACAATCTGAGTGGAACTAGAGAGAAATTAATAATTCTCTAATTAGACCTAGTAGAGGAAAACATCTAAACAACAAAAGGTACACAAAATTAAGGTGCCTCTCAACAACATATATTAATATAAATTTTCTTCTCTGTCATAAGAGAAAGATGCAAAATATGTAAAACATAAGAATACAAGTACTAAATTAGAACAACATCACCATTAACCGGGTTCATGAATCCTATGAATATGCTTGCTCCATTGATGCTCAATCCAAGATAGTCACAAAGCTCAAAAACCAATTTCTTCACAACTCCAAGTCTATGTATATTGAGATCAACAATAAACCAACAACCCACAAAATTATGAAGCCTTACATGCAGTATTTAGCTGCAAAATTATGAATTAAACCCTAGCCGGGGTTTCAAAATGTCACTAATTACACATTTAAGTCACTTTGACCTTTGAGACCATGCAAGGCCCAAGGAAAAAATATCTAAAGTCATTTATGGAAAAAATAATTTCTAACATAACTATTTGAGCTAATTTGGAGAAAAAGTTGACTTTAGGGCCTAAAAATATCTTTTGCAATAACTCCTAGTAAGGGCACAATGCTAAGGTACAGGGGCACAACACCAAAACTGGAAAAATCACCTGTTGTACAGCTGAGTTTTAGAGGCCTTCCCGGTGTCCAAATGTGCTCCATGATATCACATTGGAAAGAGTGTCCTGTCTAGTTTCCAAATCTACCTTTAGTTTCAACATTGGTGCCCATGTGCCTAGTCAAAAATCCATTCTCCCAAGACTTCTAAGGGCACGACGCCAGTGCTGAAAAAGAGGATAGAAAATTATTGTTTAGGTAGTTTTTGCCCCTTTTGAGGGACCAATTTTGCTCCAAATGACCTAAAAGTTTATGTGGATGATGTAATATCCATGAGGATCATGAATATGTAAGAAATTTTTCATTTGACTGCCCAAAAAAAGAGTGCAGTGCCAGTAGCGCTGCGTATTTGGCCCTTTTTTCTGCTAGCCAAATAGTCAAAAAATCAAAATTTACACCAAGTGAAAAAATTTGGAACTTACCTTGCTGATCATGATTTGGATTCTTAGAGGGATACATCAACAAGGATATGCAGTTTTTCATTCTCCTTTGCCTCATTTTGTGCTTGAATCTTTGCAAGGGCTCTTTTGAGCTTGGCCCTTGCAATTATGTTCCTCATAGCATAATGTCTTGTCATCTTCTTCTGCAGGTCAATGTCTCTTTTTTCCTTCTCAAGTTGAATCTATAGGTGCACATTGGCTCTCTCTAGCCAAGATTTCTATCATAGCTGATTTCCATGGCAAGCAACTCACTTCGAGTGAGTTTCTCTACCAACTCTGTCCCTTTCTCTCTTTCCCGGGCTAAAGCCTTATTTAACCCATTTTTCCTTGGCCTCTTCCTAGGAAGTTGTTATTCCTCATTTTCATTGTCATCAAAAGTGCCTAAGGTCTCATATAGCATAGCCTTGTCTTTTCTGGCCTCCTTCCGAGCTCTGATTACTCTGACCTCACTGATGGCCTGCCTTGTTTCCAACTGCTGGTTCTCTAGCTCAAGATAGTTGATCACATTCTTGGGCCTACCAAGATTAGCTTGAAGCTCACTAATCCTAGCATCCTTGTTTTTAAGCAACATGTTTGTGATCCTCTCCTCATCCTCATCCTCACTGTCAAGGTGAATTAGCTGAAACTCTTGCTTAGTTTCATGCTTGTCTTCCTCTTCACCAATGACATGCTCTGTAACCTTCCCCTTACCTTTGTCAAGTTGTTTTGTTGATGTAGAAGGCATGCCCCCTTGCCTCTTAAGGGTAGAAAACACATGCATGTAGCCTCTCTAGTAGGTCAAAGGAAGTGGCTCAATTTTATGCATTTTAATGCCATCTGTATCAAGGTTCTCATCACTGTTTGATGCTGTGTCATCATGATATGAGGGTGAAGGGTTGTGGGAAGGTGATGTGGAATGGTCATCATGGGATGAAGGAATGTGATTGGATGGTAATGCATGAGTAGTGGGATGTGAAGGAGAAGTAGGGATGGGAATATGAGAAGATGAAGGAGTATCTTGCTGATGATGGCCTTGTGGAGTAGTGAAAACCTCATTGGAAATGAAGGTTTCCCATGGAATGCCTTTCTGCTGTAGTTGTTGCATAATCACCATATTGATAAGTGAGTGATGGAATAGGCTCTACATTTTCTGAGGATAGTCTCTCTTTTGCACTATGTAGGCCATTTTATCAATGCTTCGGTAAATATAATATGGTATATGGAACATCCTAACTCTGGTGAAATGCAAAAGAAGTCGGATGTGATATGAGTAAAGACAGGAAAACCTTCCCTCACATGTGAAATACTTCATGATTATCCTCATCATAGGTGCATATCTATCAACCAGATGAGAAAATGGAAATATGGAATTGTGGTAGTCTTTATATCTAGGTTTTAGATATGGCTCAAAGTAACTCATGTCAAGGTTTTCTTGCTTGAACCACTTTTCTCCCACACTTGGAATTCCTGTAGCATTGGCAATGGCATCTGTAGACAACTAAAATGTCACCCCAGCAAGATTAACTTGTTTTTTATGCAAACTAATAATGAAAATTCTTGTTAGCTCAGGGTGGTTTTGTACTTACTGCACCTTCTCACAAAAATCAAATCAGCCTACATGTTTGAAACATGAAACAGTAAGGGGAGATGCCATGAGTTCCCTAGTATTGAGGGGTTCAAATATTTTTATCTTTCCTCCTTTGTGATCATGCCTCATTGGAATTTGGGCCTCACCACCACTTTCTTCACCCTAAGAAATTGTAAACTCTGTTTTAGAAACCTTAGGGCTGATGTGGACTGAGATGAAGGGAGGGTAGTGAAATGGCAGTTTTGCAAGTGACGGGAATGAGTGTATGAAGAGAATGGATTTTGTGAAAAGCTTAGATGAATGAAAAATATCAAACAGTGTAACTACCCTTGTATAGGACTGTTTTTCTTCAAATAGGATGAAATTGAAATGAAACAGTGATTTCAAGCTATATTCTAGGGTTTCACTTCCATTCAATTAAATGATGATAAAAATAGCTTGAAGATGGGTTATGCCATGTACTTACCCTTATCAGTGCTTGGAGAAAATTTTTCAAATATTTGAAGGAGTTTTGGAGTGATTTTAGTGGTTGTAGGGTTTAGAATCCCTTCCCATCCAAGCACGCAGTGCCAAGGCTGAGGGTGCAGTGCCAACCCCAGGTCCGCAATGCCATTTCTGAGCGCACAACGCCAAGAAAATATGCACTGGGTCTTTTCGGGCAAGAGCGCACCGCCACCTCCCAGGCGTGCAGTGTCTTCAAAAAATGAATGGGGGAAAAATTAAAAGGGCGCAGTGCCCAGTTCTAGGTGTGCAGTGCGAAGCTAAATGCACAACACCATGAAAATTTACCCAATTTTGCTCATAAAACTCACAATTAATTAATTATGAAAACCCACTTTCTAATGTTTGAAACCCTCTTTCCCATTAGTTTGATTTAATTATGAAAACCCACTTTCTAATGTTTGAAACCCTCTTTCCCATTTTCACTAACATTCTTTGAATTTTTGCTCGCATGTTTGATGAAGTCATGAAATTTTCTTTTCTATTGATCTTTGAGGCATGACAAGTTCATTTTGACACCTTTAGGGTTTAATCACATAGCAACATTTTCAAATTATTGTGTAATTTCCACCATGAAACTCAAATTTTCCACCTTCTTTGGCGATATTTTCCAAATCCCTAATTGTTTGCAGTTCTTTACAGCAATCATCAGTGTTGTCTTCTAAGTTCTCTATAGCCCTTTCAAGTTCATTCATTTCTGTCTAGTTCACCTCACCTTTTCCATATTCCATCAATATTTTCTGCTATACTTTCTTCATGCTTGGCCTTGTTTGCTTCCTCCATGTCATTTTCTGCAAGTGATCACTGTCTTGGCACTTAATTGGAACATCAAGTTCAAAACCCTAGTTCTCTACAAGACCAAGTTGTTCCCATTTCCTTTGTTGTAAGTTGTCTTCATTCAGGGGTAGATAGTCTACCTCATTAGTACTTTCTGCTGATAAATATTTAAATACTACAGCAGAAGTGTTGAACTATTTCCATTTTTCTCATTTGCAGACTTTGAATTGAGAAGATAATCCTCTTTGGAAACTTTTAGGTCCTTCTTGAATAACCATGTCTTGACATTCTAATACATCTAAGCCATATTCTAGCAAAGGAAAAGAAGTGCCTGAAACATCCAATGATGGCCTTAAAGCATGTAAAAACCCTAATGACCTTGTGGGAGGGTCCTTTGACCTGATTTTGTCTGGAATTTGACTTGGAGGTTTTTCAAGTGAAAACAGAGTATTGTCACAACTTATTATTCCCAAAGGGACATTGGAATGAGTCATCACTAGGAAACCTTAGATGGAAGATGGAGTCTATTGACAGGGGAAAATTGGGGCAATGAGGTTATAGGCAGGGAAAGAGGATGGGAATGAGAGGTATATAAGCCCATAAGGAGTTTTTTAGGCGTAACAGGGTGGATTTGGGAAGGCCAACTGAGGAAAAGTGAAAAAATTTGTATATGGATAATGAAGGCAGTGAGATTTCTAAAACTCAAGATTTTCAAGGAATATTGTTTTCAGAAATCTATAAACACCCTATATTCATCTAAAGATAGTAAAAAATACTGATGACTAACAGTGGCTCCACTTGGGGAGGGTAGCTCCTTTCAGGAGGTGTCAAGAACCTCAGATCTCTGATTTTGCAGATGAGATGCCTCATATGATTGTTGATTTCCTTCATTTTTCAATGTTGATCTTGCTTTTATTCCTTGAAGTTGTGATCCTACAATCTAAAAACATGATTTCTTCAAGATCAACTCTACCTACCCATCATACTTTTCCTAAAATTTTCTCTTCATTTGGGTGCATTTGGATTGGAAAACCTTAAACATCATCTTTTATTTTGAAAGAAAAAACTATCTATGTCTACCCTTATGTCATCCAAAAGAAAATATTAGACTGATGATCCTTTTTTATTCTCTACCTAATCTACTTATCTATAAAGGTTAAACAGTTTGACAGATTTTGATTCTATGAGCTATCAAGAAAAAATTTAAAACATGACGAATCAAGGTTAAGTTGTTTGATTTGTCATGAGTTGTCACATCTTGGACAAGTGGCACACAGATTTTATTTTGTATAAGTAAAACTAGAAAAACTGAGGGCCATAATTTGGAAGTTGTCACTCATCCCTCTCCTTTCTTTCTGGTTCAGATTTGAGCTTTGGGAACCAATATCTTTTCCTAACCTAGCCTACTGATGACACAAGTTTAGATGTTATGGCTAATCTTCATTTTCTACCTTATCAACAGAAATTTAAAATATGTTCAATCATGGTTAGGCTGTATGACTGAACAAGTCTTTTATTTCTCAAAAGTAGTGGCATTTGAACTTGCACACTTTCATAAACATTCTTTTTTGGTATGGGGATTTACCTCTTCTTTTCATCTACCCTATTTTTCTTCTTTTCTCTTTTTTGTTTTTCATTTTTCTGATCTTTTACTCAAGCAATGTTATGTAAAATTAACAAAGATTTAAATTAAGAACTTTAGCAAAAATAGTGCTTGAGCATCCTGCCATTGATAGGACCTCCAAATAACTTTGTTCCATCCATTTCTTGTAGGAAGAATGCATTTTTACCTCTTACTAAATGAATGATGTATGGACCTTTCCATAGATTTTCAAATTTTCCATGCTTTCCCTTGTCCTCTCTTCTTGAATCCCACTTCAGAACTTTGTCTCCAATCTGGAAATCATTTGCTTTGGTCCTCTTATCAAAGATTTTCTTGATGTTCTCTTGCACTGTTTGTGTTATTTTGTATACTTAATCCCATGATTGCTACAATTGAATGGTTTGGTTCAGCCTCTTTTGCATATCATTCTCCTCTGATTGTACCTCTTGGAAGAAGCTTCATCACTAGGATTCTCAAGGATTTTGGAAAAACTGCATCCATGCCATACACTAGCTGATAGGGAGACATGTTAATTGATTTCTTTCTTGTTAATCTGTCTGCCCATAGTGCATGTACTAATTTGTTGTGCCATGAATTTTTGTTCTCTTCCAACACATTCTTGATGATGTATATGAAACTTTTGTTAGAGGACTCAGCCAGCCCATTACCTTGAGGGTAATAAGTTTTAGAATGCCCTAATATAATGTGATACTTGTGGAAAAATTATACCATTCTCTTGGATTTAAATGCAGCAACATTATCAGTGATGATCTTTTTCGGACAACCAAATCTGGAAAGAATATTGGTTTCAAGGAATCTGATAATTACCAAGCCAGTGGCAGTCCTTGAAGGGATGGCTTCTATCCATTTGGTGAAATAGTTAGTAGCAGTGAGGATCCGCATGTGTTGGGCAGAGGAGGCAAGGTGGATTTCTCCAATGAAATCTAAACCCCACTATTGAAAAGGAGTTTCAACATTGATAGGATGTAAAGGCAAAGGCAGTAGTTTTCTGTTTCCCACAAAGATTTGGTATTTATGGAAAGTCACTACTAGCTTATGGATATCAGGGAAAAGAGTGGGCCAATAGAAACTAGCTCTAAGGATTTTTTTGGCAGTGGTTTTCCAATAGAGACGGCCTCCGCATTCTCCTTCATGAAACTCATGCATGATTATATCTGCATCATCAGTAAACATTTGAGCAGGATTCCAACAGAATTTTTCAAATATAAAGCTTTATCTAGGATGAAAAAATTTACAGCCTTTTGTTTCAAGAATCTGGCCTTTGTTTTGGAAAAATTAGGAAGAGAATTTAGATTAAAAAGCACATATAATATGTCAGCATACCAGAGTGAGTTCAGAAATTATTCTTCAATGGGTGGAGTTGCCATCTCCTCTTGTTCATCCAAGGAATGTATGATGTTTATGTCCAATGCTTGAAAGTTTGCTTCAGCCATCGGTTTGGCCATTCCTTGCCCTTTGATTAGCTTGGTGGGCTTTATTTCTACATCATACTCTAAAATGATAGCAATCTACTTACCTCTCTTACCATCAGGATCCTGAGTGTTGTGTAACTAGCTCCAAAAATAGAAGAAAAGAGATATCAATGCCTTAGAAATAAGCCACTTCGAGGGGGCAACCTCCAATACATTACATAAATGAACAATTCTTGGATGATACAATTTGAAAAACATCCTTTCTATATATAGGAGTCCATGGGGCCATAATGTAATCCTAGCTGACCTAAAAATAATAATTTAAGGGCACAATAATAACAATATGGGGGTTACAAGGGTACAATAATAACAATAAAGGGGTTACACTAACAACAATAAGGGACTATACTAGTAATATAGGGACCTAACATGCTCCTCTCCTTCAAAAAAGTGTTGTCCTCAATGCTTGAGGAGCTCTGGGTGCTTTTGTATAAAATTATCACCCTCCCATGTAGAATCTTCAGTGGGTAAGTTCTTCCACTTGATGAGATACTCTGAAATTGATCGATTCTGTAGCTGTCAAGTTCTTTTTTCCATGACCGTTTCAAGTTCCAATATGATTTTTCCTTCCTCATCAAGTTCTGGCAATATTGTTTGAACTGGAATATTTTCACCTATAACCCTATTTAAGAATGAAACATGGAAAACTGGATGCACTCGCGAAGAAGCAGGAAGCTCCAATTTGTATGCCATAGTACCAATCTTTTGCAACACCTTGTAAGGACCATAGTGCTTTGGCGATAATTTATTATCCTTCTTAGCTTGCTTGAGGGACATTTGTTTGTATGGTTGTAGCCGTAAAAATACCCAATCTCCTACATCAAAACTTCTCTCGCTGCGATGTTGATCTTCCTATTGTTTCATTCGATTTTGTGCCAAATTCAGGTTATCCTTTAAGAGTTGGAGAACCTCTTGCTGATGCTCGATGTGATCTTCCACTGCTTGAACCTTCAAATTTTCCCTTAAAGATGATGTGATCGATGGTGGATGATATCCATAAAGTGCCATAAATGGGGTCATTTTGCTGCAGTATGGAAGGAAGTGTTATACCACCATTCAGCGAGAGGTAACCACTTGACCCATTGTGTTTGTTTATCAGATACAAAACAACGAAGATATCCTTCAAAAAATTTATTTACTATCTCAGTTTGACCATCAGATTGAGGATGATAAGATGAGCTATGAGCTAATTGAGTACCCAAACAAGAAAATAACTCTGTCCAAAAATTTCCAGTAAAAATTGGATCTCTGTCGCTCACAATAACCCTTGGGCTTCCATGTAGCTTTTGAATTATGTCCATAAATTTAGTAGCAACTGTACTTGCTTTAAATGGATGAGATAATGCACAAAAGTGTGCATACTGTTATCACTCAGGTTTTCCTTGAAGTTGTGGAAAAGGAAAGTATACCCGAGGTAACCACAAACCAACCTTCAGATGCAGAATCTAGCCAATCTGCATCCAGAGAGGGCTCTCTCTTTATAATTTATCTTTGTTCTTAGAAGGTTTTAGGCTAGTTATAGATCCAAGAGTTTGCTTGAAATTGGTGGAATTCGCCAACTAAGGGCAAGGTTGAATATTTTCAGGCCATTGGGCTATGGAGTCAAAGGATGGCTTTACTGGATTCCTATTCTACACACAAGATGGCTTTGCAGGGCAGGATAGCCAAACAAAGAACAATCCTTAAAATTTAAAGTGGATGGAATGGGTTTGAAGGGATGAAAGGCAGTTAAGAATCTTTCACCATGTTCAAAAGAAAGAAATGAAATGATTACAAATAAAGAGCAGTGAAGAATTCTTTATTATAGTAACCAAAATGTTTAAATTAGCGAAGCAAGAGAAATTAAGAATTCATTGCTTATAACTAATTTAGAGGAAAACATCTAGAATAATCACAACTGAACTCAGAGTACAATTAAGTAAATTCTGAGTTATTCTTTTATGTCAAGTATTCAGTAATGGACACAATGATATTATAGATAGATATAAAACTTAAAACATAGGATAGAAAAACTTATTGAACTGCAGTCCGACACATGAATCCTGCAAAAAGTCCTGAGCTTCAAATTGTCATCCAGTAAGCCACAAAAAAATTTCTCCGAAACGCTTTTATTCCAAAAACATCAAAGTCACAGCGAAGTAGTAGAATCCACCCTCAATACTCTCTTTGAGGGTTTATTTATACAAAAAATAATTGAAAATATCTCACACTAACCTAGCCCTTAATTTAGGGTGACTAATCAATAATTTACAATAAAAGGGAGACAGATGGTCTCGTAGATAGAATAAAATGTAACTGTTGATGTGCTGTTTCCTCATTTTGCTGATGTGCTGGAGGTAAGTGCTAAAATAGGGCTTGATGCTGTCCCTTGGAGTAATTTCTTTGCTTGTTTGATACTCTTTGTCTTTACGGATACTCTTTAACCTGTTCGACTGATACTCTTTAACCTGTTCTCACTATTTATCCTTTACATGATAGTAAAAGATAAAATTCTCAACCTAAAGATAAATTTCATAAAATTTCCAATAAGTCATTCCACCATTGATCTTCTGCTATTACGGTTCTTTTAAGTTTCCTCAATGTTTCATCGGCCTCCGTGAGTTTGTAAAAAGTGGGCTGATTAGGGAACAAATACTTTATTTCATGTTCAAGATGAAATAAATTCTTCAACCTGTCATAGTGATTTCTTCCGGTTGGCAACGTTGCTTCTGGCAAACTGATAGAACAAGCAGTTACGTTCTGAGCATGGATATTTATTTTCTTAATATAGGTTTCCAGGTCCATTATCTGGTCCTCTGAGAGCATAGGACTGGGTAACCCACTGTCTAACAAAACCTGAAATTTTCCTCTGAAAGCATTGATTTCTGCCATAATGTTTGAGCACTTCCTTTCTAAATTCTGCATAAAAGTTCTTTTGGTGAAAACTCTTTTTATCTCCAAAATAGTGTCGGTCTTGTCCTCAATTCCTAACACTGCAAGCTGTTTCCTATTCCGGGTGTTCAAAAACTGTATAAGTTGATTGGCCTGCTCAGGTCTGCCCCTTAATTCATCTCTTGTTTTGTTTATTTCTTCCTGAGCTACTTTAATTAAGTCATTTTGTTCAAAAATTGCTTGAACAGAGGGCCAAATACTTTTTATTAATTCAATTACATTGTCCCAAAGAATTTCATTTATTTCCTTCAAAGGCTTCTCTAATGAAAGATCTTTTTCTAAAGCCTTAACCAATTTTTCCAATCTTTTAATTTCCCTGGTGTTATCAGCAACGGTCTTCTTAGATGTATCATATTTCTGCTCCAAATTTTCTAACTGCAATTTTGTGGTTTGAAGTTCCGTGACTCTGAGTTTTAGACTTTCCATTTGTTTTGCCAATTCATCAGAACTTAAACCAGAAGTGTTTACCTGCGCTGGCTCTGTTTGTTGATTTGCTGTTGTAGTACCTGTAGTTGTAGTAACTTCTGTGATGGATGTCTGCATGATAGCTTCCTTTTCTTGTAAAGCTTGTTCCAATCCTTTCTCTGTTTCACTCAGTTGCTCAGTTATTTTTAAGAGCAACTCCACTATCTCTTCCTGTGAATTTCCCTTCAAAACTTCTTGGGTCTGGGGATGCCTTGAGGCTGGAAATTTTAGTTGCTTTCTTAGTGCAGCAATATCATCATCTTTCTTTTTTATTAGTGCCTCAATGCTTTTGATATCTTTGGGGTTGTGACCCAAACTAATAATTATGTCTTCCAGAGACTTTATTCTGTTATCTTTGGCCTGAGAAGAGGCCTTCTCAATTTTCAATTGGGTGCTTGTGTTATTTAAAGAATCTTGCAGCCTTAGGGCTGCCATGGCCTTATCAGTAAGAGTGGAATACACCATTTCCCCAGTTTGTCTATGCAACTCTATCTGGTCCAAGGGATGAATGTCTTTAGCCAGGACCTCAAAATTGGTCCTAATATAATCAGTGGCTGTCATGGGTTTTGGTACCTTGGACTTGAAGTGGCTCATCACCATTTTGCCTTGTGAAATGTCAAATGCTGACATTAACCTTTCCTGATTATGTGGAGCCATTTTCAGATATTGATCATAAAATTTCATTCTCAATGGATCATTCTTTGCCTTTATATTAATGAAAGTTATTTTTATATCCCATGTATCTGTTTTTGGTGGCCTAAAAGAAGATACTTCAGTACTCAACTGCTTTTGCAATTCTTTTCCTTTGTGGCCTGTATGTGTTTCACTTGTTGTGCCAGTCAGTTGACTATCTTCTCTTCCATCATCAAATATTTCATCAATGATTTCCACATCTGGAAGTGGATCTGGTTTCTATTTTTTGGCTTGATGTAGCTTTGAGGACTCTTTGGGAGGAGTAGTATCTGGAACCTGCCTTTTCTTTCCTATTTCCATATTGGATGGAGTTTGTAATTCTGAAACTTCAGGATGTTTTACCTGAGTGGGAGAAACTTGTGATTGATCAGGTGCTCTGGAGGTTTGAGGTTTCTCTGCCATGATAAAAGTTTCAATGACCTGTATTTCAGGTTCCTTTCCTTTGCCTTTTGGCTCTACTGCAATAGATGGACTTCTTTCCTGTAATCCATGTTTTAGATTTCTTGCTGAAGAAGTGCCAATGTGAGGTACCTGCACATGTGCAAAAGATTCTAAGTCAAAGCTTTTCTCAAGGTCTTTCATAATTTTGTTCATTTTGTCTTTTTCACTTTCTTCCTCAACTAGTGTTTCTTCCACCCATTCATCTTGGTTAGCATATTGTTCTATATCAGGAATCCTGTGGTGAATATAAGGGGAAGATTTGTTCTTCATTCTTTTATCACAGATAAAACTAAATGGATCATAAGGGACCCAATGGAAACTTCTTTGGAACTTGCAATGGCTTTGTAGTATATCTTCTGCTTCTCGCTCGGCCTCCCTAGAGTTGCAGATGAAAGGACCTAATTGACTTTTGATCCTTAGTTGGGCTTTCTTTTTCACACTACAAAAATGAATCATATCAGAATTATTCATTTGCCTAAAATATTCCAAGGCAAAAAGTCTCATGGGCACATATTTTGGTAACTTGAATGGATGCAATTCACATCCATAGATTCTGATGACTGAATGGTTTTGATATAAATACCAGTCTCCAACTTTATATGTCCTTGAAAGCTGCAAAGTCTTCTTGATTTCATTACTGAGCCTTGGAGGAGGAATTCCTGTCAACAAGGTAGTTGCAGGATATACAAAAAGATCGATGAACTCAACATAGGAATAGGGAGACTCATAGGAAGAATGAGTTATGGCAGACCAAAAAATAACTGATCTAGGATTTCCCTTGGCATCAAGCTTTTTAACATGGAAGGGGAACTTCTCAGATTGATAATAGATAAGGAGATGATAAATAACTGAGGAATATTTGAATACTTTCTCATCATCTAGCCTCATGAACTGGTCATGGATTTTATTGGAAATGAAGGATGCAAAATCATATTTTACTGCAGGAGGCTGCCCAAGAGTAAAGATAGACAGCAATACCAGGGTGATTTCATCAACATATTCACTTGTATTGAAACCCAAGACAAAGGATATCATATTCAGGAGGAGTCTGCCTAAATTATTAAAGTAGGCAAAACCATATGGAGGAGGACCCTTGGGTTGATGTTCAGGCAATCTGGCAAATAGACTTCAATTTCTCTGGGGACAATTGATTGGACTTTTCAATCAGTTCTTCCATAGACAATGGAGTCAACTCTTGATCAGGTTCAAAATGGAGCATTTCATTGATAGCTTGGGGAGTAATGTGGAAAAGAACACTCTGGTTAGGGGACATTACTGCTCTTTGAGTTGGATCATAGTTAGAATGGCAGTAATGGATAATTTCTGGGAAAATAAGGACTGAGGGGATGAGATATCTCGGGAAATTGGATTCCCACAACCCAATGACATCCAATCCCTTCGAATAATCGTCTCTGCAGCGACAATAGCTTCGAAGGGGGCTTTCATCAAACACTAAGTCTTCAATTTGGAAATCCTTATCCACTAAGGGCAAATATTCTAATTCTCTGTGGGGGGCATTCAATGGGGTTACATTCAGGGCAGCCGGAGCTTCCATTTTGGTTCTTGTGTATTCAAAATGGAAGTTTCTGGGTTTTCTTCACAGACCGGGCGCGATTTTAGTTTTAATGACGGAAATTGGTACAATTACAGGTTCGGGGGGACAATTCACAGTTTAAAAACCAGGGAATGATCTTAGTGATGAGAATTTAACACAGATTCAGTGGAAAAAACAAGGAACACAAAGTTTCTTTTGAAGTTCGGGGCGCAATAGAATAAATACCTGTTCTTAGAGGCAAACTGGGTTTCAACAGGTATCAAGCGGTGGCAAGAGGATGCTCGAACACTGGTCCGGCAGAATTCTGGAGCGAAATCGGATAGAACAGTAGATTTCAGTGAAAATTTGAATTTCGTAGCAGAAGGCGCAGTCGTTTTCAAATAATGAAAATGACATAAAAAACACGAAAATTTGTTTTATTTCCAAAGTCAAAAAGGGGTTTTTTATTTTTTCGAGGAATGACGTCACATCAGTACGGGCTGACGTGTGGTAGGGGCCGGGCGGTAAGCGGAAATTCCCGCACCGCTTGTGGACAAGAGTGGTATTAAACGAGAGGGCAGCGATTCCATTGGAGCATTGACACGTGGACGGAGGGCGGTTTCAAAACCACCGTGCCCCCGCGGGTTATTGATCGGGTATTGGATGGCTAGCGGAATGAATGTTAGCCGTAGATCTTTGGAGGGGCGATCCAATGGTTGGAGGGGCGGGGAGATGGTAGAGCATTATCGTGCGGGCCCGGCGGGGTTTTAAACATGATTAACTTTATTAAATATCTCGGGGGGCGTCTAATAGGCGGAAAATTTTGGTTATTAATTAATTCTGATAATTAATTAATCCCATGGTCTAATGAAAAATTGGGGTCGCAGCGGGGTTTCGATTATAGTTAAAGTGTCGGGTGGGATGCCAAGTGGATGGGCCACGGTGGCATGGGGGTTTTTC
Source organism: Pinus albicaulis (assembly GCA_034641835.2). Taxonomy (NCBI): domain Eukaryota; kingdom Viridiplantae; phylum Streptophyta; class Pinopsida; order Pinales; family Pinaceae; genus Pinus; species Pinus albicaulis. The sequence continues at coordinate 675,638,307 of CM076573.1, forward strand.
CGATGTTTTTTAGTTTAAATCAAAACTTCGGCATTATTCATTTTTCTTTCAAACATATAAAATTATATGTTTAAATGTTTTTTCGATATTTCTTATTATATGGTAATTAATTAAATCAATTTAATTACCATAAGGGGCGGGACTATTATATAATGATATATTTAACCAAAGGGCATATAATGTGGGTTTTTAATGATTAATTGGGAAATAAATACTTTGGCTAAACTTTATAATAAAATGGGTTTTTTGGATATTTATATAAAAGGAGTTATATACTTAGGATAAAGGATTTTCACTAGGGATTTAATAACTAGAGTTAAACATTAATATGACAAAGGGACAAGGGAACTCAAAATACTTTGCACATCTAAGAAAGTGACAATTTCTGAAGTAAATTACAATATATCATCTTCAACACTTAAACTTAGAATAGTAAGTTATTTTGAGGGATTTTTATGGAAGTTTGCATGATTTTCCTAAGTAAAATGGGATTTTACTTAGGAAAAGATTAAAAGTGAATGACTGCAATGATGGATAACTTCAAGTACTAGGGGCTTTTCAATTATTAGGCTGAGGGTCCGGTCCCTCCAAAAGTCAAGGAAATGCCTTGAGCCCCTTTAATCTTCAAACTCCTTAGTACTTAAGGGAAATTAGTAAAACCTTTAGGGGAAAAGTGAGAGGGGAAGTTAATGATTCTGACTTTTCCTTCTGTGAAATACTTCCAATGTATTATCTGCTTCAGTACTTGTGATGAAAGTAAAACATTAAACATATTTGGAACCATCATTCATCACATGTAATTCCACCACACCATCTACCTACCCTATCTACTTTACTCTATCATTTTCTCTTCTTTATTAGGGTGCATTTAGACTAGCAAACCCTTATCAATCTTCTTTTTCTTTTACATGGAAAATCTATTTAATTCTACACTTATTACATCAAAGGGCTCAGATTAAACTGTTGAGCACCTTTAATTAACTCTACCTATCTACTTATCTGCCAACATTAAACTGTTTGGTCAGATATTTATTCACTATTCTACAACATGAAATTGAAAAATGAATGAGTCAAGTTTAAACAGTTTGACTCTTCATAAATTGTGGCAAAGTTTGACAAGCTGCACACAATTACTTATTTACAAAAAATGAAATAGTAGTGGCATTTGGATTTGCACACTTTCCTTGGTCTATTTCTATTTGGGGTTCATTTCTTTCATTTTTTTGACCTTTTTATTCTTTTTACCCTTTGATTTTTCTTTTAGGGTATACCCTCTTTACATTTTTTAAAATTTTTTGATTTTTTGATTTTTCAAGAATATGGAACACCTTTGCAGAAGAGAAAGGTTTGAACATATTGCATAGTTCAATCAAGAAAATCATGAAAAATGACACCTATTGGTATAGGAGTCTAACACTGGCTCCACTTGGGGATGGCTTTTCCTTGTGAAAAGTCAAGAATAGCAGGTCAGATGCCTCAAAATGTCTTCAAACTAAACCATGTAATCTCCTTCTTCTGGTAGCTTTATTATATATATGATAGTGAAACTTTTGAAGCTTAGGGCCTTCACTTCAGGCTTCAACTCCAGTAAGTTACTATCCATTTAAAACTTAAAACTTTGTTTCCCAGTTGGAAATCTTCTGCCTTGTTCCAATCCCAAACATGCATTTTCTGTGGTTGAAAATCTTGAATTGAATATAATCCTTTTTCTGCAACCTGAAATCTGATTTGAAACTTAAAACAACACACAAAAATTTTCAAACCAACTTAATGAAAAACTAGCTGAAAATTGAAAACTAAAAAAAAATGCTCAAAATTCTGAGCTTACTAGCACTTATCTACTTACTCTAATCTACTAAAAATATCATTGAATCATGTAATACAAAAATGCCAATGAAGCCAATAAAGTAGCTGTAGAAATGAATGGATAACTTGATTGCTTGTGATCAAAATTGGAAGTATGTTATGATCATGTGCCTTTATAATAAATGATATGATGTGCAAAGGCCACTTTTGATGTATTTGATCCTTATAAAGAATACATGTTTGCAGATTTGGGCTTAAAATATTCTCCATATAATCTGATATAGGATCAATAAAAGCATGATGTATGTTTTTTACTTTTAGGCCTTCAATGACTAATTGTTCAATTGAATTATGAATATTAGACCATGAACTTATTTCTTCAGTCTTGTGTTTGAAAGAATAATCATCTTCAATATGCAAGTCAAAAGATAGTACAATTTCCTCTTGCTTTGGAGAAGGGATATTTTCAAAGAATTCTTTAGGATTTCGGAAATTGTATGACTGAATTTGAGAATGCAAAAGTTTGATTTCATTTTCATAATTTTCAGAAATTATATCAAAAAGCCATTTTTTAACTCGAGGAGAACATTTTCTTGATTTAAAAAGAAGAAAGAAAGATCTTAGAAAATCCTCATCAAATTGAAGTTTTGATAACTCATCCCTGAATTCATTTAAAATTTCATCAAATGAAAGATTTTCCACAAACCCTGTCATCCAGTATCACTATTAATGCTTTGGAATATGGATTATTTAGTTGTGGAATTGCTCTGAAACTTGAAGCTCTGGATCTCTGATCAACAATGTCTTGATTGGAAAATGATATCAAAAGAGTCAGAAGAATGATGCTCAAATGTGCATGGAGATTTTATATTTACAATTTTCAAAAGAGATAAATTAAAAACTACTCTAAGATCTTCTCTAAAATACAATATACATTGGAAAAATCTATCAATTTAGAAAGAACATAATGTCTTGGATAACAATCCAAGTTGAAAGCCTGATCTTTCCATATTGTTCGTCTAGGTTCATTCCTCCAGTGGAGTCTTAGTAGTGAAATTGAATTTGGAGTCGCCAGGTGGATGATTTTAACCTTTGTGTGTCTGATCACTGTCCACCATCATAGATCAGATCTAAACCTGTAAAACAATTCTGAAGAAAAAGTTAGTTCTTCAGGAAACCAAATTTTGAGTATTTTATGATTATTTTGTTTTTTTGTGAATTTTCAAAACAACTTCTATGATGTCTTTAAGAGGCTTTAGATATGAGATTTAAACTTTCTTAAAGACTTATTAAACTAGAGAAACTGATGAAGTGTTTGAAACCAAAGTTCAGTTTATAAGCTAAACCAGAGATAGACTGAAGCAACATTTATTTACTATTCAATTGCAGAGCAAAAGCAGTTCAAAGGCTACCTGGCTGATCTTCAGGCTCTGTCTGTAGCTTATAAGCAAACAATAATAACAATTAAAATGATTCAGGTTCCCCAGTATGGTTGCCACTATGTTATCACTCAGGTTTTCCTTGAAGTTGTGGAAAAGGAAAGTATACCCGAGGTAACCACAAACCAACCTTCAGATGCAGAATCTAGCCAATCTGCATCCAGAGAGGGCTCTCTCTTTATAATTTATCTTTGTTCTTAGAAGGTTTTAGGCTAGTTATAGATCCAAGAGTTTGTTTGAAATTGGTGGAATTCGCCAACTAAGGGAAAGGTTGAATATTTTCAGGCCATTGGGCTATGGAGTCAAAGGATGGCTTTACTGGATTCCTATTCTACACACAAGATGGCTTTGCAGGGCAGGATAGCCAAACAAAGAACAATCCTTAAAATTTAAAGTGGATGGAATGGGTTTGAAGGGATGAAAGGCAGTTAAGAATCTTTCACCATGTTCAAAAGAAAGAAATGAAATGATTACAAATAAAGAGCAGTGAATAATTCTTTATTATAGTAACCAAAATGTTTAAATTAGCGAAGCAAGAGCAATTAAGAACTCATTGCTTATAACTAATTTAGAGGAAAACATCTAGAATAATCACAACTGAACTCAGAGTACAATTAAGTAAATTCTGAGTTATTCTTTTATGTCAAGTATTCAGTAATGGACACAATGATATTATAGACAAATATAAAACTTAAAACATAGGATAGAAAAACTTATTGAACTGCAGTCCGACACATGAATCCTGCAAAAAGTCCTGAGCTTCAAATTGTCATCCAGTAAGCCACAAATAAATTTCTCCAAAATGCTTTTATTCCAACAACATCAAAGTCACATCGAAGTAGTAGAATCCACCCTCAATACTCTCTTTGAGGGTTTATTTATACAAAAAATAATTGAAAATATCTCACACTAACCTAGCCCTTAATTTAGGGTGATTAATCAATAATTTACAATAAAAGGGAGACAGATGGTCTCGTAGATAGAATAAAATGTAACTGCTGATGTGTTGTTTCCTCATTTTGCTGATGTGCTGGAGGTAAGTGCTAAAATAGGGCTTGATGTTGTCCCTTGGAGTAATTTCTTTGCTTGTTTGATACTCTTTGTCTTTACGGATACTCTTTAACCTGTTCGACTGATACTCTTTAACCTGTTCTCACTATTTATCCTTTACATGAAGAGATGCTACTTGTTGAAAACTGACCATATTTGTAGGGGTTTGCAATGTAGCAATTAGTTTTTTCTAGTTGAGAAACCAACTCGCTCATAGCATCAGGAAATAAAGAACCAATCACATCATTAGAATGTAGTCCCAGTTTAGGTTGTTGTGAATTAGTTTGTGGTCAAGGAGAATTAGGAATTATGTCATAAAATTTACTTGAATGTGAGTAATTCAAGCTAATATGTTAGGCACGTAATATTTTATACTCCTCAGTATCTTCCCTGACCATGGTGACATCCTTGGAAATCTGCAGTAGCAAGTATCGGGTGTGAAAAATATTTTAGCAATTGGTCAGGAATCTTGGTCCTAATCAATCACTTACATTGCATCCACTCATGAATATTTTCATAGATGTGGGTAGAGCTGTCTATACTAAAATAAGATAGGATATCCACAATTCCAAAGAATATCTAAGGAAGTTTGATCTTCCATCACTTCATTGTCAATTTCACTATGCTCACGCTCTCTCCAACTGATGGACATCCTAGGAAAAATCATTAAATTATGGATTAGATTCAAGTTTTGAATTTTCTCTCTATGCCTACGCAACCTCGCTTGTACAGAGTCGTGTATGATATGTAGGTCCGTCCACATGAACCCGCGTATGCGCATAGGGTTTCAAAAAAAAAAAATCTTTTCCATGGTCAAATTTCCAAATTTTTTCCTTTTTTGAAGATTGCAACAAGAACTAGTGAAAGTGGCATCCGGAAACATCATTCCTTGATCCTAGTGAAGAATAATCACCTAAACTAGGTGGGGCCCACACAGGCTATTTTTAGGTGTATGTATATTTTTATAATGGTGAGCATATTCTAAAATTAGCAGGAGGATGATTCTAGATGGTTGAGAAAATTCTATCTTTAGATGAGTTTCTAATTTTAGAAGATGGGTGAAGTCTATTTATAGATCGCTAATCTAAAAATAGAATGCATGTCGATTATTATTAGCCCTTAAATAATAATCAGACAATAAATAGTAACTTATTCTCTCGGAGCACTTTATTTCAGTGAACAGATGTGGCACATGAGTGGGCTAAAGGAATTACACAATTCCTAGGGTGGTTGGTGACTCATGCATAGAGGACTTCATTATAACTGACAGTGGCAAGTTGTAACAGAGTTGGAAGAGTAATTATGTGAGTTTTTATTTCGTTTAACTCAGTTTAGCGAGTTAAAATTGGTTGTGCTAATTGTAACTAAAAATACACTAGTGAGAGTTCAGTGAATTAATTATTTAATTAATTCACAACTAGTGACTCACTTGCAACTGAACAAATACAAGAGTTAACTACTTGCATGTTAGTTCCAGTGGAAACCCAGTGGAGAGATAGGTGAAAGGGTGAGATGGAATAACTGTTGTGACTATAGTGATGCATTCAATGCATCCACACACACATTGGAGATGCCTACGAGTATTGCAAAATAAAGGAAAGGTAATGTCTAATTCATTCAGGGTTCTTATTCAGTAGAGATTGCACAGTGGAGGCAGGCTATTAGGAGGCAAGAAATTGGTGCATAGATATGCAAATTTCTGCATGACAGTGTGTGACGATTGTATATTGTACTGAGAGCTCTATGATATGAGATTTGTATGATATTGTTACATGTTCCATTGATATACATAATATATGATAGTTGGGGTTTTTAGCTTTAAGCTTTCCCGGTAAAACAACTGTGTTATGTGTGATTTATTTTCTTCATGTGTTTGCAATTGGCGATTTAATTTCCGCAAAGAATTAAGTGGAAGGATTCTGTATTTAACATAAGATTAATTTGTTAGATCAAGGTAATCTGGTAATAAATTATTTTTTTTATAAATTTCTACATGGTATCAGAGCAATGTTAATCACTGGAGATTGAAATATTGAAGCGGCGCTGAGTTTTGTGCTAGTGGAAACAATTTGAAATTGCTGCAAGAATTTCTTGGTGCGACAGTTGAGTAAACATTGAAATGGTTTTCAATGGGTTGTGGTTGGAGTATGCACTTGAGATTAGCTCTAACTACATATATTGGAAGGACAGGATGGAGGCGGCGCTTGAAGATAATGGCTTGAAGGAATTCATCAAGAGAGATGTTCCTAAGCCCACTTCGGTGGATGCTGCAGTACTTGACGCATGGCAAAAGAGAGTAGCAAGGGCGAGGAGGATTATGTTGGAAGGTTTAAAATACCATATTGTCTCAATCCTCCATGGGAAAGCCACTCCATATGCTATTTGGAAGGCTTTGACGGATATTTTCCAAAGAAACAACAACCATAGGAAGTTGGCGGTGAAGGATAAACTCAGAAAAATCAAGATGGAGAAGAACGACACTATTCTGGTATACTTAACAAAGTTTGTCCAATGTAGGGATGAGCTTGGGAGTGTAGGAGTCAGTGTTTTGAATGATGACTTGGTGAGCCTGGTTCTCCTTGGGCTTCCAAAGAGTTGGCACAGTTATCAAGACTCTATCAATGGATGGGAAAAATTGCCGGATTGGGAGCGACTGTGGTCGGATCTAGTGCAGGAGGAGATAAGGCGGACTTCCAGGGATGGCTCTTCATCAAAGTATGATGATGAAGAGGATTGAGCTTTGGCTACCAAGGCGAATAAGAATAAGGGGAAGAAATTCCATTCTAGATCTGAGGCTGGAGAAGATGGCAAGGAGCACAACATGTCCAAAGTGAAGTGTTTTCACTATCACGAGTTTGGACATATTGCCACAAATTGTCCACATAAGAAAAAGAACAACATGGTTGCTGGAGTTGTAGCTAGTGAAGCCCTTGCCTCGTAATTTGAGCTTGAATTCTCATTTATCGCATGCTTGGTGTCTAGTTCATTGGGACCGGGGTGGTACTTTGATAGTGGTGCTTCCTTTCACATGACAGGAGATGAGAAATTGTGCAGTGATTTGGTGGAGAAAGATCTCCAAATTCATGTTGATTTGGGACAATGGATGATACAGTGCAGCCGACATTGGTACCATTACCTTTCAGAGGGAGTTAGGTAAACTCTTTCATTTAAAAGATGTTGTGCATGTTCCAGGTTTAAACAAGATTTTAATCTCAATTGAAATGTTAGAGTATAGAGGCTATGATGTTGTCTTTAGTGAAGGAAAAGTTTTCCTACAACACAAAGCAATAGGGAAAGGCAAGAAGGTTGGGATCAGAGTTAAGAATCTCTACAAACTTGAAGTAGATGGGATTTATATGGAGCTTCCTACTATTGGGAAGTGCAAGGAAGACATACAATTGAAGCTTGAGAGGGAGCATGATTTTCATGCAGGTAAGAGTGAACCTCGCAATGTGGAGCAACCACAATATGAGGATCATGAATTGGGAGCAACCACTCATGTAGAGAAATTTCATGCCAGATGGGCAGAGGGAGTATATGCAGCTATACCACCAGGTGAGAGGTGGGGCGACATGCATGAGTAATCCCAAGAAGAGATTTCTGGGTAGGATTCATTGAGATGGTGTGGATCTCATGAATAATACCTGGCTACAAGGTACCCACAGAGCAGCAGTAGCATGATCGATTGGATTGATGGAGTCATATCAAATTGACAATGTTAGATACTAGAACATGATTTAGAGTTGATAGCAAGTGCAGAGTGCATGGGTGTAGATTTCAACAACGCAGTGGTTCCAAAAGACATGTGCAGTTAGTACCAGCAGAAGTCAGAAGACTTTGATGACAAATGCATTATACTGATTCAATTTTTTGGAGGCTATTCAGTTTCAGAAGTGTTGCATGCAAGAATTTCAGGGCAAATGCATGGAGTTTCATGACGCATTGTAATATTCCAAAATTTTCATGCAGCAAATTGAAATATTTTTTTTTTTTGATTTCACTTAGGAGATGAATAAATGGGTGAGGAGGCCCATGCATAATAAAAACCTGAATAAAATCCCTCATAATGTGAAAGGGGATCAACATAAAAGTTGGATTTAACACCTTCATGTGTGAACAGGGACTTTTTCATGTGGAGAAGGTCAAGTTTGACCAAGTCAACAACGTTGGGATAGGAGGTGGAGAGCATCTTTTGAGACAACGCAGAGATAGTGAGAGGAAGATTCCTTGGTGGAGGAAACCCTAATTGAGTGGGGCCCAAGGAAAGAAGGCTCACACATGTATAAAAGGAGGGCAAGGCAGCCATATCAAATCATCTTTGGAATGATATTTTATTTGTCTTCTTAGACGTTTCTTCATCCTCTTGCTGTTTAGAAAAGTTGTTGCGCTGCTTAGCACAAGGATTTCCTGTTTAGGAATCCTTCTCCTTTATTGAGAGGCCTCTTTAAGGAGCTTGTACTAATTTTCCTCACATCCAGGCTTGAGACCAAGCATCCTCCTTCAGCTATAACATTATTTCTACAGCAATATAACATTGTGTTGCAGGGTGTTGCAGTGAGGGTTCACAACATCACTTCCGAAGCTTGTGTTTCAGAGGAGGAAGCCTTCTTTTCTCTGGGAGATCAGTAAGGAAGTCTTTGAGTTGATTTTCAGATCTTAGCATGTGGCCAATGTATTTTAAATCTCATACAGTGCATTCCCTTGCAGGAACTGCGTCATTCTTTGCAGTGTTGCAGTGAGAGGGTCAATCCCCTCAATCTTGTCTTGATTTCTCAGGGAAAGGGCCAACCCTTCTCCTGGAAAGACTTGTAAGAAGGATCCTCCTTAATTTTTTTATTCTCAAACTATTTATACATATTGCTTTAGTAGACTGCATTATTTCAGATCCATATCTACATATTTATGCATCTTGCACTTGTGCCTTCATGAAACCCTTGCCAGGTGATCTTTCTGATGTGTAAAAGGAGCTAGATCTCCATTTTTCTTCATGTTTTGAGCAATAAAACTCCTGATATGATATTTGTAGCATATTTTATCATAAACCCTCTTAAAATGACGTTTTGCGTGCTTTAGAAACTTTCTATTTAGTCAAGTCATGGGATTTCAACCTTTTTAAGCCATACCAAGACTGGGAGATCTGTTTAAATAACAAAAATTAATTTGTTTTGGAATATTGTCTGGGTGTGAGTCCCAAATTACATATTCTAAGGGATCCCAGCATTCTTTCCCCATAATATAATGCAATTTTCTGAATATAACATTTTTAATGCATAAATTGCTGATTTTCCCCACTTTTGGCTAACGTAATGGATCATATTTCTTGCTGTTGTACATGTAATTGATGGATATGTGTTTATAAACAAATTTTATAAGTTATTTCTCATTTATTACCCATTATTGTGCTTATGCATTGCTGCATTCCCATTTTGGGATTGTACAGTGGTATCAAAGCATAGTCTTGGCTCAGCTTGTGAGTTTCAGCCATTATGCCATCCGAAGACAAAGAGAAGAAGTAGATCAGAATGATGGAGAGAATGAGATTTGTCTCATCACTTTTCAGATCCAGGAAGAACCTCTCCAAGGAGGTTAAGTAGAAGAAATGCAGTGAAACTTCTAGAGAGTTTTAAGAAGAGGAAGAGTCATGCACTTCCTATTCTCAAAGAGGAGAAGGCATGAAGCATGCAGAACACTTGGAATCTGAAATTATAATTTAATACCTTGCTGAATACAAATCTAAATCTAGAGCCTTCAAGGAGACTCTGGCTTTACCACAGTTCATTCAGCTGGAGGAAGAAAGAAGACCCTACACCTATGGGATGATGAGAGGCAATAGATTTCTATTGTCCACTTTTTATGGATCACTCACATTTATAGCTAAGGCTTGGGTGATGAAGCTAGATGCTTTCTTCCTACTACATCCAGTAGTAGAGAGAGAGTTTGTAGAAATTACAACGCTACACCTTGAAGGTGAAGCAAACACTTGGTGGTTCAACCATTTGAGCCATGAAAGGGTGTCTACTCCTGCTGAGTTTTCTCAAAGGATGATTAGGAGATTTGGAAAAAGGAGGGAGAAGCCCTCACCACCAGTAGAAGATGCATGTACCAACAATATTATAACCATGGAGGAGAAGCCTTCATCTTCAGCACTTTGGGAAGCCAACACATATGAGGAAGAAACTCTTGTAGCTCTGCAGGAAGCTTCCAAATTTCACCAAGGTATGCTTAAAATTCCATCTCTTGTCATTTCAGCAAATCTTATGGAGGGATCTACATCTTTGCATACTGTTGACTTAGAGCAAGAGAATTGCAGTGCACTGTACAAGAGTAGTAATGAAGAAAAGAGGAACCATTCCTTATGGGGGCATTCAAATGGCAGCTTCATTCATGAAGAAATGGAGGAAGAAGAGATAGATGGTAGACATCTTGAATTGAGAAACCCTTTCTCCTTTCTAGATGACCCTTTCTCAATGAGCATTCCCCAGCTCAAAGAGAAACTTCTACCTACAGCAGATCCAAAACCCTATTGGTTTTGGAAGGCCATTGATGAGAAGAAGGTCTCATGGAGAAATCTCATGGGGGGTGCACTTCAACACATCATGGAGTGAAATTTTCTTCAATAGTTTGAGGAGGTTTTCCCCTCATCACACTTGGATCCTTATGGATTCAAGCTGATCATTGATGAGAGGTCTTCTCTAGAAGATCTCCAAGGAGTTGCACTTCAACATCCCATGAAATGCAAGAGGAGAAATTTGATTTGGGAGGATGGTATTCTTCCTTAGGAGAGTGCTAAGGGAGAACATGATGGGAGGAACCTACATGTGGATGGATGGGTGTGGATGATGAGAAAGAAGCTGGAAATCTACTTTCAAATCTATGATATTGGCCAACAGGAGGCTTGGCTGTGTTGGCTACTCTTGAAAGAGTTTTTTCATCATCCTCTTTCTAAGGGTATGTGGCAGGATACTTGCATCATTGGGCAGCAAGGAGTATGGACACATTGTGTTGATATGACATTCTTCATATCAATAACCATGTTTTCACTACATGATTTGTATGATGGAGGTATGAGGAGGCAGCAAAAACGTTTTTTGCTTTGGTTGTTCTTGGGAGAGCAAGGGCAGATTTGCTCTCAGACTTTGCATGATGTTGCAGGAGTAGGAGATGGCACTATCATGTTGAAAAGGGGCTACTCCGTGGCCTTATATATTCAAGAGGTAATTCCACCTTAGGAGGAACTTCTTATGTGTACCAGCATTATGGGATATGTCTTTGAAAATATGCATGTCAAAGAATGGAGCTATGAGTTGGTAGGAGCCTATTTGCATAGGCCAACAGTGTTGTCACTTGGGAGCTTGGAGTTATTGATGGAGTGTCCCCAGGATCACTTCACACTTGATGCACTTGGTGGACAAGGAGAAGGTGAGAATGATGAGGTAATGGATAAAAACATATATTACAAAGATGTGATCTTCTTAACTTGGATTTCCAAGCATAAGAATGGTGATTTTCATGCAACACATGATTCATTCATCTTCACAGGAGTGTGTCATACCATTATGGATGAATTTTTCATATACATATGAATCATCTTACTGTCAATACATGGTGAGAATCTTCTTTTTCATTTATTTATTGTCTAAAACAATATTTGCATACTCTTACCATTTCCATTCAGTGCATTTCTCCACAAGGGGGAAAAATTTTCATTGAGCTCCATGGTCAACATTGGGCCAAATTGTATGATGGAGACAACCATATTTTATATGGCCTTCGGAGTGTTTTATCCTTTCATGTATGTTTAGCTAATGTACCCAACCATTCATTATTCATTAGTAGACATGATGACATACATAATTAACCATGTATCAAGAAACAACTTGCCATGTAATGTTCTGAAGTAGCAGTTTGGAAAATTGTGCTGTGACTATTGGGAAAACTATTGGTACCTTCCTGCACCACATGAAACCTTCAACATTTCCCTCATTTTGATGTTGATCATGATTTAATTTTCTGATATTGATCTTATTTGTATTGGAAGCATGATTGGGAGAGAGACACATGGGTTGGATGTGTCCTTTTGGGAAGAGGATTCCCACACTTTCTGCATTGCATGTTCTAATGGGATCATGGGAGGGGATATGGCCACCACAGCTAAACACTTGTTTCTTTTTGAGGTGGGCCATGTGATTGATGGGATGCCATATGGTGATGATTTCCTATCCTTCACATATGGAATGATTTGGGCCAACTTGATTCACAACGTTGGAGAGGAGATCTTTGGAGATCTAGTCTTCATCTTGCCACTTGAGGGCAGTTGTATTGCAGCCCAAGATCAACATATGCTCTGCACTTATCATAAGTGGAGAGGAAGACAACATGGGGTGGGCTAATTTTCCTACCATGTTCAGATTTTCAGCCCACCTACATTGTAGGAGCTCAAGGTGGAGGAGCATTTTCAGGAGTTGCCATGGTGAGAGGTGACTCATTTTGTATGGATGATTGTTTGGGGATGGAGGATCCACATGGGAAGGATGTTTCCCAATAAATTTCAGACTCCATGCCTTGAGAGGACCTCTAGAAAACAACTTATTTCCTTCTTGAGTACTTTAATTACTCATGATGATAGTCATTTGGCTAGCTTGCATGCTTGGGAGGGGAAATTTGGAGATTCATTGATGAGACAACATCTCATTCCTTGGAGGAGTACATGATATGTGGATGATACAGTAGGAGGAAGGGAGACTCTTCAGTTATATCCTTGCAGTTTCTTGAGGACAAGAAACATTTGGGAGGGGAGGACTGTAATATTCCAAAATTTACATGCAGCAAATTGGAATATTAAATTTTTCTAATTTCAATTAGGAGATGAATAAATGGATAAGGAGGCCCATGCATAATAAAAACCTGAATAAAATCCCTCATAATGTGAAAGGAGATCAAAATAAAATTTGGATTTCACACCTTCATGTGTGAACAGGGACTTTTGCATGTGGACAAGGTCAATTTTGACCAAGTCAACAATGTTGGGATAGGAGGTGGAGAGCATCTTGTGAGATAGCGCAGAGATAGTGGGAGGAATATTCCTTGGTGGAGAAAACCTTAATTGAGTGGGGCCCAAGGAAATAAGGCTCAAACATGTATAAAAGGAGGGAAAGGCAGCCATAGCAAAGCATCTTTGGAATGATATTTGATTTTTCTACTTAGATTTTTTTGCATCCTCTTATTGTTTAGCAGAGTTGTTGTGCTGCTTAGCACAAGGATTTCCTATTTAGGAATCATTCTCCTTCCTTGAGAGGCCTCTTGAAAAAGCTTTTACTGATTTTCCTCACATCCAAGCTTGAGGCCAAGCATCCACCTTCAGCTACAATGTTATTTCTGCAGTAGTATAACGTTGTGTTGCAGGGTGTTGTAGTGATGGTTCACAACATCACTTTCGGAGCCTGTGTTTCAGAGGAGGAAGCCTTCCTTTCTCTGGGAGATTAGTAAGGAAGTATTTGCATTTATTTTCAGATATTGGCATGTGGCCAATATATTTTACCTCTCCTACAGTGCATTCCCTTGTAGGAACTGCGTCATTCTTTGCAGTGTTGCAGTGAGAGGGTCAATCCCCTCAATCTTGACTTGCTTTCTCAGGGAAAGGGACAACCCTTCTCCTGGAAAGACTTGTAAGAAGGATCCTCCTTAATTTTTGTATTATCCAAATATTTATACATAGTGCTTCAATATACTGCATTATTTCAGATCCATATCTACAGATCTATGCATCTTGTACTTGTGCCTTCATGAAACCCTTGCCGGGTGATCTTTCTGATGTGTAAAGGGATCTAGATATCCATTTTTCTTCATGTTTTGAGAAATAAAACTCCTGATCTGATATTTTCAGCATATTGTATAAAAACCCTCTTAAAATAATGTTGTGCATGCTTCAGAAACTTTCTGTTTAGTCAAGTCATGGGATTTCAGCCTTTTTAAGCCATACCGGGACCGGGAGATCTATTTAAATAAGAAAAATTGATTTGTTTTTGAATATTTTCTGGGTGTGAGTCCAAAATTACATATGCTAAGGGATCCCAGTGTTATTTTCCCCTAGTATAACGTAATATTTTTAATATAACTTTGTTAGGGCATAAATTACTGCTTTTCCCCACTTTTGGTTGATGTAATGGATCAGATTTCTTGCTGCTGTACATGTAATTGATGGATATGTGTTTCTAAACACATTTAATGAGTTATTTCTCATCTCTTACCCATTATTGTGCTTATGCATTGTTGCATTCCAATTTTGGGATATTACACGCATACGAAGACAGTCCTTTCTTGTTGAGACGGAGTGTTGAAGATTGCAGCAATAAATAGTGAAAGTGGCATCTAGAAATATCATTCCGTGATCCTAGTGAAAAATAATCACCTAAAATAGGTGGGGCCCACACAGGCTATTTTTAGGTGTATGTCTATTTTTAGAATGGTGAGCATATTCTAAAATTAGCAAATGGTTGATTCTAGATGGTTGAGAAAATTCTATCTTTAGATGAGTTTCTATTTTTAGAAGATGGGCGAAGTATATTTATAGATCGCTAATCTAAAAATAGAATGCATGTCGATTATTATTAGCCCTTAAATAATAGTCAGACAATAAATAGTAACTTATTCTCTTGGAGCACTTTATTTCAGTGAATAGATGTGGTTGGTGACTCATGCATGGAGGACTTCGTTATAAATGAGAGTGGAAAGTTGTAACAGAGTTGGAAGAATAATTATGTGATTTGTTATTTAGTTTAACTCAGTTCAGTGAGTTAAACTTAGTTGTGCTAATTGTAACTGAACATACACTAGTGAGAGTTCAATGAATTAATTACTTAATTAATTCACAACTAGTGACTCACTTACAACTGAACAAATACAGTAGTTAACTACTTACATGTCAGTTCCAGTGGAGACCAAGTGGAGAGATAAGTGAAAGGGTGAGATGGAATATCTGTTGTGACTATAGTGATGCATTCAATGCATCCACACACACATTGGAGATGCCTATGAGTATTGTACAATCAAGGAAAGGTAAGGTCGAATTCATTCAGGGTTTTTCTTCAGCAAGGATTGCACAGTGGAGGTAGGCTGTCAGGAGGCAAGAAATTGGTGCATAGAAATACAAATTTCTGCATGACAGTGTGTGATGATTGTATATTGTACTGAGAGCTCTATCAGCTGAGATTTTTATGATATTGTTACATGTTCCATTGATATACATAATATATGATAGTTGGGGTTTTTAGCTTTAATCTTTCCTGGTAAACAACTATGTTATGTGTGATTTATTTTCTTCATGTGTTTGCAATTGGTGATTTAATTTTCGCAAAGGATTAAGTGGAAGGATTTTGTATTTAAAATAAGATTAATTTGTTAGATTAGGAGAATCCGGTAATACATATCAGTATTAATAAATTTCTACAGCCTTGAACATGAACAAAATTGATGAAAAAGATGATTTTAGTCCTTACTGGATTGATTTGGAGTGATTTGATGGCTGATTACTTCGTATTTGAGAAGAGGAATTTTTGCCCCAAAGCTCCTTTTTCACTTTTTCAATGTGAAAATGATCAGAATTTGAGTCAAACTGTGTATTTATGCCTAGAATTTTAAATTTTACTTGTGCTTATAATTTTTTGAATTTGGCTAAGGCTATATAACCATTTGACTTGTAAGCATTGGGCATGGTATTTTTCAAGTACATTTTGTTGAATTCGAGATTGTCCTAGTTTTTCTTCAAATCCATGACCACTAACCTGTCATGGCAGGTATTTGATTTTGAACTAGCATATAGGTTAGGGAATCCACTATTCCGTTGCATCTTTGCATACTAGCCTCCATTATGATCACTTGTCGTAGGGTCGATCCCATCATGTCATGAGTACTTAACCCATTGCACTCACCAATTTTTTAATCATGACTTGGTGGTAGAGCCTTCCTTTACATGGGCTTCCTAGTTAGTCCCTCGCTAGAATTTTCCGCTCATGCTGCAATTTATGTAGGCTCATCAGTCCTCTTTAGTCCTACCAAGTCTTATGCATTGAATCTTCATTCTTCTCATTCTTCGCTATCATTTTCTAAACATTTACCCTAGAAGCTCCCTTATGTTGTCGAGTCATATTACTGCATTGCATATTGACTACTTGTTTATGTTGGCCTTTAGCTGGCTTCATTTGGACTCATGTTTAAGCCATATTTTTACCATGACTTTCTGTACAAGTTAACCATGCAATCACTTAGCTTTTGTGACTTGACACCTTTACCCATGGATGGAACATTCCTCTGAGTGTCACTTACCAGTTTTCATCACCTTGCATTGATCATAGGATAGTTCCTATCCTAGGAAGTAGTGCATCTATTTCACGAAACTTGTTCTATCCATTGTACTATATCATTATTTTATTATTTTTCAGGCTTTGAATATGAAAAAGACAAAAAAATTAAATATTTTTAAAAAGAGCGAGAATGGGATATTAATTCCATATTTGATGGCAGCTACAGTGTGAGTTATGTCGCCCTTGAACAAAGCACAAAAAATCTAAGTCTTTTCTCTATTTGGGATGGTTTTATTTTTTGACTTAGCAGAAGCCATAACCTTGTTTCATGAGTCATCTCACCCTTGGTTGGTTATCTCTTCCAATTATATGGAGGGTTTGTTCATGCCTCATGCATGCCAAACTTATACAAAGTTATCATTTGCTGCCATAGTCAACATGAGTTGTGATTTTGTTCAAGGGAAGTTAACCTGAGTTGGCCTTTCTGTGGTGTCTCTTGACTCATTTTTCAGGCCGCCTTCTCGATCTTGTTAGTATCTTATTCTATCACATCATATATTTTGTCCTTTTCTCGTGCTAGTTTGAGAAGGTCTCCATTGACTTCTTGCTAGCTGGTTTGTCTCTTATCTACTATGACATATTTCTTTGAGAGTAAACCTAGAGTTTCACCTTGGCCCTATTTACATCATTGATAGGTGACCTTGTGCTCATCATTTGATCATCATCATGGGTCTTTGACTGAGTGGTTTCCCTTGTGTTTGACTTTATATTACATTATCATACCCGGGATTCGTGCAATACCTTGATTTCCATTTGACCCTGTCGGTGGATATCTCGCCTCTTTGTCAGCTTTCATTATTGGTTGGTTCATAGGGTTTTTGCTGTGTGCTAGCTTCATCTTGTGCATTCCAGAAACGTACTTTGAGTTGGTTAATTCACTTTACTTCATCTGATTCCTTCCAAATCTTGGCCTGCGGATTACACTCGTGCTGGACTGATGTGGGATGCCTTAATGCCTTCCTTCCAATAGATCTTTTCCCATCGACTCCGACTCATTGCTCTGGGAATAAGGTCTAGAGTCCTTTTCTCAGTACCTTAGGGTTTGCAGTCATCAGTGGCAGACTCTTCGCTATCAACAGTGAGGATATATCAATGCCTCCTGATTGGTAGATTCTTTCAAGTGTTCGACTTCAACTCATTCATTTGCACTTGCTAGATTGTACTGGGGTACCTTGACACTCATTATCATTATCGGTGGGTTGTCTTGAATTTTTTAACGGTATACATCAATGACCGGTAATCAAAAAATTTCTCACATGGTCGACTTCAGCTCATTTATTTCCATTGTGTATTATTATGCCATGGTGATCAGTGTAGACCTCGGGTTTGCATCAGCATGCTTTGGTTCACTTTGAAAGCTCCTTCAGTTTTCTGCTAGTGACACCATCCACCCTTATATGTTACAGTTTCATCACAACAACATCTTATATGTTGGCTCCCGAGTTGCGTGTTGTACCATTTGTTCCACCACTTAATATTTGGTACTTAGAGATTCATTTGTACTTGTACTTCCGGGCATTGGTCAGATGATTCACTATGTACTCTACATTTCAGCTATACTTGTATACATATTGGATTCTCTCTATTCTTCATATGCAGACATGCTTTTCTTTCACTGAGCATAAGTATGCCTGACTCAGACATAAACTATCTTTCTGATCTCTCTCATTGGTTTTTTGGCAGGCTGAAATCTGGTGAAGTCCTCTCTAGTCCTTATAAGGTTCTTTCTATGCGCATAATACATTTCGGCCATCATGTACCCCTTCTAACCTCATATATTAGGGGGCATATGTTATAGCATCATTTATCACCAACATATACTTGATGATTTATACATTGGCCTTGGGAAACCCTTCTCTTTAGAATTGGACATATTTCTCAAAAAACAGTTTCTTAAAACCCATACACGACTCTGCCCAGAATTTTTTGCGTATACATGTGAGTCCATACATAGAAAACCGCATATTATATTTTAAACATTAAAAATATATATAATTTCCTTATTTTAGAGGCAGGATTTACGATTGTTCTAGTAACTTAACCACCCCAGCCCGTGGTCTAACTGTTCCCAACTGAAAAAACTAATTTGAGGGAGTATAAAAAACCCTCAATGGAATGGCATAAGGGAGGAAGAGAGAGAGAGAAATATAGATATTATATGCTATTGGAGCCCTATCCAAGTCTGATATATTCCCTGTGCCTCCTGCACTTCCCAAATATTTTCAGGAAACCCTTGTTTCCTTGAGATGTTCACTCACCCTATGTGACATTCATTGTGCACGATTCTTGGAAGAAATATTGAGAGGCCAGGGCTGGGCGGATCTAGAGGACGATATGATCAAAGGCCATGGCAGATTTCAGGTGATCTCTCCACGTTTGTTTACTCTACATGTCATTAATAACAGAAGTACCATCTTGTTCCTGATGTTTACGTGTCAATAATCTTTTATACATGTGTAATGATCGTAAATTTTCCATTTAATATTGTTTTTATAAGATTATGCATGTTTTTCACTAAAATATAGAACATATATATGCTGTAAAACTAGTATTTTGTGTTCGTTCTTTGTTGACTTACAAATTACGAAGCACAAAGAGTTACAGGGGTTTTTCACCTCACGGGATCTACTACAATCGAAGGATGTACGGGTAAGGTCTGCAACCTGTAGATTCTAGTTCATGCATAGAATTTGGTTAAGTGAGTCCTCCTTGTAATGTCATGCCCCTGATCTATGAAGGTTCATCAACCCAAGGCCTCTAAGATAACATTTCCCGAAATAATACAGGGTTGTTATTTTTTCATGTAGTTATCTATCAATGCAATAGCTTGATACAATATTGTAAAAATGGATTTATTCTTCATCTACTATGGCCACATCCATAGGTCTTCCTAATGTTGATGCATCTGCTTCTACAAACCCCTTCCTTGCTTCTATAAAGGTTTCTTTTTCGTGCTGTAAATTGAATTCATCCTTTTTCTTAGGTTCTTTTTATATCCAAATATCAATATCGAACTTCTTTCCTTTGTCCTCAGTAGTAGATGCACCACTCCTAGTGACAAATTTCATGCTTGGATCTTTGTCGTGCAACTCCGCCCTAACCATATAAATATTTTGTGTCAGAGTCTATGTCTTCTTTTTCTGCATCTTAGCAATTAAAACAGGAAAATATTTAATTACATGATTGAATTTTCTATAGTACCTACAATATTGTCGCGCTGTATTTGGACAGTCGTGCACATAATGGCTATCCTCTCCACATTTGTAGCATATGAGCTTTCCCCTCCATCGACCAACTCCTCCTCCTCTTCCTCATCCTCTGGCCTAGAATCCACCATGCCTAGACAGGGATGCTGGTGAGGTAAGTTCAACCTGCATTATGTAAAACTTAGCTTTATCCATCATTAAATAAAAACTCTGACAGTGTTGCTCATTCATGTCCTAATGATGAGCAGAACTTGCCAAAAGGATTCTTTAGCTCAGGCATATACTTTCAAATTATTGGAAAGTAATCTGTCACATGTAGGCCCATAGCCTGACAAATTGCACACCATAATGCAATTGTCCCACTGGGCTAGGTCCTCCAACATGTAGGTAATCGTTGAATATGGGACATTGATCCTTATGATGTCTGACAAATTTGCATCATATACATCATACATCTACGCACCCCTCGTTTCCCTTATCTTTGGGTGGATTATGAATTTCCAAATGCATTACTTCTAACTGAATTTGAATCTGCTAGGTTTTGATCACAGTGAGTACCAGTGTAGCTTCTAGTCTCATTGTAATTTATACGCCCTCAACCTACGTGGCAATCTTCTGTTGACTCAAGGGATGACATAGATGTGGGAGTAGCATAACAATGAACCATTCCTTATGTTGGTTATCATCAATAGTGAATCCACTGTCTCTAATAGTGTGCTCTAATATTTGGTCCGCATCCCATACAAATTTGTTCAACTCTTGACAAATCTATTTTAACTCAGTGCCACATTGTGAAAATGATTTCAGCCTCTTAAATTGTTCTTTTAATGCAACCTTCAAATCGTCAATAGTGGCATTAGGATTCATTGATACATAACTTATATACTGATCCAGAGGGAAATCTTGAAAAACAGTGGCTAATTGCTCTTTCTTAAAATTATCATTGTTCCCCTGTTGTGCTCTCCATACAACATTAGTGAAAAACCAAAAAAAAAATTTATCTTCATTCCCAATACATTATAAAGTATTAAATTTCATATACGTAGCCATATATGCGCATGGTAGTGGAGGTGGAGTTGGAGGCAGAGTGGATGACTTGTGAGATGAGATTAGAAGTGGATTGGATGGGATCTGAACTATGGCCAATGCTCCCTGGTTATTCTGATCTTGCAAGACTTCTTATTCTTCAGAGTGCATAGAATCACCAAAGCTACTAGTCTCTGGTTCATCATCGATGTCATATATACCCTTAAGAGGGCTTTAAATAAACCCTTCTTCTAGATCTATGTAGTAACTTCTTCCGCTGCGCGTAGTTGGGCCTCTTCGGTACATTCACTCGATGATATGATTACACAGTAAACCATGTTCACACAATAGCATCTTAATCCATAACTTCAAAGAGCATAGGAAATTACCTCTAGGACCCTTGAAAAATATTATTTCCGATTTAGATTAGGACACAAACTGATCAATAGAAAACTTAGTTACAAATCCTCCAAGAACATGATCGATCCAGTGATCTATCACGAAGGTAATCGTATTGCTAATATTTTCTAAATGTTGTGCCATTTTGAGATTTCACTGAGTGATTGCGTTGTCCTTTGTGCAGGTATTAAATTCAATCAATCGAGACAACCATTCATATAAATCCATCGACAAGGAAGGAAATAATATCTCGTGGAACTTTGTATAAATATACTTTTGAACCCAACCTTCAAGAGATAATTTAGAACCTTTATTCTCTTGGATCACGAATTCAAGGATATTTCTATCCAACCAATCTTGTAATTTATTTTGTGTAGGATGCCACAACATCAATTCTCCCTCAAAATGATCATGGTCTCAACAATGGAACCATTTTTTGGCTTGAGGGGTTCTGACCCAGCTTTGGATTTTATCATGCAACCAAAAAACCCTCCAACTACTGGCCCTTTCGGCAATGACATGCTTGTGTATATCAAAGTCTCACCTGAAGTAGTATGGGGGGGTGCTGGAACCAGGTTTCTGCACCCCGAGGAAGAATTTAATGTGGTGGCACTAAACATACTTATGAAAAAATAGTAATAGATGATATACCCGTGCGTGCATCAATAGATCAATAGAACAACAAATCAACTCTTCGTGGATCACACAGAATGCCTCAATAGGTATTCGCACATAGTAAACATATATATTTCAATCAAACTTATTCATCAACTTCATAATATACTTTATTAATTTGCGTAGATGCATTAAACAAAATTAAATATGCAATCACATAACAGATTCTGATCTCAAGAAAATAATAGATAAATTACACGAAATTGTATAACGGTCTTGATTTCACCAAAAAATCTTCTTTCTTAAGAGATATATCAATTCCAATACATTCAGTTCTTCAATACAATTTACCCTTCCACTGGCTATGTGCACATAAGGGTAAATTTTATTGAAGAACTGAATGTATTGGAACTGATATATCTCTTAATAAATGAGAATTTTTGGCAAAATCCTGACCGTTATGCAATTTCTTGTTATTTATCTATTATTTGCTTGAGATCGGAATTTGTTTTGTGATTGCATCTTTACTTATGTTTACGATTAAATGCTTTTAGAGTGAATAAAGTATATTATACAGTTGATGAATAATTTTGATTGAATTATATCTATTTACAGTGCGTGAATACTTATTGAGGCATTCTATGCGATCTACGAAGAGTTGATTTGTTGTTCTATTGATATGTTGCTACACGCACTGGTATATCATATGTTAGAGTTATGTCATAAGTCTATTTAGAGCCACAACATTAAATTATTCCTCAGGGTGCAGAAACCTGGTTCCAACACCCCCCCATACTGCTTTGGGTGAGACTTTGATCTATGCAAGCAGGTCATTTTCAAAAGTGCCGATAGTTGGAGGGTTTGTTGGTTGTGCGATAAAATCTAAACCTAGGTCTGGACCCCTCAAGACAACACTCTCTTACTGTATAATTTAACTTAGCATGTGTGATATTTTTATTAGAAAAATAAATGGAATAATAAATATCCTTCATGTTATCCTAAAGCTGCCCCAACAACTGTATATGAGGCATTCATAGAGAAGTGAAATAGAAGGGGCCAATTTGGTCCCTTCAAAACAGGTTCTTATGTAAGTTTCTCTTTAAGCTCTTCAAAAGCATGTTGGCAGTCATCACTCCTCGAAAATTTAATATCATTAAAAAGAAAATGAAACAAAGGAGTAAATATCCTAGAAAAATGATCAATAAATATCCTATGATAGCCAACATGGCCTAAGAAAATTCTTACCTCCTTTTGTTATTTGAACACTAAAATATTCATAATGACCTCTATTTTAGTTGGATCAACCGGCATGCCTACACTAGAAATAAGATGACCAAGCACCATCCTTTCAATTTTAATCATACAAAATTTAGCATTACTGAAAGAAAATTTATTCTCTTGACATATTATGTTTTCTTTTCCAAATTTTATAAGGCTTCATGAAAATAATACCATACCATGTTTATCTCAATGCACTCAAGATCATAGAAAATAAATAGAAGTACCTACTGAAAAGTAGACAAGTAATTAAAAAAACCAAATGGAATAACCCTATAGGTGTACATTCCCTAAGGGAATGTAAAAGTGGTTTTGTCTTGATCTTCATGCACGACTTGTATTTGGATGTAGCCACTAAAGCTGCTAAGAAAGAATAATTACTTTCTACCAACCAAGGTGTCAAATATCTTATCTATAAATGGGAAGGAAATTCCTTATTGGTGGCTTTGTTAAGCTCTCTTTAATCTACAAAAATATTCCATCTACAAGAGGAGAAACCCACTAACTATAGGAGATGGGGTAAATGAAACTGGCGTCAAGGAACCTCTAAAGTTCTTATTTAACAATTTCTCTAAGTGTGGGTTTCACTCTCCTTTGGGGTTGTCAGACAAGTCAGGATCCCTCTTGAATATAGATATGATGCATGCACGTTTCAAGAGGAATACCTTTCATATCTTGATAACTCTAAGAAAAAGTTCTAGTGTGTTTTTGCAACATTTTAACTAGTAGCTCTTGTTGAGATGGTTCAAGTTGAGAGTTTATATATAAATATTTTCTTGGATTTATCTCAACAAAGGAAACAACAAATTTGATGTATCTATGTTTGTCACTAGATTCTGTAACAATGATGAAGTGTTAGGATCGTAATTATCCAAAAAAGCGGAATTAAAAATATGATTACATAAATCCATATTTTGCAAAAAATCAAGATTAACAAGGAAATCATGGGTTTGACCATCTTTAATAAATTGTATAAATTGAAAAAATTGATCAATAACATAAATGGAATGAATTTATTCATCACTATTACCATCTTAAAACCATAGAGTATTTTCAATTTCTTGAGTGGATTTGGAAAGGGGATATAAAGTTACCTTGTTTCTTAGCTCCCCATGTGAAATAAGCATGTCACCAGAGCAATAACCAATGTAAGCATCTGTTGTGGCAAGCCATGGTCATATTAGAATCAAGGGATTCCCTCGTGTGGGATTCTTAAGTTGTAGGACTATGAAATTTTTGGGGTATTTCAAAGAGTCTAGCGAAAAAATCACATCATCCAAAACCAACTAGTCTAATTTTAGATTATATACTAGTTCCAAAATGGTGGGTGTAAGGAGGAGCTGAAACAATCGTACTTTCTCCATGGTATATTTAGTCACAATGTTTATCATTACCCCAAAATCAATCAAAAAATTAGGGACAAGAGTGCCAAAAATATGGATTGATATGATTAGATTACTAGAGTCTATATATTTTTCTACAAGGGTTTGTCTTATCATCAAATTAAGTGTATTTCCAATGAATTCAATAGTTAATGTTTCTACTCTCTTCCTCCCTAGTTTCTTTATGCAAATTTCCCTAATGGTTAGTTTAAATAGGAATCTCCTTTATAGCTTGTAGAGGGGAACTTTAATACAAATGTTTATAATCTCATAAACCAGGTCAAATTTGGGGCTTTGGTTAGATTTCTCCAAGGTTAACCTCTCTGGATAGGGAGGTGAGCTAGAAGATGGTAAAGGATCCAAATTTTGAGAAGTGTGTTTTATTGCAACATAATTGCATTTATGATTAGGATTTTCCTCCTTAATGGTGACATGAAAGTTTTTATATTTTTCAAGAACCATTCTTGATCTTAGTTGGATGTCTTGCACCACAACTAGATTTATCAGATATGTAGGAAAGGGAAACAAATTAGCATTAAAAATCTATTGAGTTTCATTATTATTAGAGTTGGGAACTAGTTGGGAAAGAAACTGTGTGGTTCTAGGATGTTGAGTAGGTGATAGTTGAGGTGGTAAGGGTTGTATTTGTTGAGGAAAAGTAGTAGTTTGGGACTGTTGAGCTTGTGAGTATACTGGATACAAAATGGGGTATGAGTTTTGTGGTTTCATAGGGTAGGAAAATATCATAATGTTTCCATACTTGGGCCCTCATCACCCTTTTTTCCAAGGGTGACTCTAGGCCTATTGTCGAGGATAACCCTTCCAAGGCATATAATGATTCCAATACTAAAAATAATTTTTTTTTCTAGGAAAATGAAAAGGATAAGGTGCAATATCATCTTTTATACCCAAGCCTCTCAATTGCCAAGGCTTCTTTTGATCCCATTGCATGCATCTGCTATGGTGCTTGAATTCCTCCTTGGTATATTTATTTCAGGCCATAAAATGGTGGAAAATGTTTTGTTTCATGATTCTCTACAAAAATGACACATACATTACTGCCATCCTTATAAGGGGTGTTTTTTTCTACATTTAGGATAGAAAACTGAAAGTTTTTCCCTCTCTTCCTCTTGATTTTTCTTAAATTGCAACAAATTTAATTGTAAATCAAGGTTTTCAAGCAAGTCATTTTGAAAAATTTCTAACAAATGTACCAATTCATTTTTATTTACACCATTAGTCATTGATTTGGAATTTTTAGGGAGAAAATCCCTAATTCCTTTTCCATATCTTTCTTGACTATGATAGAATATCCTACACAAATCGAAATTATGATTAAAAGGTAATTGAAAACATCACTAGATCCTAGCATATTTATCACATTAATAGACTCATCCAAAATAACCCTGAGAGAAATAGTCCTATAATATTGGGTTCAACTTTATGCTACTTGGATCATTGGTGATTATACAAAAACCTTTCCAGATATTCTTCAAGACTCTCATCCTCTCTTTGTGTCATTTTAAAAATATTTTCTCTCAAATCTCTAGATTTTTAATATTCTTGATATTTAAGGAGTGTTCTACACATTCCATACCATGTCAGAATAATTTTTTCCTCCCAACCCCATGAACCTGTGTAATTATGCATCCTTAATGGGAGGAGGAAAAAATTTAAGCTTCGAAGAATCAATTGAGTATTCATAACTCCTGCACAAAATGCCAAAATTGAATAAAAATGCACTATATTCCTCATTAATCTTACCATAAAGTGTTAGGGTAGATGGATAAATGTTTTTCATCTAAATTATTGTATCACGATCCACAATAGGGAGTAAAAAATTTGTTTCCTTCTCTCCATTGTTTCCCCCCCATCCTTCACCATGTCCTCCATTAAGCACTTCCTCTTCGTCTGCCATATTATTTTTTTCAAATAGAATATGTTGAATATCTAGAGGTGATAGTTGAGTACGATTGGTTGTTTCCTTTAGATGTTCCTCCTTTTCCAACTCATCCAAGACAGAGGATTCAACGGTGGAGGATTACCTTTTATCAGCTATAGGTTTATATATTCAAGATCTACTTTTCCTCCGATTCCAAATGTAGTATTAACACCTCATTTGTGTGCATCTTCTTGGAAAATTTATCTGCAACTGATCCAACATTAGAAAAGGGGATTTCAAAAATATTTTTTTTATCCTTACCCTTAAATTTTTGTTTAGAGCCTTTACCCCTAGTCACACATATTTGAAGAAAGAAAAATTACAATAGGAAACCAAGATAAAAGAAGAAAACCAAGCCTCTAAAATTTGTGGCAATACTGACCCAGTATGCTCACTGACAACTTTACCTTCCTAAAAATGAGAATCAGACCCAGTAAGCTCGAGAAAGAAAAAAAATCACTTGTGGGAATAAAAAAAATCATGAGCTTACTAGCATGAAAAGGGATTATGGGGCACACATGAGGTGGTTTTGCAAGTAATTACCTCCCATCTTACCTCCCCTCCTCCTTTGAGTCTTAAATGTTGGGGAATATAATTAAAAAAAATAGATCACCAATGCTCTATCTGTCAACTACCTCCCCAGAAATAATGCCAAAATGTTGGGTGGAATAATTGACAAACAATTACTCAATATTTATTTTTTCAATTCCAGATCGTATACTTTAAGGCACTATATTGTTTTTGTGGATATTGAGAGATTAATGATCTACTACACTAGGGACCTAACTCACTGCCTAAGGAAAGTCACATAAAAAAAACATAAAAAACTTGCACTGTCCCAATTTTCCTTTACAAAACCTTTTTGCATGACTTCAAGAAATTGGAATACCTTCAGTGGAAAAATAACACACATAATTCAAACAAGAAACCTATCTAAGGGGCCACTAGGTTCTTTCACTATGCCCTCTTGGGATGATTGACATAAATGTTCCCTCAAGTCTTTAGGAAGTCATAGAGCTCAAGACTTTCTATAGAATACAACCAATCTGCAGGGAAATAAATCGAGGCATTGAAAAGAAAACTCTTATAAGCTATCAAATGTTGTTATTACAAGATTTAAGGGAGAAAAGAATAAGTCTAAATTCCCCCCGGGGTATACAATTTCTATATACTCATATTGTGATTGAAATGAAATCAAGTGAGAAGTATACAAGGATAGACACCTTCCCTGCTTCAAATCACTAGAAACACGGATTATATATGAAAATTATTAATCATTAAATAATATACATTAATCACTTTTTCAATAAAGAGAAGGAACAAAACATTATCATTTCTCCAAACTAAGATATTAAAACCAATCGACTCACAATTTATGAACAGCTCACAACCCCCCCCCCCCCCCACCCCGCACACACACACACACACATATATATATATATATATATATTAATTACAAAAATAGATTTAATATGCATGAACTGAGTGATATCATTTAACAAAGATGAATCCTCTGCTTTGGTGTTTACAAGGCTACAAGGCTACTTACATTGTTCTTGCATACATCACAAAACATAGTTATCATGAACTAATAACAATGCACAATGAAAAAGGATCTTAAAACGTGACACTCAATTACTTAGACACGTGCTCTTAAAGAAATAATCCATATATTAAATAAGGCTACAAGTAGCGACTACCTGCCGCTTAGTTTACATATAGCAATGTTGCAATGTGATGTTGGAAAATGTCTATGGATAGCTATTATGGCTATTACATGTTGCTTAATGTAATCATAGAGATGTTACAATTTGAGTTTGAGGATGTTTATGAAAATTTGTTTTGTGATAAAGTATAGTTAAATTAAATTAGAAATAATTGTTGCAATTTTTGTTTGAGCATGTCTATGAGGATTTGCTAAATGTTGCCATTTCAATTAAAGGATGTCTATGAGGATTGTCTTTGTAACAAAGTTTTCGTTTAGTTTAGTTTAAATATAGCTAAAGTAAAGTAAAAAACAAGAATTTATGTGCTATATAGTAGTAGTTTAAATCTATCTAAATTATAGTGAAACAACTTTTGTGTTGATGATGGTAATCAATTGGATCTGCTACATATGCTTAGCTTGTTTTTGGCATCAATAGAGTAGCTACTACCTATTGCTTAATGCAAATATAGGACCGTTGCAATTTGAATTTCAACATTTGCTTTCTAATAAAGTTGTTGCTTAGTTTAGTTTAAAGTGCCAAAGTTTACAATCTAATCAATTTAGGTTTTTTAGTAAATGGTAAATTGAGGTATTTTGCTTGTGAGTCTAGGTAATCAGATATATACTTAGGTACAATTGAGGAATTGGAAACAAGTGCGTAATGTAGCAATTATCTGGAAAAGTTGGTTGACACAGTTGAACAATGAGCTAGGAACATTGTCAAAGAAGTTTATAATGTATCAATTATCTAGAAAATTTCTTAATTTAGTTTAAATATAATTAAATCAAAGTAAAAATTAAAAATTTATGTGCTATATAGTAGTAGTTTAAATCTATCTAAATTATAATAAAACAACTTTTGTGTTGATGATGGTAACCAATTGATAATTACTAGGACAACCCATGAGCATATGCATTTGATGTGTAGATTAGATCTGCTACATATGCTTAGCTTATTTTTGGCATCAATATGAGTATGACAAAATAACTACTAGCTGTTGCTTATCAATGATCGCTTTTTATAAATTAGTACTAATAATATTTTTATTTCTAACTTAGTACTAATAATATTTTTAGTACTAAAATAAAAGGTGGAATTTATTTTATAACTTTTTTATTTTTAATTCAATTTTTAAGAAAAAATATGTTGGGGTTCCCATGTTTTGGCCAGATTGGCAAGACCAAAACATGAGACAATATCATAACTAGTTTGGGGCCCTAGGATCTAGCCTTCCTGGACTCAGAGAGGGATCTGTCAAGAACTAGCCAAGGCTTTCAAAGGGCAAGTCATCTATACTAAAGGATATTTTAGATAGATGGTGGATTGGAACAATAAGGGTGAGGGTGAAAAAAGGAAAGGAACCCAATTTCTGCCTATAGATCAGGTCAGAGGTCATTTAACTCCAGACCTGCTTGGACATAGTTAAATGCAGCTTTCAATGAAGTCACTAGAGGGCAGCTTATAGATCGGACCAGAGGTCATTTAGATTTATAACATTTATATATATAATGTCAGATTGTAAACTCAGGCTCTATTCATTGAACATATATGTATGAAATCTGAAAACATTTGTAAACGTCAAATGAAAAAGCTATATTTCTTAAATATACATATATTAAGTCTTTTGCAGACATACTGCACTTTGACTGTTTCTAACAGTAAAAAATGAATCCCTACAATTACAACGGCAATAACACAATCCAACCATTTACAAAATGTTCTCTGGGGTTCTTTATAGGAAAAATGGATAGCAGGGGTAGGTGATACTCATTAAATCGATTCATTAAGACAGAGTGGGGGATGGTGCTTATGCCTACTCTTCTTAGTAGCAATGCGATGTACTTAGTGATCTGGTTCGAGGTGTTTGTCAGGTCGATAACGACCTAAGATGTTTCTTTGGAGTCCTTTCTGACTGTAAGGGACTCTGTTTTGTCTTTTGAAGCAAGTAAGGTGACTGAAGGTCTTCTGGGTTTCCATACCTCCATTATTGCCGCCCTGACAGTCTTTGGAAGCTTTCTATCGGTGGAATGGCCTTTCGGGACTGGGGGAGGCGTAGAAACTTCTGCTAAGGGCTTACTGTTCTAAAAAAATGTACTGCTGATGCTGAGAGAAGATATGGCTTGATTCATTTTCTTTTTATCTTCAAAGTGCGTCTTTTCTTTTGATCACGGGATTAGGTCTCAAATATTCAATTAACAGGCCTTAATGCTCTTAATTTGTCTCTGTTGTTTCACTAAGCTACTGCTGTAATGGGCTTCTCTGTGTTTCTCTAACAGATTTCTTTTCTACATTCTAAGACAGAAATTGAAAAACAGTCAAGCCAGCATTAGACTTTTTGGCTTGGTGCAGACCGTGGCATAAAGACAAAACTGCTCACGGACTAAAAACTTTGTAGAAATTGAAAACACATGAATAAATGCTCATAGACTGAGCTTTATTGATCTTTCCCTACCTACCCTACGCTAACTGGAATGTTAATAAGTCTAGCTTACAAACATTGTGTTCCAATGCAACCATTCTATCAAGTGATCCCATGACTGGTCTTTCTTGCTTAATTCCCTGAGCAGGCTGGTTAGGCAGGGCTGCTCCCACTCTTTCTGTTCTCCAACAACAGCTTCGAAAAGTCTTCTTTCTGTTTGCAACATGCTGCTCAACAAGAACTTTGATCCTTCTTCAAATGTTTGCAGGAAATGAACATAAGGATCATGATAAGATAGTTGGTTATGAATATTTGAGAGGTAGGCTTCAATTAGGATTTCTCCTTCTTACACTGGATCAAGGGGAAGACTCTCTCTTGAGAGTGTGTCTGCTTCATCTTCTGAACTAGAGGAATCATCGTATATTGCAGTTGTTTCCTCTCGGAGCTTTGATGTAGTCTGCTCCGATGTGCCGAGCCCCGTGAGACTATGACCGATGATCAGAGGTGTAACAGAGTGAAGACTCAGTGAATCTTCATCTATCACTAGGATTTGATAACTTTATTCATCAGTATGATAGATAGGTCGACTATCATCAAATTCCACAGATGAATGAGCGAGGGTGTCTGATCCGTGGAAGATTTCAGAGGTGGACTGCATGATCAGGGTGCCACTCTTCTAGTGGAATCTGAGAAGAATAATCAGCTAGAGGAGTAGCCTCCATGCGTGTTGGTTCTTGTTCTACGTCAGACTCTGCATCTTCTATGTGGTCACTTGTTCCCTCAATACAACACTCCCTGTTAGCTTTCACTATCAGGCTGTGATATTTTTTTGTCAGCATAGTGCAAGACAGGGCTGAGCCATCAGGCACCTCCCGATTACCTTCCTCCTCATCTTCCACAGATTCTTGAGCATCATACATGTGCTGCTCATTATCTGTGTCTGGAGTTTTCTCTTGCTCTGGAAAATGCATGGGTTGTTCTAAGTAATGATCATTTGCATTCAGATTAGCCATATACATCTCCAACACTTTTCCAAACATGTGTGCTATTCCATTTAATTTATCACACAAAGTATCTAGATTTGTATCTCTATCAATGTCTGGATCCATGTTTTTGCAAAGAAGCTCAATGCATCTTCCGAAACAGTTCAGAGACCTGCTTGGACATACTCAAAGGCATCTTTCAATGAAGTCACTAGGGGGCAGCTTATAGATGGGACCATAGGTCATTTATCTCAAGGTCTGCTTTAGCATGCTTCAAGAGAAAAACAGAGGCAATATTTGACACAAAACTAGGGTCTATAGATCGGAGAAGGAGCTTTAACCTTCCGTGCTTTGACACCAGCAAGAAACATCCAAGTAGCAAGCTCCGAGTTCACAGATCAGCTAGCAGGAAATAACATCTGCTACGGTGGTTAAACCACATGAGTTTACCTATGCTATATTTCTGATGCGTACTAGAAGACCAATGAACAACATGAAAAATGTAAATAACAATGGGATAAGAATAACATCACCCGTAGTAATAGACCAGGAATCTGTGAAATTGCTTGATTAATTGATACTAAACCAGTCACATACATTGAGCTCAAATAGCTGATTACAGTCTCAACTTTCTCCTCCCAACGTACTACTTTACAAACTACTCTGCTACCCTCTCCCAAAATTGTTTCTAGTAGTCAAAGATGAATGCCTACAACTACAACCGCAATAACACAATTCAACCATTTACAAAATGTTCACTGGGGTTATTTATAGGAAAAATGGATAGCAGGAGTAGGTGATACACATTAAATCGATTCATTAAGACAGAGTGGGAGATGGTGCTTATGCCCACTCTTCTTAATAGCAATGCACTGTACTTGGTGATCTGGTTCGAGGTCTGTGTCAGGTCGATAGCGACCTAATATGTTTCTTTGGAGTCCTTTCTGACTGTAAGGCACTCTGTTTTGTCTTTTGAAGCAAGTAAGGTGAATGAAGGTCTTCTGGGTTTCCATACCTCCATTAGGGCATATTGTTCTAAGAAAATGTACTGCTGATGCTGAGAGCAGATATGGCTTGATTGATTTGCTCTTTATGTTCAAACTGTGTCTTTTCCTTTGATCACGGAATTAGGTCTCAAATATTGAATTAACATGCCTTAATCTTCTTAATCTGTCTCTACTGTTTCACTGAGCTACTGCTGTAATTTCCTTCTCTGTGTTTCGAATAGCAGTGACTGCGATTATGGAAAATAGAGTGAATTCATCACTCTGTGTACCCTGGACAATAAAACAAACCAACTATCAAAAAATTCATAGGGGGCTAACAAAATATTTATAATTTTTTTAATTTTCAATTTAACTTAAAAAATATTGTGTTGTATTGTGTGTACAAGTACAGTGTCTTGTTGATGATGGAGGCTCCAATGCCTTCATTGCAATTGGAATTAATTCATATAATCGACAACCTTTTGTAATGACCTGATGCGATGAGTTCATCGCATGCTATTTCATATAAGAATGGGCCTCTACGTAAGCCAGGGTCCGTGGGTCCACAAGACTACGTAGCATTGTCATATTGTATAGCAAGTTGAAACGTATCAGGAGTGTTTTCTTTGTGGCCCAATTGAACAGTGAAAGGAACCAGAGCCGATGCATATTATAGGCAGCGGTTAATAGTTGAACTCGGGTCCGATTAACAATCGGCATCAAAACTTTTTGTATTGGCTGCTTTGTAATATTATGTTTCGGACCTGATGCAGTCTATGAAGCGGATTTAATTTATTTTCAGGTCCGTTGGTATATGCGCAAATGAAAATTTTTAATGTTTTTATGGCGCGACAAAATGTTTTGCAACATTTGGTTTGTTGTATTGTTTTAGATATATACAAAGCGCATTTGTAATAGGCCCTACAAATTTTAGTTTAGTTTCATTTTATATAGTTTTTGTTTTATGTTTTAATATGCGTGGCATATACAAAGTAAGAATCCCAAGAGGCTATTGTAACAGACTGCAATGTTTTTATTTTGAAAGCATATCAGAGTGCGAAAGACGGTATGTAATTTTTTTTAGTCTTTATTTTTTTTTAAACAAAAAAAACACAGAGTGTGTATTGTTTTTTTCATTATTTTGTATTGAGCATGACGGAAAAATACGGTCATGATGAAGCATGGTCAAATAACAAAGGCGAAGAGCAGGGAACATACAACTAATTTTAGTCTTAGTATAGTGTTTAGACATAGAATTTGGTGCATTACTATTAATACTGAATATAAGAATCTGCAAAAAAAGAATGAACTTATAAGCTAAGGAAGCATAAAATTAGAAACAACTCTGAAGATGTTATGTGCAATTCTATAATTGATCTGCTCTTAGAAGGGCTTTCAGATTTAGATTTGTCTGCCATTCATAGCTTTGCCCCTCCTTCTAGTCCCAAAAATGTTGAAGCCTCGAAAATTAGCAAATTTAAAAGAGAATATCATATGACAAAAGAAATTAACAGTGAATAGATAGAATGTAGCAATTACAATGAAAAATCAACTCCGAGGTATAGAAATGAAACTCTTAAAAAATAATTCCGCACAGAATCACCAGATGTGACCCTTTATAGAAGAATATAGAAGTAAATGTAGTACAAAAATGTAATCTCCAAGTCAAAAAATATTACAAATCCAGGACCCGTTTCTAAATGCATGAAAGGGGTTTAAATAGGTACTCAATAAAACAAAATAACTAAAACTATTCCTACAATTTATCTAAAATAAAATATCTTAAACTAAAATGCAAACTTGTAGTAGACTAGCTCATTAATCATCGATTGAGGTGGATGAACAAAGGTGGCAGACATTGAGCATATCTTGGACTTCTGTTGGCCGAGTCAAATTTGCACTGATTTCTGGATTACTATGTGATTTTGTTGTAGCCAATGTTTGAATAAGTGCTGGTGCTGCAAAGAAAAGGGAAAAATTAGTACAAATCTTGCTATTTTGGATAACATAAGTTAAATTGCATATATTTGATTTTTTGTTGAAAGATGAAGAGTAAATATAAGTATACCTAGCCTTGGTAGGGCTTCCGTTGCTGTCAACAGATTGTATCTCGTTGTCTTCCTTGATTGTAAATGTACCATTGATTTTGAAATCATGTAGCATATACATTGTTGCTTGTTTCCTTTTAACATAGTCTTGAAAAGACATATCTGCTAGGTTGGGAAGTAACTATTTCTATAGGAATTTGCTTCGGATGCAACATTGCAAATTGGTGTTGTTGGACTTGATTATGCAATTAAGACACTGTGAATAGGAAAGGGACGATTTTTTATTGCACTTTAGGCAATCAACTGTATTCTCCTCTATCATTGTAGAGGCTGGTATTGGTGAATTGCATTCAACACAAACTGGTTCAAATGGCGTAGAGTAAATGCTTGCAATTGTCAATGTTCCTTTTATCTGTTCATAGACGAGCACAAGTAGTATATGTCAAAATAGAAACAGATGGAGAAACAATTGCATATTGAATAGTAGAGGTACTGTTTCATTTGTACTTACAAAGAATGTTGGAGGGTTCAATTTTCTGAGTTCTTCTGCATTCAATTTTGTGATGAATGTAGCTTGCGTTGTTCGAAGTGTTCTGTCCTTCAGTTCTTTCCTGTTTTTTATGTTTTTGAATAACATAATTGGTAGATGGCCTTTTTGCAATTGTTGCTCAATTTCATCATAGAGCGGTGCAAATGTTTCAAATAATTGCAACTGTAAAAGAACACAGAAAGTTTTTTTTTTTTTTTTTTTTGAAACTGAATTGAAATGTAGGATGCAACTAGCAATATAAAAACATTGCAAAGTAATTTATGTTACCGTTGCTCTATTGTCATCGAAATTTCCATCTTTAATTTGCAATGTATATTGGAAACCAACTTTCCGTGTAGCTGTCACAACTGCTGCAATCGTTCCAATTGGATATGTTTCTGTATTTGCTGTAAGCTGTTTTATTGTAGTATCTGGAATGAATTTGTATTCTTTGCAAATTGTTGGTATGTTTTGTACGGTGCTTAGTTCAGTTAGCAGTAGAATCCAATCACAATCACTGCGGTCATAATTTGTTTTGGGAAGAACTTTAAAAGTTGTAATAGATATTGCTTTTCCTGGTGATATTTTTTGGCTATGTTGTTCAATAAGGTCAGTTGGTATGGACAATGTGATTGTCATTATTCCTTCGGCATCTGTCAAATCTGCACGTAGTATTTGTCGTGCTTTGTGGACTTTATCAAGATATGTACTATAGATAACCATAACATCTCCATTGAACATTCTTCCAGTTTTGCGAATGTTTAGTTCTTCAATGGTAACTGGAGCTAAATATGTTGCATTTGATCTGTGTATTGATGATGTTGATGTGGGAAAAGAAACAATTAGAAGTAAAATATATTAGTGATAAATATGAATGCTATGTCAATGGTACGTATAGGAATTTGTTTCAAGTTTACTTACTTGTCTGATTCAATTGTACTTGATATTTGTTCTTGTTTGTCTATTCTAGCTTGTTGTCCAGAACTGCGAGATGAAAAAGATGCAATGTCACTGAATGGTGCGCTTGAATGCAACCACGAAGTGCTTGGTAAATTTTAATAACTAAGAATAAAAATAAAAGCATAAGGTTATTGTATATTGTACTGGAAACTGAATATTAGTTATTGACAGAAATATTAATTGCATTTTAAAACTTGGATAATGGAATACTTATAAACTATACAATATTAAATTCAGAAAATTCTATTGGTGCAATAGAGATATATACTGATCTGAGTTGCAAATATTAAAAGTTTTTTTGGCTGATAGAAAAAATGAGTCAATTCCAGTACTATAGAAACGTGTAAACGCATCTAGTACAGATGTATGAAAGTTCAGGTACTGCTGATTGGCATGAAAACATTTACATATGCATCAAAGACTAAGTAATTTGGGGGTAATAAGCAAGTCTGGATGTGTTTCTTGATTAAGCTCACTTTCCAATGTTGTTGCTCATTATGGGTACTTGGCAGTTTACAAAATAGATGTGTTGATCAGGATATATGTCATTTGAGTTTGTTCTACTACTCAACGAAAAATAACATAGAAACACCATAGGACAAAAGAAACCAAAGAAAAAAATGTATAGATAAAATTTCAAAGATAATAGGGATATTAATAGAAATAATGATGAAATTGGACACATTTTGTTCAAATTGCACAATGTGGATTAATATGCATATGGATTATGAAATAATTTAGTTTGATGTAACTGAAATGGGGTTATAATTTTGGAAGCAATTTAATTTGTATTTGATATTAACTTTATTGCAATTTAGAAGTTGACAAGAAGCAACATGGGAAATTGGAGAAGATCTTATTTAAAAAGGGTTCAAATGTAAAGTGAACAGGAAGTTTGACAAGTTTCTACAGAAGGGTGAGGAAAAGGAATTAAAGGTTGACAAGAAAAAAAGAACAGGAAGACTGGGATTCATAGAATTATGCATGTAATAGTTCTGATGTAAATAAGCAATTGGCGATGATTGCCAAGTTTAAGCATGGAACATTATTGAGATGATTAAAAGGGAAACAAATTGTGTTGTGATGCTAAAATACTGTAGAGAATAAGATTCAGTATTCTGTGGGGTTTATTGTTAAATAACTCCAAAGTGGCTATATATAGTTTGCAATTTGCAATGGGGCGTGTCTCACTTGTACATGAAAATATTACAATGTGTTGGAAGACAAATTCAAGAATTAAAATGAATTCTGTGATGCTTGAGAAATAAATTATTGATGCATAGTATAAGTCTATATGAAGAACAATGCTAAAGAAGTCAGCACTAGTAATATAAGAATAGGTCTTGGAATAGTTTTGTAGAAAGAAATAAAAAGTTAAACATAGAGATATATCTATACATATGCATTAAAGGGTAAGTAAGTTTAGTGTAGTAAGAAAACTTGGATGTGTTTATTTCTTTTTGTGACTTGTCTTTGTCTATTTGACTCATTGTAGAAAGCTATAGTAATCTACAAGACATACAATTAGAAGTCAAAGTCATAGTAGTTAAGAGGCTATGATACTATTGACTAGAAAAAAGCATTAGACTAGAAAGACTTTTTTTAGTAACAAATTAAAAGTATATTTGGTAACAATGCTCACTATTGATTTCATTTCTATAATAAGGACATGAATATGCAAGTTTGATACTATTGACTAGAGAAAACCATTAGAATACTTTCATTTGTACTATGTTTGTGCTGCATTTTTGTGTTCAATGATGAGACAAATAGTATCATGGTCGCTCCAATATGTATCTAACCTGGAAGTCTTATAGCTAGAAGTTATGTTTGACCATATGTGATCAATGATTGATAATTGTTGATTGTTGTTTGTCTCTAAAAGAAAATGAAGGTTGTAATTGCGCATATACGATCTTAGTTTGTTTGTTTTCTTGTTGCTTTCAAGCGTATTGATGTTGAAATCACCAACAATTGCTATTGTTTGATTTGAATGTATTTTGCATAATGCTTTTGAAAGGAGATCCAATGTATTGTTCAATGTTGTATATGGCGCAACATAGACATTCACGACTATAATATCCATGTCATGAAGAAGCACATTTGCTAGTGTAGCTTCAATGTTATTTTCTTCAAAATGAATATGGTTCAAGATCTTTATATGCTTTTTAATACAAATTAGAAAACCATGTTTACTATGATTTGATATGCAATTGAATGTTTCAAGTCTTTTTAGAAGAATTGAATTATTCAAATGTGTTTCTTGTAAACATAGGATGTCAGATTGCATTAGATCATAGTCATTTAACAAATCATCAATATGTATTTGTAAACTGCGAGTGTTTAGAGAAAGAATTGAAATGTATGTTTTTGTTTCTAATAACGAATAGTTGTAGTCTAGTTGCCACTTTGCGTTTTTGTGTAAACGTTCCATTTCAACAGAAATTTTGTGTTGAATTCGGAAGTTTTGTTTCTTAAGTGGACTAAGAGAATACAATGATTCTATGTTTCTCACACAAGAAAGAGCTGTATATACTAATCCATGGCATCGTATTCCTAGAGGATAAAATGCAAGATTGTCTAGTGTCAAGCCTTGTGATCTGTGTATTGTACGTGCACATGCTAGTTGGATTGGAAATTGTTTTCTGATTTTCAAGTTGCTTGTTTTTGCAAATACAGAAATTGTCTTTGTTGTGTGTAGTATAGGAGTCCAATCACTAGAAATTTCTTTTCTATATAGAAAAGAAAATTTATGTTCTTGTTAACGGCCAACATGTTCATCATAGAATTTGATCCATATTACATCAAATTTGTCTAACTTTACATATGCTTTAATGATACGATCTGCACCATTGACTAGACCGTCTTGTAAGTCATAGTTTCCTGCATATATTTCAACTAGCATGTTAAGTTTTAGGACAATTTGTGAAGGCAATGTTGCCATTTGTGCATGAGATGGTTTGAGTCCATCGTTTTCTTCTTCGTAATCAATTGCATTAATTACAATTTCATCACCAGGAACAATAGACAATATTTTCTTGTTATGTAATGCTACATCTTTATTCCTAAAAAATAGATAGGGGAAAGTAGGATCATTAGGAGCATTTCGAACACAATGTCTATTTAGGTAATTCAAATCATCTTTTGTTTTATTATTTAAACACATCCTATTCAAAATGCTAATGAATTTTTCATTTCTTTGACGCATTGCAATGTGCAATTCATAGTACTTTACATGTTCTCTCCAAAATTCGTATGTTGTTGGTTGCCTTCTTATTGTAGGTTGTTCAAATATTAGTGAATCTTGTATAGGTTGTGCTTGGTACAAGTTGCCACAAAATATGATATCAATGTTTCCAAAGTATTTTGTTTGATTGTGCTTAATGTTTCTTAGTCGATCATCAATTTGATATAGAAAACAACTTCCAATTAGAGATACTTCATCAATCAGAACAACTCTTAATTCTTCGTATAGCTGTGTTAAGTTGTCTAATACATCGTTGCTAAGTGGAATAAAACTAGATTTGTTGAAAGGAATTAGCAATGCAAAGTGAATTGTCAGTCCACTTGCATTATACGTAGCTTTACCTGTATATGCTAATATCAAACCTTTTGGTTTCAAAGGATCTGTATTGTAATGTTCATCGTAGCTGCGCATGGGCATTTGGAATATTTCTTTTTCTGTAAATTTTTTTCCAATACCAGCTCCTCCAGTCAAAAATAAGTAGAATGGTTTGTCTATGTTCTTTCGTCTTTTCATTGCAATGTATTTCAGTATTGCTTGTTGTTCTCTATTAAGCATTCTCCTAATATTGTAGTATTCTTCATTGCTAAGCATAAATGGATGTTTTGTAAATTGAAAACCAATGTTAAGATGTCTTTTTTTCTCATTGCATTTGGGAGATTGCAAATCTTTAGCCAAGTCATACTTCTCAGTAATATCATTAGATATTTCAGGTTTTTTTATTGTATGATTATAAGTTGCAATGCTGCTATCAATTTTTTGAATTGCTTCTTCCAAATCACCCCATTTCTTGTTCATGTTATATGTGAACTTAGTTTCATTGTTCTCTATTGTGTTCTTATGCAACATGTATGCACTCTTCCATGTAGAGAAGTCTTGCTTTAGTGCATTTTCATTGTTTTCGAATGGAACATATAGAAAAAGTTTTTCTCTGTAATAGTTTTCATAGTCAATGTGTTTTTTGCATTTAATGAATCAAATTACTTTTTCTTTTTTTCTTTTTGATATTGGTCTTCCATATTTCCTATACTTTGATACAAATTAGGCTAAAAATATATGCTTAATAGAATTAGGTCTATTGATATAGTAATCAATTATAGAACTGCACATAACATCTTCAGAGTTGTCAGGAATTTGTTTCAAAAGAGTAGTTGATTTAAGTATAAATGTGCGTTTGTCTATTGGTGATGTGTTTATAAAGTTGCATTCTCTTGAACTATGATTCAATGGTAGTGATAGAGCTATGTGAACTACTTGTTGAGCTGAAATTTGTTGAAGGTTAAGCAAAGCATTTCCTAGAGACCGTATCATTTGAATAGCATCAATTTTTCTCTTTTCATGCTCTTTTCGTATCCTTTTGAATGCATTTGTCATAGATCTGTCAACTTTGGTCATATATGAACTGCAATATGAAGCTGCAGCATATGCATTTAGAACATATTGAGCACCTGTATTTGCATTCCATAGGTGTGGCATATTGTATGCAAAGCTATTATTCCATATT
Source organism: Pinus albicaulis (assembly GCA_034641835.2). Lineage (NCBI taxonomy): Eukaryota > Viridiplantae > Streptophyta > Pinopsida > Pinales > Pinaceae > Pinus > Pinus albicaulis. The sequence goes on from CM076573.1 coordinate 675,679,191, forward strand.
TCTGATGGTTTTCATTGCAAGAATACCGTTGGTTGTGTTAATGTACTTTGTATTAATTCGATGTATGCAGTTTCTGTTAACTAGAGTTCATCTAAGAAATCTTCATGACTAGTTGATTTGTCATAGTCTTTGTGTTCTAAGATGATTTGCAAGGACAAAAAATTTTCATTTGTTGAGCCATGCACCAAAGTAATTGGTTCAAGAATCCTTGTTCTTTTCATTGGTAGCATTGGAAATTTGTATCTACACTGTGATGCTTTTATTTTCTTACAGCATTTGGTATGATGATGTTTATGTATCTTTGTGAGTTATGGATCAAGGTGATTTGTGCTACAAGTTATATAGTTATCCAAGAATTTTTCAATTTCTAAGTTAGTATTAAGTCCATATATTGGAGCATTTTCTATCCATATAACATCATGTTCATGTGCACTACCTCTATTTTGGAATTTAGTTACAAAGTAGTAATCTAATATTTTGCCAAAAAATGTGCTATCGTGACATATCAATTGCTTCAATGCATTTGTCTTATGTCTATAGTAACGTGTACATGTTACTGGGTCCTTTCTAACAAGATAATCAATGTTGCATTCCTCAATTGTTTCAATGTGTTTGTCTTTATTTCTATTGCAATGTAATTTAGTAAGAGTTTGTACTAGTGGTGTCCAAAGATGCTCTGCACTTGTAAATGTAACAAAGAAGGTTGGAGGACCTAATTGTTGTATCATTGCAAATATATGTTTTTGCATTTGTTGATGGTAATCAGGAGAAATTCTTATGTGTTTGAAATCTATGTATCCAATGTGACTTTTTAGTAACTTTTCTAAGTTGGGCTTGTACTTAACATCCTTTGCTAACAACTTTCTTCCTTGTAATTTTCCTTTTCTTATTCGTACTGAGATGCATGACATGACCTTTTCAATGAGTATTCGCATGGTCTTGAAGAAAAAATTTGTAATGTGATAGGAAAAGTGACCACTGCAATGCATTAGTTCCCATTTTACTATTTCTTGATAACGAAATCTTTGTACTATATCATTGTCACGTGGATTTCCAAAGAATAGTGTTGGGAAACTCATTTATTCTGCATATTTTTCTTTGAATATGCCAAGTGGTCATTGTCCCTCAGCTGGTGCTATTTCAATAATCTTGTCTTGTAAATCATGAATTCGTTGGGAAGCTTGAATCCATGTACCAAGGCTTCAGTTGGCCTTTGACTTTTTGAAGTGCTATCAGTTTCACTTTCGCTATCAATGTTGTCATTGTCAGATTTATTACCTTTATTGTCCAATTCAAGTATATGATTCCAATTGATATTAATGGAAATTTTTTCAGTTTTATACAAATTTAGAGAACATAGTTCTTTAAGTGCTCTCATGAAAATATGCACACGCACTTTTCCTGTTTGATATGCATTCTTTTATTCTAGTCACCGTTTTAATGCAATAGCAATTGTGATTGTATTGTTTATGGATTGTGGCAATGCTTTTTGGACAATGTCCATCTGGAAAGGTACATTGATTATTGAACCAGTTAAGCCCATTTGTGATCGCTTCTTCCCACATTGTCTTATTTGTGCAAAGGGAATTATCAATGCAACAAGTCTTTCCTCAAGCTCTGAAAGTCTTGTTACAATTTGCAATGGCTTATTACGTCTTATTTTTTCAGGTGTTGCAAAGCGAGGCAACTTTGCATTCGCAAGTGCTGTTTTGCAAGATTTGCAAATGACATGTAAATGAAATGTCTTCTATTTTCCAGATATGTTTATGTACATTTTTTGTAATTCAAGTCCAATGCTTGAGATGTTCTTTTGAAATTGAAATGTCTTACATATTGGACATTTTGTTTTTGGTGTGTCTTCAATTTGTCATTTGTAAATTTCTATGGGAGTACTTTTTCGTAATAAACAATTTTTATTTGCTATTTTATTTCTATTTTGTCCAGTTTTATTTGGGTCATTTGTACGTATCATTTGTTTCAATTTGCGCAAGTTTATTCTATTGTTGGTGTTTTCGTGCATTTGCACTATTCTTCGTTGCAAATTGCACCGATTTGTATTTTGATTTGATAGTAATGGTTCATAATGAATATGTGATGTGCTTGTTTCAAATGATAATATGTTGTACGTTTGGTTGGAATTTGTTTTTGATTGGTAGTAATTCACAATGGCTTTACTGGTAAATGACCATATTTGTATGTTTACATTGAATATGATCGATGTCCATTGCAAGAAAAATGATGTTCCTTCAACTCTTCCTTTTTCATATGGCATTGCCATATTAATTAGGTATTGTTGCCAGCCTGCAACCATTGTTTGACTTTGTATAGTTTCATTTGTTAAGTGTTTTTCTATACAATTTAATGCATCGTTGCTTCTAGCCATTAGTGCATTGAAAAAAGATTAGAGAATGTAGATTCTGAAAGATTGCTCATCAAATTCAGGGGCTATTAAATGACAAATTGCACTAAACATGCTATTAGCACATTTTGACATAGTTTTTTTTGCTATATGCAATCCATGAATTTGCATTTCATGGACAACGAATTTATAATGGTTTTCAAGATATTTGCAAAGAGGTGACAATGAATAATTTGGTACAAAGTTGCATCTACATAATCTTTTGTATAGTAGGGGTTCAAAATGTCCACTAGTGGGATTTGTATCATGAAACAAAATGTTTAGTGGAATTGTATCTAGATCGCGGTTGAAGAACAAATACCTTGTTTTCATTGTTAGTGACTAGACTCCAATTGGTATGTTCAACCACTTTGATAGCCATCGTATGCAAAATGTGTCTCCCCATAAGCCTCTTTCATATTGGAAATTTCTATTAGATGTAGAAAAACGCATTCTACGAAGGTATGTGTCAACACCGTGAATTCCATGAAGTTGATATAACATGACAGGATCTAGTTCATATTGATATGATTCTTTTGCCTCTGCGTCATTTTGTTGTAGACAATTGAGAAAATGGTCTATTATTCCATTGCGCAGTTCAATAGACGAGTAACGAAAGTGCAAAAGCACTTCAAATGCATTGAACATAAAATCTCCAGGAGTATATGCAAATTTCTGTAGTCTAAAGAGACTATGGTTCATTAAAACGACATCAATATTACTATCTATCCGAAAAAAATTTGCTGGATGGTAGTTTTCAATGTCTATGATTTCAACCATTTTTTTCTATGTATTTATTCTTCAGATTCATATGGTGATTTGTTTACTAAGTACTATGTGTCTTAGATTTTTTTCTTTCAAAGATGTGAAGAGCTTCTATAATATTTTTTTCTTTATTGAATATATCTTTATGATAATGTTTACTAGCACAAAATACTGGTTTTTCTATTATATTGTATCTTTGGTTTCAAAACAATAAAATAAAAGAAGCAAAGGTGCAACTAACTAGTTCCTATTTTGCACCTCTCTGTATCTGAAAAGTATCACTGCAAAACAAAGAAGATGCAACATTGATTATTGTCTCTAAAAACATGAATCTCACATACAAGCTATGTATTCTAGAAATAATTCAGTTTTGTATACAATAGAAAGCATGAAATACAGATTGAATGTGTCTTGAATAGAAAAGTTAATCTTGCTAGCTGTAAAAAACATAGTTGTAATTACGAATATGTACGTACAGTTAGATATGCACTATAGCATAGTAGCACCTTGAAAGTAATAATAGGCTTGATACAAATAGTTGAACGTGAGAATTGTCTCATCTATTACAAAGCATTCATCCCTTATGCAAGTCCCAACTTTATTGCATGAAAGCATGTACTTGAAAGTCAATGTAGAAAACATTGGTCAAGATGGGTCAACATAATATGGACTAATTCTATCACTATATTTTGAAAATTTGATAGTTATACTACTTTTTTTCATAAGACAAAATATTGATTTCAATGACGAATAAATGTATTCCATGATGATTGCTAATAACTAACCATTGTTCTATAGACATTAACAATGGTGGTGTATACAAAAAAAACATTTGGATCATATGAAGTCATATCTATACGACTTGGTACGACATCTAGATTTAGAGTATTGACTATTTTTTTTTTCTTTGCGTTCCTTTGTATTGATCTTTGACAACTGCTTATTATTTTTTGCATATTAACAAATGTATTGCATACAAAAACAACATTTTCACCATTTGAAACTGCAGCTAAACCACTTCTCACAAGGTCTACATGCAAAGTATCCAACACTTGTTTTCTTCGTTGCTTTGTTTCTACAGTCTATTTTGATATTAGCGGTGTCTTCTTCTTCTATTAATTGTTGTTGCGTCTTTGAAAGTTGTATGTGACTACATTCCATCATTCCAAATTTATATTTTCGATTCAATGCAGAAAGTGGCACCTAACTTTGTTAAAACATCAAGAAAAAAACAACAAATTAACTATCCAAAGGTATCAACTGACTGAAGAATAAGAGCAATACCAGAAGTTGAGACATAGTAAGCTATGCGCGATGATGTGAATAATAGATGACATAGAACAATTTTGATTTATACTATATGAAATCTTTAAGATCCTATAATAATAACTTAGGGCATAGGACTAAGACCTCCACTACCATAGGTGCATATCAATAAGACTAATGTGACTATTTGGGTAACTACTCTAATTTGCTATAAATCTCTAGACTATAGTGTAACAAGTACTATTCTCAATAAGCTATAACTACATAATCTATAAACTACCCTTGGCTTTGCATCTGTTCTATTAGCTACTTCTGTTTTCACTATTCCATTTTTTATCTCCAGTTTTTTGTGTTCGAACTTCTTTCTAAAATGGTGAGTAATGCAAAGGTTTTATATCAAAGGTTTTAATATGTTTTATATGCACGACAAATTTTTTATAAATTACTTTGTTATAAGAGCTAATGTTAAAACATTTCAATGTTTTTAATATGAGCCTTCATTTTGGGTCGCTCTGAAAGGGCGTATTGCTTTAGTTTTATTTTTAGTGTAATATGTGATGCCACATATAAAAGGCCCGAGAGTCTTTGTAATAGTGTCATATGTTTTTATTTTAAAAAGCAGAGCGGAGTGCAAAATAGGATAGGTTTAGATGGCAGTATTATTTTTTCTTGAACTGAAAGACATAGAGTCAAATTTTGTGCACTCTGTCTTGTAGCAGTCACTATTTTCTAAAACCTTCTGTGAGTAGGAAGATCAACACGAAATTCTGAAGATATTTCAAGAATCAGACTAAACACCTAAAGATTGGGAACTGGAAAACTATGAACCTTATCACAGATTGTAGATGCAAGAAACAGGACTGTAGCGATCAGTTGGGAATTACTTCAAGAGAATCATCATACGTAGAATTTGGACCACGTCAATCAAAACTTTTCTGACAAAATCGATAGCTTAAAAGAACAAGACTCTAGCGATCGCTCAGGAATTACTTCAAGAGCATGATCATATATCGAATTTGGAGAACCACAATGAAAAATTTTCTGACAAAATCAAGAGATTAATAAAACAAAAGACTATTTTGTCATAGAATGTCATTCAAAGTCATCTTCGTAGCAGTACTGTACTTTCCAGGTTAGTTAAATTTGCAAAAAAAATAAATAATAAAACATAAAAAAAATTAAAAAAAGGCCAAAGAATGCAGAGCGAATGCATTTTGGCAGCCAGATAAATTGTATAGAATCCAGTCAGGCAAGGATTTATAGGATGACAAAATTTATTCTATATGAAATTATATATTTTTTTTTAATTTTCAATCAAATAATAAAATAATGCAATGGAAACAAACTTCAAAACATACACTTTTTGAGATATATTTTTAACATACAGTCTGTGTGATGTAATTTTTGTTGAAAAGTAAAATTACGATGTAATTTTGAAGGTTTTAGCAAAAATTAAAATTACAACGAAGTAATTTTTAATTAAATAATAATTTAAAATAAATTAAAATTAGGAAAAGTATTTTATCTCTTTGAGAATTAAAATTATCGCAAAAAAATTTTAAGCCGAACAAGAACATAGTTTTTCATCTAGCAATACCGAAGCTACAAATGAAGTGGAATTTGATTCAGAAAATGATGATGATAATAATCTACATTTTTTAATAAACGGAGGCTTTAGTAAACAAAGTCGTTCCAAGGGAAATGACTTTAAATCCTCCTAGGCTGATATAAATGGTATTCTCATGTTAGAGACCTAACAAAATTCTATTTTCTATGTTTCCTCTATATGATACAATCTTGAGAAGTACTTCTAAGAACTTTGTAATTTTGTTAAAAAGAAACGAGAATTGTAGGACGCACCAACTTTATCAAATTCGAAAGGAATTGCAATCATCACTGTTCCATCGGCTATCATTTAAAAACACAGTCCATAGTATGTAAATTGCAAGTAGAATATCATCCACTTTGCACTTAGAATCAAAGCAAGAAAGCGAATTTAATGTGTGGAATTACGTGAAAGAGTAAGAGAAATTATGCTTAGCAAACCTTGCAACCGGACAGGCACAGTTCCAGCCTGACTTGCGAAAGCTTGCTTGCAGGGTGTCGAGTCGCATGATAAATCTACTTGCAGATCTCTTGAGCAGAATACAAAGATTTCGATGGTCAAGAATAGAAAATCTAAAGAGCGGAAATAAAATTCATAGAGCTTTAAGCAAAAGAACAAATGCAAAGTAGAAACTGGTACAACTGCTATAATTTTATGCTATTTAATTTTGAATTAATGGTTGTTGATATCAAGAGATCTACATGAGATGTTTGTGACATCACTAGATCCTCCAACTCAGATCTGCATTTTCATAATGAATGTCATAAATTACATATTCGATGCGGAAAATCTTATTGTTAATAATGATTCTATGTATGATTAATAACATTGAAATTTGAATTTTATTTTTTCCATGATGGTTTTCGCAGCAAAATAGGTGGACAGCTGTGAGAATTTGTACAATCAAGAAATGACCGATGATAAATGTAGATTCGACATGGATTTAGTTTAATGTAATCCTCGAAGCGAGAAAAGATAAATTTGCAATTTGTATTATTTAATAAATTATTTAATGATGTGAATGAAATGGCTCTTAAAATTATTTTCAACCCAGTAGATAATATATTAATAACTAACTTATAATTTAATGAAAACTAAACAACTTCACATACCAAAATTCAATAATTTGGAGCAGCAAGTAAAAAATATGTATATAGTAACGTAACTGGAGGAATATATTGGTAATGAATAAGTTGTATGGGGTCTGATCCTAATTGCTTACGATAAAATTCTTTATATAATTACCTATGGCCTTATAACCTTATCTTTATTACCTATGGTTTCAACTATACTAGATTCAGAATAAAGCATATTTGAAGGGTAAAGTTAATGTGGCAAGACTTGAACGTTGTTAATCTCATATTAATTGAAAAGGTTTATAACCTTCAATGCACAAGCTGCCGTACAACACTAATAGAGTGAACTGCCCAGATTGACATGTATTTCTATACACAGGAAACATAAAGCGAATTAGTTAAAATAACAACTTGAACAGAATTAATAGAGCCATAAAAATTGGTACCGAGCACTTAATGAGATAAGATCCCGAGAAATATCAGAATGATTAAATTGATATAATTACTCAAAGTACAATTAATATTGATCGCTGAAGTATGTCAGAGGTGTGGAGTTCGAAAACAGTCAAACTGTGAAGTTAATCTATATATATACAAAAGTGATATAGTTTAGTTCAAATATAACTAATCTAAGTAATAATCATCAACATATTAATGTTTCTCATATAATTGGTGAAAATTTGAATCTGAATTAGAAAAATAAGAATTATTTGCTATAACTATATAACGTAATCCCAATTACTAAAATTATTTTTAAAAAATGACAATTTTAAGTATTATTATTTTTATTAGATTTATTTAACATTTGAAAAAATTGGAATCCTAATATTTTTTTACAATTATTATTTTTTAAATTTTTCATAATTAAAATAAATAATAATAAAAAAATGATAAAGTTTATTTAGAACATATTTAATTTAAATTTTAAATTTCTATAATTGCATTCTCTGTTATTGCTTGTATACACTGTTGTTGTGTAATGTTATATCATAGAATCTCAAATATTTATACCAAAATCTTAAATAAATACATCGAGGCAATTCTTAAAATTCACTTTTGATCTTTTGCGATGCGATGAATAAATATAAAGGCAAAATAACAATCGCATCGCAAGTCTTCAATGGTGCGCAACATAAATAGAATTTGATTCATGCCGATTTTCCGATTGCAATGATCGCATCGCAATTTGTTTGAGTGAAAACGTTATTTCCAAATCCCGATTGCATCGAAGATTTAAAATGAAGTCGACTGTTATAATCTATCTCCGAAAATGTAGTTGCAATTGAGCGCAATCGCATCGAAATTTTGCAATGAGACGAATGCAATGTTTAATCTCTTTCCCGAGATGTGATTGCGATAAATCGCATTGCATTGTTATAAATAGAAAAAGTGCAATACTTAATATTATTCCAAAATGTGATTGGAATTGAGCATGATCGCATCGAAACTTCTCAAACCAATAACAACTCTTTAAAATAACTTTTACGAATTTCTGATTGTGATTTACTATTCATTTTAACATATTTCTAAGTATAAAATTTTTCTAATATGTTCGAAATATGTTAAAAGGTCTTTTAACTGATCGTATCGGAAAGTTTTTAAAACTTGTAAACTTTGTGAATAAAATGTGATATGCATTTTTTTATTAATGGAAAAGATATAAAAAGCGGGCCTATTTTTAAATGGGATTTATTCCAAAAATTTAAAAATGGGGAGGGTTGTTGTATAGTACAAAAATTGGTGATTGACTGGAAGCAACAGTTATGTCTGAAAAAATGAAATGAATAGGCTTATGCAATATCAAAGGTTAGCGTTGGGGTTAGAACATGAAAGCATATTATATGTGTAGTCTGTATTGTTTTAAAGCGGACCCGATGCATATTATTCAGCGGATTTGATAAACAGATTTGGTGTTGGTTTTTAAACCATTGGCAAATGCATAGATTATAATAAATTGAATGGACAGAAGAATTTATTAACTTTGTGGTACCCTCACGAATCGCATCGGAGAAAATCATAACAACGAAACATGTTAATAAAAGTGCCGATGGAAATAACGGAGTTGATGTGTTTATGAAGTATGATTTATATGTATTTGAAATTTGGGCTTAGAGTGCGTAGATTTAAAAAATAAAAATGAATACAGTTTGTATATGGATACAGAGTGTAAGCAGGTAGGCTGAGCACAAAGATTAATTATGAACAAGAAATTGCATAGTTAAAAATAAAATAATAAATTTGAAAAACAAAGAATTAAATATAAAATTAAAGTTATATTTTTTTTAATTAATATAGTAAAAAATAAAATAATATAATAAATTGAATAGATAGAAGAATTTATTAACCTTGTGGGACCGTCACGAATCGCACCGGAGAAAATCATAACAACGGAATATGTTAATAAAATTACCGATGGCGATTGCGGAGCCGATGTGTTTATGGACTATGATTTATATCTGTTTGAAGTTTCGGTTTAAAAGGCATTAATCGCATCGGAACGTTTGTGAATGCATCAATCACATCGGAACATTGGCAAATGCATTAATCGCAATTGGAAGCATTTAGTTGCGATTAATCGCATCGGGAAATAGAAAAGAAACGTTTATGAAGCTGTCGCACCCGAACTTTTCAAAGGTTAGCGTTGGGGTTAGAATATGAGAGCATATTATATGCATAGTCTGCATTGTTTTAAAGCGGACCCGATCGGAGAAAATCATAATAGCAGAACATGTTAATAAAAGTCCCGATGGCGATGACAGAGCCGATGTGTTTATGAACTGTGATTTATATGTATTTGAAGTTCTGGCTTAGAGTGCGTAGATTTAAAAAATAAAAATGAATACAGTTCGTATATGGACAAAGAGTCTAAGAAGATAGGCTGAGCAGAAAGATTAATTATGAACAAGATATTGCATACTTAAAAATAAAATAATAAATTTGAAAAAAAAAGAAGTAAATATAAAATTAAAGTTATATTTTTTTAATTGATATAGTAAAAAATAAAATAATATAATAAATTGAATTGACAGAGGAATTTATTAACCTTGTGGCACCCTTAATCGCATCAAAGGAAATCATAATAGCAGAACATGTTAATAAAACTCATGATGGCCATTGCACAGCTGATATGTTTATGGACTGTAATTTACATGTGTTTGAAGTTTCGGCTTAAAAGGCATTAATTGCATCGGAAGGTTTGCAAATGCATCAGTCGCATCGGAGGAGGGGCATCGCATCCGAACATTGGAAAATGCATTAGTGGAAATCGGAAGCATTGAGTTGCGATTAATCGCATTGACAAATAGAAAACAAAGGTTTATAAAGCTATCGCGCCCGAACTTTTCAAAGGTTAGCATTGGGGTTAGAATTTCAAAGCATATTATTTTCTTCAATGAATTGCACCAGGACTAATGATGGAAGAGCTAGATTTGATGTTATTACAACTTCTTTACCATAAAATAAATTGAAAGGTGAAGTTCCAATAGAATCTTTAAGAGTAATACCATCAGCCCATGATGCAAAGATTAAACACTTGTGCCAATTTCTTTGGCTTTGATCAATAGTCCTTTTAATGATTTTGAGGAGATTTTTATTAGTGGATTTAGCTAAACCATTACCTTGTGAATAATAGTTAGCTTAATATTTCAATGTAAAACCTCTTTTAATTGCAAATTCCATTATACTATTACTAGGAAAATAAGATGCATTATCATAGACTAGAGCATTAGGTACACCAAACCTGGTAATGATGAATTGATCGATGAAATCAATAATTTCATCAGAGTTGGCTACCTTTAGAGAAATTGCTTCTACCCATTTTGTGAAGTAATCTGTTACTGTGAGAATGTATTTATGCTGCTTGGAAGAATGAAGTGTTATCTGACCAATAACATGAAGCTCCCATTGCTCAAATGGTTCTTCAATGTTTACTGATTGTAGAGGAAAAGTTGGCTTCGTCTGCTTTTAATCTTAAAGCACGTTTATTCTTATAGCTGAGATTAGAAGGAGCATATCCATTTTTCAAGTAAAATATCAAATGAACATATTGAGATTCAGAATCCGTAACACTTATCTGAGTTACTGAAATAGCATTCTCTGAATCTTGATTTTCTGATATATTATGAGCTCTTGCTAATAATCTCAAAAAACCTTGTCCTCTAACAATCTTTGCTGGTTTAATGTCAATACCATATTCCTGCAAGGCTGTTACCCAATTAGCCTTTTCTTCTTCTACTTCTCTTTGATTTAGTAATTGTCTTTGTATGAAGCATATTGTTGCCTTCAAGATGCTATTATGCTATAGTGCATATCTAATTGTACATACATATTCGGGTGAAAATGTGAAGTTGGGAAACACTTTTTGCCCTTTTTTGATGTTGAAAATTGTAATTCTCTATGATTTTCAACTTCAACTCCACTAAACTCATTTATTTATTGCAAATTATGCTTTGACATAAAAACAAGAATTGTAGATAATTGTCTTACCTCCATACCCATATTTAAAAAAAAAAAAAAATATTGACATATAGATGGGTAAATTTCTTGTTTACTAACTGCATATACTTGAACTTTTCAGGCAAACATAAATAGTCACTTTATAATCCTTTACTTTTTTTTAGGGAAGGTTATTAATTTTTTGGAAAAAAAACATAGCATCATAATCTGCATATATTGCACTAGTGCACAAACTATTTTTCGGTAATTTTCGGATTAAATCACTATTTTTTATTATTTTTTGAAATGGACGAAGACAAAAAAACAGTGATGTTTCAGTACATTTTATCATCCTTTGATTTTCTTTTCAATGTGATCGTCAATAAGAAAAATGAGAGTATCCTTTTGAAGTAGACAGGGAGAGGAAGTGCAGTATGATTTTTTTTGAATTTTTTGGTGTCCTCATTTGAAAGTTATTGAATTTTCATTCAGTGCAATTTTTCGAACAATGAAATTCCACAGTGACACAGTTTAGTAAAAAATTAATAAAAAATTGAATTTTTTAATGAAACTCCACAAATCTCATATCATCAAAAACTAGATTCAGAGATGAATCTAATGGTACTTTGTCCGACATATAAAATTTTGTTTTTGTAGGTGTTCTGCCCCTCCAAAGTTGCAGGTTCCTAAAAACTGCAGAATTTTCTGTGTTTTTCGTTGACCAGAAACTCTCGGCCGAGATAATGTCTCGGACGAGAAATTTATAAAACTCTCGACCGAGAGTTTAACCCGCCTAAAGTTACATTTAAACGCACGGCCAAACTCTCGGCTGAAAGTTTAAAAAACTCTCGGACGAGAGTTTGCGCCCGAGAGTTTACCCGATGAAACTCTCGGCCGAGAGTTTAGAAACTCTCGTATGAGAGTTTTAAAAACTCTCGTATGAGAGTTTTAAAAACTCTCGTATGAGAGTTTTAAAAACTCTCGTATGAGAGTTTTAAAAACTCTCCTCCGAGAGTTTTAAAAACTCTCGTATGAGAGCTTTAAAAACTCTCCTCCGAGAGTTTTAAAAACTCTCATCCAAGAGCTTTATTCCTATAATAAAACACAAAATTTTTTAATTTTTTAGAATTGGTACGTTATATAATTTAAATAGAACTTTATTAAAATTAAAAAATGATATAAAATAATAAAATTATAATTTTATTTTAAATTATTTTATTATTATTAATGATAAAAAAATACATGAAGATTTAATTAAATGAAATTTGTTACAATATTTTGTAATATCAATGTTATATAAAAAACTAAAAATATTTTTATATAAAACTAATTGATATATTAATATAAATAAAATAAAATTCTAAAACATAAATCAAAATAAAAACAACTATATATAATTTATATAATATTTTTTTTGAAATTAATGACTAAATTTAAATTTAAAAAACAATTGACTAAATGCAATGAGGTGATAAAGGAGACAATGCATAGCACCTTAATATCGTTATAAATTCTTGGAAATATCGAGAAATTTTTGAAGTGAGATGAGCTTCTTGGAATGGGTCACTTTATCTTCCACTTTAGTTTCACACAATTAACTTGAAAGGACGTCTATTTTCCTAGGTATGGATGTAAGGGAATGAACAATATTATTTGAACATTGAGTGAGATGCCCTTCTTGGAATGGGTCCTCCTATATTCCACTTTAGTTTCACAAGATTAAATTGAAATGAAGTTTATTTTCCTAGGTATGGATGTAAGGGGATAAAGAATATTATCCGAAAAGGAAATGAATGTTAAGTGTGACATTCCAAGCAGAAGTGTATGGGATTAGATAATTATGTTATTGCAGAAAACTAACCCTTGACCCCTTAACCCTTGACCCATAACCCTTGACCCCTTAAACCCTAATTCCTAACCCCTAAACCCTTAACCCTCTAAACCTTAAACCTCTAAACCCTTAACCCCTAACCCATTTACCCCCACTAAACCTCTAAATCCCTAACCCATTTAACCCCTAAACCCTTAACCCCTACCCCTAACACATTAACCCCTAACCCATTTAAGCACCTAAACCCCAAAACCCCTAACTCCTAACCCCTAAAATACTTAGCTGCTAAATCCCCTAACCCCCTAAACCTCTAAACCAATCCTAACCCATTTAACCCCCTAAACCTCAAAACCCCTAACCCCTTAAACCCTAATTCCCAACCCATAACCCTTGACCCCTTAAACCCTATTTCCTAACCCCTAAACCCTTAACCCCTAACCCCTTAAACCCCAATTCCCAACCCCTAACCAATTCAATACCATAAACCCCTAAAAACCTAACCCATTTAAGTGTTTATTCCATTTAACCCCAAAAACCCTAACCCCTAACCCCTAAAATCCTTCACTGCTAAATCCCCTAAACCTATAAACCTATAAACCATTTAACCCCCTAAACCCTAAACCTCTAAACCCTTAACCCCTAACCCCTTAAACCCTAATTCCCAACCCCTCACCAATTCAACAACCTAAACCCCTAAAAACCTAACCCATTTAACCCCATTAACCCCTAACTTCTAACCCCTAAAATCCTTAACTGCTAAATCCCCTAACCCCCTAAACCTCTAAACCAACCCTAACCCATTTAACCCCCTAAACCCTAAACCCATAACCCCTTAAACCCTAATTCCCAACCCATAACCCATTCAACCCCTTAAACACCTAAACCTCTAACCCATTAACCCTTGACCCCTTAAACACTAATTCCTAACCCTTAACCCATTTAACCCCCTAAACCCTAAACCTCTAAACCCCTAACCCCTAACCCATTTACCCCCACTAAACCTCTAAACCCCTAACCCATTTAACCCCTAAACGCTAAACCTCTAAACCCTTAACCCCTACCCCTAACCCATTTAAGCCTCTAAACCCCAAAACCCCTAACCCCTTAAACCCTAATTCCCAACCCATAACTCTTGACCCCTTAAATCCTAATTCCTAACCCCTAAACCCTTAACCCCTAACCCCTTAAACCCTAATTCCCAACCCCTAACCAATTCAACACCGTAAACTCCTAAAAACCTAACCCATTTAAGTGTGGATTCCATTTAACCCCAAAAACCCTAACCCCTAACCCCTAAAATACTTCACTGCTACATCCCCTAACCCCCTAAACCTCTAAACCTGTAACCCATTTAACCGCCTAAACCCTAAACCTCTAAACCCTTAACCCCTAACCCCTAAAACCCTAATTCCCAACCCCTAACCAATTAGACACCCTAAACCCCTAAAAACCTAACCCATTTAACCCCATTAACCACTAACTTCTAACCCCTAAAATCCTTAACTGCTAAATCCCCTAACCCCCTAAACCTCTAAACCAACCCTAACCCATTTAACCCCCTAACCCCCTAAACCTCTAAACCGACCCTAACCCATTTAACCCCCTAAACCCAAAACCTATAACCCCTTAAACCCTAATTCCCAACCCATAACCCACTCAACCCCTTAAACACCTAAACCTCTAACCCCTTAACCCTTGACCCCTTAAACCCTAATTCCTAACCGGGCTAACCCATTTAACCCCCTAAACATAACCCATTTAAGTGTGGATTCCATTTAACCCCCAAAACCCTAACCCCTAACCCCTAAAATCCTTCGCTGCTAAATCTTGTAACCCCCTAAACCTCTAAACCTATACCCCATTCAACCCCCTAAACCCTAAACTTCTAAACCCTTAACCCCTAACCCCTTAAACCATAATTCCCAACCCATAACCCTTGACCCCTTAAACCCTAATTCCTAACCCATAAACCTTTAACCCCCTAAACCCTAAACCTCTAAACCCTTAACCCCCAAATAATTTACCCCTACTAAACCTCTAAACCCCTAACCCATTTAACCACTAAACCCTAAAAATTTAAACCCTTAACCCCTACCCCTAACCCGTTAACCCTTAACCCATTTAAGCCCCTAAACCCCAAAGCCCCTAACCCCTTAAACCCTAATTCCGAACCCATAACCCTTGACCCCTTAAACCCTAATTCCTAACCCCTCAACCCTTAACTCGTAATCCCTTAAACCCTAATTCCCAACCCCTAACCAATTCAACACCCTAAACCCCCTAAAACCTAACCCATTTAAGTGTGGATTCCACTAGCCCCAGTTCTAACCCCCAACCAACAAAATCCTTCACTGCTAAATCTCCTAACCCCCTAAACCTCTAAACCTGTAACCCATATAACCCCCTAAACCCTAAACCTCTAAACCCTTAACCCCTAACCCCTGAAACCCTAATTCCAAACCCATAACCCTTGACACCTTAAACCATAATTCCTAACTCCCTAAATCCCTTAATTCCCCTAAACCCTAAACCTCTAAACCCTTAACCCGTAACCCATTTACCCCCACTAAACCTCTAAACCCCTAACCCATTTAACCCTTAAACCCTAAACCTCTAAACCCTTAACCCCCACCCCTAACACATTTAAGCCCCTAATTCCCAACCCCTAACCAATTCAACACCGTAAACCCCTAAAAACCTAACCCATTTAAGTGTGGATTCCATTTAACCCGAAAAATCATAACCCCTAACCCCTAAAATCCTTCACTACTAAATCCCCTAACCCCCTAAACCTCTAAACCTGTAACCCATTTAACCCCCTAAACCCTAAACCTCTAAACCCTTAACCCCTAACCCCTAAAACCCTATTTCCCAACCCCTAACCAATTAGACACCCTAAACCCCTAAAAATCTAACCCATTTAACCCCATTAACCACTGACTTCTAACCCCTAAAATCCTTAACTACTAAATCCCCTAACCCCCTAAACCTCTAAACCAACCCTAACCCATTTAACCCCCTAAACCCAAAACCTATAACCCCTTAAACTATAATTCCCAACCCATAACCCATTCAACCCCTTAAACACCTAAACCTCTAACCCATTAACCCTTGATCCCTTAAACACTAATTCCTAACCCTTAACCCATTTAACCCCCTAAACCCTAAACCTCTAAACCCTTAACCCCTAACCCTAATAGGTTAGGGGGTTAGGGGATTTAGCAGTTAAGGATTTTAGGGGTTAGAAGTTAGTGGTTAATGGGGTTAAATGGGTTAGGTTTTTAGGGGTTTAGGGTGTCTAATTGGTTAGGGGTTGGGAATTATGGTTTTACGGGTTAAGGGTTAAGGGTTTAGAGGTTTAGGGTTTAGGGGTTAAATGGGTTACATGTTTAGAGGTTTAGGGGGTTAGGGGATTTAGCAGTGAAGGATTTTAGGGGTTAGGGGTTAGGGTTTTAGGGGTTAAATGGAATCCACACTTAAATGGGTTAGGTTTTTAGGGGTTTACGGTGTTGAATTGGTTAGGGGTTGGGAATTAGGGCTTAAGGGTTTAGGGGTTAGGAATTAGGGTTTAAGGGGTCAAGGGTTATGGGTTGGGAATTAGGGTTTAAGGGGTTAGGGGTTTTTGGGTTTAAGGGCTTAAATGGGTTAGGGGTTAACGAGTTAGGGGTAGGGGTTAAGGGTTTAAAGGTTTAGTGTTTAGGGGTTAAATGGGTTAGGGGTTTAGAGGTTTAGTGGGGGTAAATGGGTTAGGGGTTAAGGGTTTAGAGGTTTAGGGTTTAGGGGGTTAAATTGGTTAAGGGTTAGGAATTAGTGTTTAAGGGGTCAAGGGTTAATGGGTTAGAGGTTTAGGTGTTTAAGGTGTTGAATGGGTTATGGGTTGGGAATTAGGGTTTAAGGGGTTATAGGTTTAGGGTTTAGGGGGTTAAATGGGTTAGGGTTGGTTTACAGGTTTAGGGGGTTAGGGGATTTAGCAGTTAAGGATTTTAGGGGTTAGAAGTTAGGGGTTAATGGGGTTAAATGGGTTAGGTTTTTAGGGGTTTAGGGTGCTAAATTGGTTAGGGGTTGGGAATTAGGGTTTAAGGGGTTAGGGGTTAAGGGTTTAGAGGTTTAGGGTTTAGGGGGTTAAATGGGTTATAGCTTTAGAGGTTTAGGGGATTTAGCAGTGAAAGATTTTAGGGGTTAGGGGTTAGGGTTTTGGGGGTTAAATGGAATAAACACTTAAATGGGTTAGGTTTTTAGGGGTTTAGAGTGTTGAATTGGTTAGGGGTTGGGAATTAGGGTTTAAGGGGTTAGGGGTTAGGAAATAGGGTTTAAGGGGTCAAGGGTTATGGGTTGGGAATTAGGGTTTAAGGGGTTAGGGATTTTGAGGTTTAGGGGGTTAAATGGGTTAGGGGCTTTAGCAGTTAAGTATTTTAGGGGTTAGGAGTTAGGGGTTTTGGGGTTTAGGTGCTTAAATGGGTTAGGGGTTAACGTGTTATGGGTAGGGGTTAAGGGTTTAGGGGTTAAATGGGTTAGGGATTTATAGGTTTAGTGGGGGTAAATGGGTTAGGGGTTAAGGGTTTAGAGGTTTAAGGTTTAGGGGGTTAAGGGTTTAGGGGTTAGGAATTAGGGTTTAAGGGGTCAAGGGTTATGGGTCAAGGGTTAAGGGGTCAAGGGTTAGTTTTCTGCAATAACATAATTCTCCAATCTCATACACTTCTGCTTGGAATGTCACACTTAACATTCATTTCCTTTTTGGATAATATTCTTTATCCCCTTACATCCATACCTAGGAAAAAAAACTTCATTTCAATTTAATCTTGTGAAACTAAAGTGGAATATAGGAGGACCCATTCCAAGAAGGGCATCTCACTCAATGTTAAAATAATATTGTTCATTCCCTTACATCCATACCTAGGAAAATAGACTTCCTTTCAAGTTAATTGTGTGAAACTGAAGTGGAAGATAAAGTGACCCATTCCAAGAAGCTCATCTCACTTCAAAAATTTCTCGAGATTTCCAAGAATTTATAACGATATTAAGGTGCTATGCATTGTCCCCTTTATCACATCATTGCATTTAGTCAATTGTTTTTTAAATTTAAATTTATTCATTAATTTCAAAAAAAATGTTATATAAATTATATATAGTTGTTTTTATTTTGATTTATGTTTTAGAATTTTATTTTATTTATATTAATATATCAATTATTTTTATATAAAAATATTTTTAGTTTTTTATATAACATTGATATTACAAAATATTGTAACAAATTTTATTTAATTAAATCTTCATGTATTTTTTATCATTAATAACAATAAAATAATTTAAAATAAAATTATAATTTTATTATTTTATATCATTTTTTAATTTTAATAAAGTACTATTTAAATTATATAACGTACCAATTCTAAAAACTTAAAATTTTTTGTGTTTTATTATAGGAATAAAACTCTCATACGAGAGTTTTTAAAACTCTCGTCCGAAAGTCTTCCCGAGAGTTTCCGTCAATAAAACTCTCGGACGAGAAAATGCATAACTCTCGTCCGAGAGATTTTTAACTCTGGTTAAACCCAATAAAACTCTCGGACGAGAGTTTTTAAAACTCTCGGTCGAGAAATAGAGTTGACTATTTTCTCGGACGAGAAATTAAAAATTTCTCCCATATTCTAGCCGTCTGCCAAAAAGTGTTTCCCAACTTCGCGATTTCAGCCATTCGTAATTACAACTATGTTGTTTACAACTAGCAAGATTAGCTTTACTAATGAAGACATATACAATTTGTATTTCATGTTCTCTATTGTATGCAAAAGTGAATTAATTCTAGAATACATAGCCTATATGTGAGATTCATGTTTTCAGAGACAATAATCAACGTTGCATCTTCTTTGTTTTGCAGTGATACTTTTGAAACACAGAGAGATGCAAAGTAGGAACTAGTTACTTGCAACTTTGCTTCTCTTGTTTTACTACTTTGAAATCAAAGATACAATATCAAAGTAAAACTAGTATTTTTTGCTAGTAAACATTATCATAGAGATATATTCAACAAAGCAAAAAATATTATAGAAGCTCTCCTCATCTTTGAGGAAAAAAATTTTAAGATACATAGTACTTAGTAAACAAATCACCATACGAATCTGAAGAATAAATACATGGAAAAAAATGGTTGAAATCATAGACATTGAAAACTACTATGCAGCAAAAAAACATCGCATAGATACTAATATTGATATCATTTTAATGAACCATAGTCTCTTTAGACTACAAAAATTTGCATATACTCCTGCAAATTGTTTGTTCAATGCATTTGAAATACTCCTGCACTTTTGTTATTTTCTCAATTTTCTAGAGCAAAATGACACAAAGGCAAAAGAATCATACCAATATGAACTAGATCCTGTCATGTTATATCAACTTCATGTAATTCACAATGTTGACACATAGCTTCGTAGAACATCAATTTGCTTCCAATGGACATCGATCATATTCAATGTAAACATACAAATATGGATATTTCAATGATATACTACAAAGATTTTGTTACCAAGAAATAGTAAAATGGGAACTAATGCATGGAAATAGTCACTTTCCCTATCACATCACAAATTTGTTCTTCAAGACAATGCAAATACTCATTGAAAAGGTCATCTCATGCATCTCAGTACGAATAAGAAAAGGAAAATTACAAGAAAGAAAGTTGTTAGCAAAAGATGTTAAGTACAAGCCCAATTTAGAAAAGTTACTAAAAAGTCACATTGGATACATAGATTTCAAACAGATGGGAATTTCTCCTTATTACCATCAACAAATGCAGAAACATATATTTTCAATGACACGACAATTAGGTCTTCCAAATTTCTTTCTTACATCTACAAATGCAGAGCATCTTTGGACACCACTAGTACGAACTTTTATTAAATTACATAGCAATAGAAATAAAGATAAATACATTGAAACAATTGAGGAATGCAACATTCATTGTCTTGTAAAAAAGGATCCAGTAACATGTACAGGTTACTATAGACATAAGACAAGTGCATTGAAGCAATTGATCTGTCAAGATAGCACATTTTTTGGAAAAATATTAGATTACTACTTCGTAACTGAGTTGCAAAATAGAAGTAGTGCACATGAACATGCTCTTATACGGATAGAAAATTCTCCAGTATATGGAATTAATATTAACTTAGAAATTGAAAACTTCTTGGGTAACTATATAAATTGTAGCACAAATCACCTTGATCCAGAACTTGCAAAGATACATGAACAGCATCATACCAAAATCTATAAAAAAGAAAAGCATCACAGTCTAGATACAAATTTCCAATGCTACCAATAAAAAGAACAAGGATTCTTGAACCAATTACTTCAGTACATGGGTCAATAAATGAAAAAGTTTTGTCCTTGCAAAGCACCTTAGAGCAAAAAAACTATGACAAATAAACTAGCCATCAATATTTCTTAGATGAATTCCAGTTAACAGAAACTGCTTACATCGAATTAATACAAAGTACATTAACACAACCAATGGTATTCTTGTAACGAAAACCATCAGAAATATGGAATAATAACTTTTCATACAATATGCCACACCTATGGAATAAAAATACAAATTCTCAATATGTTTTAAATGCATATGCTACAGCTTCATATTGCACTTCATGTATGACCAAAGTTGACAGATCTATCACAATTGCATTCAAAAGGATACGAAAAGAACATGAAAAGAGAAAAATTGATGCTATTCAAATGATACGGTCTCTAGGCAATGCTTTTCTTAACCTTGAAATTTTTTTAGCTCAACAAGCAGTCCACATAGCTCTATCACCACCATTGAATCATAGTTGAAGAGAATGCAAATTTATAAACACAACACCAATAGACGAACACACATTTATACCTAAACCAACTACCCTTCTGAAACAAATTCGTGACAACTCTGAAGATGTCATGTGCAGTTCTATAACTGATGTGCTCTATTATAGCTTAATTGTAATGTGCAGCAACCAATAAAGATAAATTTGTTTAAGAAATTAAACAGATTTATATTAGCATACTATATTCATCATTGTATATCATTTACATACACCTATGAAAGATAAATATTTCTAATGTACTCAAAAATGATATATATAAGGAAATATTGTAAAACGAAACACACATAAACGATAGCAAATTTAAAACAGAATATCATATGACAAAATAAATTAACAGTGAATAGATAGAAATACTGTATCCATCTTGAGACTTTCAAATGAAATCTGATATAGTAATCCAGCAATTCCAATGCAAAATCAACTACAAGGTACAAAAATGCAACTCTTAAAAAATAATTCCACACAAAGGGGTTTAAATAGGTACTCAATAAAACAAAATAACTAAAAATATTCCTACAATCTATCTAAAATAAAATATCTTAAACTAAAATGCAATCTTGTAGTATATTGGCTCATTAATCATTGATTGAGGTGGATGAACGAAGCTGGTAGACATTGAGCATATCTTGGACTTCTGTTGGCTGATTCATTTTTAAATGTAACTGTCCAATGTATGTAGCATCAGAGAATTCAGGAATGATACATTGAATATCATTCGAAAGATATTTGATGGCCATCTGTTGACTATGTGGCTTGATCAGATAAGACCACATATTATCCCATGAAATTCCTTGAAGTTTGCTAATTTTTTTATTTTTATCGACTACTCTTGCTTCCACCTAGAATCAGCTTCTTTTACTTTAGGTAACTCGCCTGGAGTACAATCTGAGATCAAATTGGTAGTGTACAGGCTGTCATTAATCAATTGTGTTGTATTATTCATTAAAATTTTAGCCCTTGATGTGGCTCTTTCTAATTTTATTAACTGCTGTTCCCATTCCATAAATAGAATTTCCTTGTGTCTCTCTTCAATTCTAGGAAGGTTAGCTTTTCTTCCTTCCTCTGTATCCTGCCATGAAAGAAACTCAGAAATTTTATCATCAACATCTTCAATTTCTTGCCTAACAGTGACTGATTTATCTATCAAAGACGATGTAACTTCATACAAAGGTTCAATTTGTGTCAAATTTAAACAAAATTATTTTAACTGTTGAGATAGCAGTTTGTTCATTTCAAGAGCTTCAGTAATGAATTGATCCAACTTGGGATACTCCTTCAACTTGTCCATTTTTTATTGGAAAATTTTTTCCTGTTCAACTTTTGAATTTCTCTCATTTTGAAAAAGATTTTGTAGCTTTTGTACTTCTTGATTCAACTTCTATTGTTTTCCCAAGGCTTGTTCATCAATCTTTTTCTTTTCAAAGCTGAGTTTCTCTTCTAGTTTTTTAGCTCTGAGTTCTGCATCCTGTACCCATTTTTCCAACTCAATAATCTTTTGCTGACCACCTGCAACCTGTTCTTCAAAGATAGTAATTTACATATCTTTTTTTTTTACTAGCTGTGAAACTTCAGAAGCTTTATCTATAGTGGCAGCACTATAGGCACCAGCATACTGAGACAATTTGGTGAGATCCTCATATGGATCCACCTCAGCATTTTTATAAACAACATTTAGCAACTCCCCCTGTGATGCCAAAAGAGCATCTTGATCTGTTCTCCTCCTTTTCCTTTGTTTTCTTACCACAGCCCTATGTTTCGGATTGTAGAATATATCGAAAGGAGGGATTTCTTCTATCTTTAGCATAACTTCTCCAGTCAGGTTTTCAGGAATGATTTCCACATCCTGATCTTTGGAATCGTCAACTTGAGGATTGTTTTGCAATCCTATCTCCTGTGCAAATTGTTGATATTGATTTAGCAAATGAGAAGAAACAACCACTTCAGTATCTACTTTTCCTCCAAGTTGAGAACCTGCATCATTCTTGGCTGCCTGTTTAGTATTTTTACTTTATGTACTTCCCTTTTCAATATAAACCTGGGAATCACTGCTAGTGTTCTCTTTTTCTGTTTTTACTAAAGGCTTCTCTATATCTTTTTGAGAAGTTGTTTCTGTTTTGGCACTCTCGGCTTTTCAGCTGTCATCCTTTTTCCCTAAAACAAGATCAGCTCCTTCTACTTCTTTACCAGAAGTACTTCCTGCTTGTTGTGATGCTTTCTCCTGTGTCGGAGCTCTCAACTGATCAAGAGGCACAGTAAGTAACCTTTGGCTTCTATACAACAATTTTTTTTTCAAGTCCTCGGCTTGTAACTTGGACTTGGCTGAATCAAAGACTTGGGATATATCATCCATGGAAACAAATAAATCATCAAAAATGTCTGGTTCATACTCAAATCGGGCAATTGAAACATAGGTAGTAAAATCATGCGCCACTTTCCTTGGGTCGTATTGTCTTCCAGGAATTGTTGAAAACTTAAGACTAGAAATATTACCAACTTATTTTTCAGCATGAGCAAAACTATTAAGAGTATAGTCACCACAGTTAAAAGGGAAGGTAGGCCACATAATCTTTTTATTTCTTTTCAAAACTCTATACATTCCTTCAATTGTCAGTTGATAGGAAATCTCCTGAGCTAAAATCTTATCTGGAACATATAGGGGAAGGATATGTGGCTGAAAAATACTCCCAAAAATTCCGATATAAGTGAATTTTTCTTCTCCGAACCAATCTCCAATAGAAGACAAATCAATCTTGGCTTTATTGGACAATCTAGGAGGGAAATGACCAAAAATGGTTTGATAGATTGGAATTAGAAAACCATGGCAGAATCTGTAAACATGAACTTTGAAATGTTCTTTCCATAAGAAAATATGATACACATGAATAGGAATAGGTTCTTTTGGAGTCCATTTCCAACCTAGCATGGGGAACTCAGAATTTAAAGAAAGGGCGCCCAAAATATAACCACAAAAATGGAAAGGCGAAGAATTCCCTAAATTCTTATATTTTCTATACTTTAGAATTCGATTAGCTATCTTATCCAAAAAAATGACAGCCCAATCCATAATTTTAGAATTAACAGCAGAATGAATTAATGGGACCATTTGAATAGAAAATCTAGCAGAGTTTTTGTTTTGGAACAACCTACACATCATTTCTGCGGCATAACAATATTGAGGTGCCAGAGACTCTACAGAGTACATACCTGATGCCTCTTGCTTATGTTTCTCAGGGTTATTCTTCCATTCTTTGATTGGCTCTGCCTGGTTTGCATGTTCTGCAGCATATTCTTTAAGAAATTCTTTGTTGTAAATCTTTTGTGGATTGGGAAGATGGTGCATTACTTTAATATCTTTTGCCCTAGATGACCCGAACACTGATCCAGAAGCAGAAAAAAAATTCCTGTTTTGAATGGCCACATTGTCAATGACCCATATGATAACATCATAGTAGGGAAAAATACTAGCCCGGGCACCAACTTGATGTAAAAATGAATTTTCCAATGCACTAAGTTGAGATTCAGAGTCAGACTCTGAATCTTCTTCATCGGGAACAGTTGCTTTGGGCACAACAACCCTAGGTTTCTCTCTTTCAAGAAAATTGTATACATTCTCCCATGTCATCTTCCCCAGTCCTTGACAGGAGGTGTCTGTGACTAGCTTGAGCTTGGCCGGTTTTTCCTTGGGCGGCATGTTTAGCACAGGAGCATTTGCAACAAAAGCAGTTTTAGACTTTCTGCTTCTCTTTGACATTTCAGAGTTGGGTAAACTCTCTCTAGTTCTGCGAATAAAAGGATTCAAATTTTTTTTCTCCAATTCAAACGAATGCTTTCAGCCGAAATAAAACACAATAATGAGAACAGCTACAAAGATTTTAATTACCATTTAATCTCCCCGCATTTTCAACATAAATGCTCTCCAACGCGTCACATTCGCGTATTGAAAACAAAGTAACCCACGATCCTTCGTCTAACTTTGAATTAATATCGTTGTACAATCAGAAATCGACAAATCCTTGTAATAAATCTTAAAATTCACCTTTGATATTTTGCGATGCGATGAGTAAATATAAAGGAAAAATAATAATCACATCTCAAGTTCTTTTGTTTTGGAATCATTGCAATCGTAAGTCTCGGATCCGATAAGTTTTATTAGGCGGATTTGATTTCCACATCGCATAACAATTTGGGAATATGTTTTCTTTGCTACTGTTGAATAATGCAACGCGATTCGCCCAATCGCAATCACAAATCACAAGTTCTTATGTCTTTTGCCGATTACGATGGTAAGTCTCGAACCCGATAAGTTCTATAAGGAAAATTTATTTTCCATATTTGGTTTAAGTTTTTTCATGTTCAGTGAGGTCCACAATTGCAAAAGGTTCATTTGATACGTTGTACTTTATGACACAATGGAAAATTTTGATAAGTATTATTTTGTCATACTTTTACCTATTTTAGTATGTATAGTTTAAAAAATACATATCCCAATCTACTTTATTTTTTGAACAAAATCACTATAGATTTATTATTTTATTTTTTACAATATTAATTAAAAAAAATATAACTCTACACTCTCTGTCCATATACGAATTGTATCCATTTTTATTTTTTAAATCTATGCACTTTAAGCCGGAACTTCAAATACATATAAATCACAGTTCGTAAACACATCAGCTTCGTTATCACCATAGGGAATTTTATTAACATGTTCCGCTGTTATGATTTTCTCCGATGCAATTCGTGAGGGTCCCACAAAGTTAATAAATTCTTCAGTCCATTTGATTTACTATAATCGTTTAAAAACCAACACCAAATCTGCTTATCAAATCCACTAAATAATATCCATCGGGTCCGCTTTAAAACAATGCGGACTACACATATAATATGCTAAAGTTCCAGCACCACAGCTCTATAAACCTTTCTTTTCTATTTGCCGATGCGATTAATCGCAACTCAATGCTTTCGATTACGATTAATACATTTTCCAATCTTCCGATGCGATGCCCCTCCTCCGATATGATTAATGCATTCGCAAATGTTCCGATGCAATTAATGCCTTTTAAGCCGAAGTTTCAAACACATATAAATCACAGTCCATAAACACATCAGCTCCGCAATCGCCATCGCGAATTTTATTAACATGTTCCGCTGTTATGATTTTCTTCGATGCAATTTGCGAGGGTCCCACAAGGTTAATAAATTCTTCTGTCCATTCGATTTATTATATTATTTTACTTTTTACTATATCAATTAAAAAAAATATAACTTTAATTTTAGCACTGAAAAATATGCATCGGGCTCGCTTTAAAAAAATGCAGACTATGCATATAACACTGTCAGAGACCATAAATGTTCACTGATACAGAGAAAACGGCTCGTGCTATCTGACAGACCATAATAGACAGCTCATCGCACTCTCATTATTTTTCTTAATGCTATCCCTTATGATGCGCATTCTACAAATTGGAAATAGAGTGGCCATCACCATTTGGTTAAATGTTTTACATTTTGGTATTCCTTTAGCACAAATAAAAACACAAGAAAAAAAATAATCTCTGCTTTCTGCTTCTCTTTGACATTTCAGAGTCGGGTAAAATCTCTCTAGTTCTGCGAATAAAAGGATTCAAAATTTTGTTCTCCAATTCAAATGAATGCTTTCAGCCGAAATAAAACACAATAATGAGAATAGCTACAAAGATTTTAATTACCATTTAATCTCCCCGCATTTTCAACATAAATTCTCTCCAACGCGTCACATTCGCGTATTGAAAACAAAGTAACCCACGATCCTCCATCTGATTTTGAATTAATATCGTCGTACAATTGGAAATCCGCAAATCCTTGTAATAAATATTAAAATTCACCTTTGATCTTTTGCGATGCGATGAATAAATATAAAGGCAAAATAACAATCGCATCGCAAGTTCTTTTGTTTTGGACTCATTGCAATCGCAAGTCTCGGATCTGATAAGTTTTATAAGGCAGATTTGATTTCCACATCGCATAACAATTTGGGAATATGTTTTCTTTGCTACTATTGAATGATGCAACACGATTCGCCCAATCGCAATCGCAAATCGCAAGTTCTTATGTCTTCGGCCGATTACAATGGCAAGTCTCGGACTCAATAAGTTCTATAAGGAAAATTTATTTTCCATATTTGGTTTAAGTTCTTTCACGTTTAGCGAGGTCCACAATTGCAAAAGGTTCATTTGATATGTTGTAATTTATCACACAATGGAAAACTTTGATAAGTTTTCTTTTGTAATACTTTTACCTGTTTTAGTATGTATAGTTTAAAAAATACATATCCCAATCTACTTTATTGTTTGAACAAAATCACTATAGATTTATTATTTTATTTTTTACAATATTAATTAAAAAAAATATAACTCTACACTCTCTATCCATATATGAACTGTATCCATTTTTATATTTTAAATCTACACACTCTAAGCCGGAACTTCAAATACATATAAATCACAAGTCATAAACACATCAGCTCCGTTATCGCCATCGGGACTTTTATTAACATGTTCCGCTGTTATGATTTTCTCCGAGGCGATTCGTGACGGTTCCACAAAGTTAATAAATTCTTCTGTCCATTCGATTTACTATAATCGTTTAAAAACGAACACCAAATCTGCTTATCAAATCCACTTAATAATATGCATCGGGTTCGCTTTAAAACAATGCAGACTACGCATATAATATGCTAAAGTTCTGGCGACACAACTCTATAAACCTTTCTTTTCTATTTGCCGATGCGATTAATCGCAACTCAATTCTTTCGATTGTGATTAATACATTTGCCAATGTTTTGATGCGATGCCCCTCCTCCGATACGATTAATGCATTCGCAAACGTATGCTGACTACGCATATAACACTGTCAGAGACCATAAATGGTCACTGATATAGAGAAAACGACTCGTGCTATCTGACAGACCATAATGGACGGCTTAGCGCACTCTCGTTATTTTGCTTAATGCTATCCCTTATGATGCGCGTTCTACAAATTGGAAATAGAATGGCCATCACCATTTGGTTAAATGTTTGACATTTTGGTATTCCTTTAGCACAAATAAAAACACAAGAAAAAAAATAATCTCTTCTTTCTGCTTCTCTTAGACATTTTAGAGTCGGGTAAACTCTCTCTAGTTCTGCGAATAAAAGGATTCGAACTTTTTTTCTCCAATTCAAACGAATGCTTTCAGCCGAAATAAAACACAATAATGAGAACAACTAAAAAGATTTTAATTACCATTTAATCTCCCCACATTTTCAACATAAATGCTCTCCAACGCGTCACATTCGCGTATTGAAAACAAAGTAACCCACGATCCTCCATCTAATTTTGAATTAATATCATCGTACAATCGGAAATCGGCAAATCCTTGTAATAAATCTTAAAATTCACCTTTGATCTTTTGCGATGCGATGAATAAATATAAAGGCAAAATAACAATCGCATCGCAAGTTCTTTTGTTTTGGACTCATTGCAATCGCAAGTCTCAGATCCGATAAGTTTTATAAGGCGGATTTGATTTCCACATCGCATAACAATTTGGGAATATGTTTTCTTTGCTACTGTTGAACGATGCAACGCGATTCGCCCAATCGCAATCGCAAATCGCAAGTTCTTATGTTTTCGGCCAATTGCAATGGCAAGTCTCAGACCCGATAAGTTCTATAAGGAAAATTTATTTTCCATATTTGGTTTAAGCTCTTTCACGTTCAGCGAGGTCCACAATTGCAAAAGGTTCATTTGATACATTGTACTTTATCACACAATGGAAAACTTTGATAATTTTTCTTTAATACATTTGCCAATGTTCCGATGCGATGCCTCTCCTCCGATACGATTAATGCATTCGCAAACGTATGCAGACTACGCATATAACACTGTCAGAGACCATAAATGGTCACTAATACAGAGAAAACGGCTCGTGCTATCTGACAGACCATAATGGACGACTCAGCCCACTCTCGTTATTTTTCTTAATGCGACTCCACATAAAGTACAAGACCTGCAACATAAATATGAATATTTTTGTAATGAAAGTACAAATAATGGTGATAAAACCTAGGCATTTTGCAATAAGAAGTGAAATTTTTTGGCCAATCAGATAACAGATAATTCAAATTAAAATAAGTAAAATAAATACACAATAATAAATCTTATAGTGAACCATGGCAAAAATAAAAAAAAATTCAAAACATATGTCTAATCAAGATGAATTAATGTCACAATCAGGAAAAACCTGATGCGTAGTATCCTGCCAGCGGCAGGTACAATAACATAAGAATAGAGATTGGATTTGATATACAAAATACGATATCAGATATGAGATAGGGTTTCAAATATACTCTAGATCCGAACCATGTTGTCATTAATCTATTTTCTTTGATCAAAGTAAATGAGCCTACATACATATAGCTTAGGAATGCACCAATAAACCACATGATATGTTCTTTACACAAATGATATTAAAACTACTGAAATGACGGGGAAGCACACTCAGTTGGTGGGCCCAGACCAACGAGCAATGTTGTCTCGGAGAGAAAACTTTAATAAAAATGAAATTAACATAGAAAATAAAATAACCTAAGCATCAATAGTATTTAATAAAAATGAAATCAACATAGAAAATAAAATAACCTAAGCATAAATTTTTGACATAAATTAAATATTTACTTTGTCACCCTCTAATTGGCTTAATTGGTTTAATTTAGCATGATATCCTTTTGCTATGTGGGAAAGAGGACTATAGGAAAGTAAAATTATGCTGTGTGTGAAAGAGGACTATAGGAAAGTAAAAATAGCATTTGGAGGGGTAAAAAAATCATTTTCCAACCCAGAGTTCTTCAATTTATAGCCTCAATATGATGCACTTTCTATGAACTTTTTCTAAGTTTTATTTTAACTCTACAATTTTTTTTTTAGCATAGGCTTAGTGTAATGAAATTTGTTATAATTTTCTTTCCTGATGTTTTTTTTTTTGGGATTAGTTGTAGTTTTTATTTTATTTTATTTTGTTACTTGGCTCATGAAGAAGTTTGATTCAAGGAACATAATACTTTATTATCAAGGATATTTTTAATTGAGCTATTTCATGGAAAGTTATAGTTCTTATTTTTATTCATACTTGTAAATTAACTTTAATTTTATTATTTGATTTATCATTTGAAGATATTTTTTCTTGATCAAGTTGTAATTTTCATAATATAAGTTTGTGTTTGTCCTTGAGTATTGTAAGAAATGAATTTTTATAGCCAACATTTGACGACCGTTTCTTTCTAGACTTGAAGTATGTTTCGAGAACTTAGAGAAGAGTCACTATTAAGATTTTATTCTTGGATCTATATGTTATCAATCTATGGAATTTATCCATATTTCTTTTCAAAAAATTAAAAGATTAATGATGAATTCAATTCCAATTATTCCTTTCATGTATGATTTCTAGACTTTTCATTGATATAGTTCTAATGGAAAACTTCTTTCATCTTGTAGAAATTGCTTCTTGAAGTCATTTTTATTAACTTTTAATTAATCTGATTGCCTCCATGTCATAGTGATGTTATTTTCTTCATCGCACAATTTTTTGAATTTTCAGAATTAATAATAATGTTTAATGTCAAAGAAGTAGTTAATACCTTGATTAAAGATATCAAATGCAATTTTGAGACTAAAGGTCCTACATTTTCAAAATATTATTTTACCAAAACCTTGTCCATGGTAATAAGTTTAAATGAATATCTATTTTGCCTTGGGAGTTCTTCTCGTTAAGCTTTATTTTGTATGCAAATCCTATTGGGTGAAGCTCTTTCCCTTGGTTTAATACTTGGGGTCAAATTGTAAATGCATTTGTATGCATCATTCATACTCTGTTTCTTTTCATGATTTACCCGATGTTGATTTATTCTCTACTTTATTTTTAGTTCAAATTTTGTTTTACTCGGATAAATGAAAGTTTTATGTCTGGATTACTTTTAGTTTATTTTAATCTCATTTTTATGATTTCCTTTTAGTTTAGTTTTTGTATTTGACCTTTTCCACTTTCCTTCCTATACAAATTATCTTCATATTTTATTTTGAGTGTTGGTGTTTCTTGAGTTTATTTGAAACAATATTTTTGGCATTAAATTTAACCTTGGTTTTGAGTGAAAGGGGAATAGGTCTAACATTGACCACACTGTGAATACATTTTACAAGTCATAAACATATGCGAGTATCTCAATCTAAAATATAATCACGAAGCTATTAGTTATTATACATTGACTGATAATGCATGTTCCTACTAAGAACTGTAATAGTAATCAAAGAGTAAAGAAAAGTGTCTACCTAGTTTTTTCTTTGAGATCCATCCACCTCACATTAATAAGCTAGCTACTAACATGATATTCCTTTGAGATATCATGGGTTAAAATTAAACACATAGCATCCACTTAGCAAAATAAGGCAACTCTCATATGACCCTACTTCTTACATCCACAATTGCATATGTAATATTTACATACAAATTAAAAGGGTGAATATAATTTAATAAATAGGAAATGAAAGCACTATAAGTAGTGTGGGAAGTACAAGTAAGCTTCTCGGGACTACAAACATTTGTTGGGAGCATGGCCATGCTTGTATGGTACCAAGAAAACTTCACTAGGGCTATGAATGCTAGTTTATAGTGAAGTAATGCCAAGTATACATATATAAGGAACATACTTATGTGGATGTATGTTTGTTATAAAATTAAAACTTTTGATGGTCAAACCATACTCATTTAGAAGTATGTAGCCAATTACTACACTAATTGGAACTTTGAAAAGGGTATGTTAGACGTAAAGTGATTGAAATTTGGGTTATATATTTTTAAGAATTTGATGTCATTGTGGCATACATAAGTTTTGGAAAATTGTATCCAATTTAAAAATATTATTATTAACATTTAGGTTTGTCGTAAAATCCCTAATTTTATTTATAAAGAGAATTGGTTCTTCTAGTGTGTCACCATTTTTGTAGTTACAAAATCACCCCTTTTATTTTTCTTATATAGGTAAAAGAAAAATAAACCCCCTCCAAGTAAACCAATATTTTTATTTTAATGCTTAATCTTGTTATTTTACTCTCTATTCTTTCGCTACATTTGGTTTTGAGGATGAGATTTTTTATTTTAATGCCTAATCTTATTATTTCACTCTCTATTCTTTCATTACATTTAATTTTCACGATTAAATTTTTGAGACTTCATGATTTTTATTTCACAAGCAACCACCAATTTATATCATAAGAAACCTAATATTTGATTTAGTATTTCTTAATTATCATTTCACATTTTTATTTCAGTTTGAATTTCTTCAACTTCAAATTTATTTCACTTTTACTTATTATTTTTATTTCAAATTATGCTTATTAATTTTCATGATAATTATTATTAGGGTTTTAATTTTTATTTTTTTTTGTATATTAGTGTGAATTATATATATATATGAGAGAGAGATTACATTCATTAATTTCGATAAGTCTCAAATGAAAATGAAATTTACTTTTATTTTTGATAAGTCACATATCGAAGTAAAATTTAGTGAAATTGATTTTTAATGCATTAAGTGGTTTTTTTTCCAACTATTAATCCACTTATAAAAATTTCATAAAAATTTCATTACAATATACATATTAAGGTTAGTTAACCTTAAGGAGCTAAAGGTTACAAAATTTGTCTGCATTCAATTTCATCATTTCCCAATTTTGAGGTCACTATTGTCTTCTAATCTTTAAGGGGCTTAATGGTGACATGATTTTTTTATCATCCTTAGTTCAAGACACAAATTTATGGTACCCAAAATCTTTTGTACTATTGTCCTATTCCAATGGTGTGGTATGTAATGTGTCTCTTAAATCCACATGTCAATATAATATTATTTCCATGGATGACAAAAAAATTGGTGATGGTAGATGACGTGCCTTGTGATATGTGTGGTTTTACTTCATGAATGAGTTGGCAGTGCCTATTGGTATCCATATCTACATGTCTCGTGGATATATCTCGACATGGATTTCCTAAATCCTAAATACATCCAGATCTGGACATCCGAGCATCCATTCCTTTTCACACTACATTATATGCATATATGAACATCTAGACCTTTTCACCCTACAAGAGATATGATGGTCCTATATATATGAATTTTTTTAGAGACACCTAAGCATTCAATGGTTTCATAGTTGTGAAATTTTTCGTTTTCTTGAATTTTATAGATCTTGGATAGAAAAAGCAATATAAACACCATATAAAGCCTTCTTACAATGCATGCAAAATAAGAAATAAACCCACATAATTAATGTAAGTGTTAAATAAACAATTGTTAAATGCTAATCATTAGCATGGGCTCCACATCCCATACTTCCCATAACTTCACATGCAAATTATTATGGATAGAAAAAGAAATATAAACACCATATAAAGCCTTCTTACAATGCATGAAAAATAAGGAATAAACGCACATAATCAATGTAAGTGTTAAATAAACAATTGTTAAATGCTAATTTTCATGAACCATATATTGAGACTTAAATGGCGCACAAATATTCTTGAAAATTAAATAATGAAATTGCAATAAGAAATATCCATATAATTGCTGTAAGAAAGTAATAAAATTAACATGCAAGGAAGAAATTAGCGAAGATTATAAGAATATTTTTAAATTTTAATTATTATACTTTTACTGTTTATAGTTATTTTGTTTTATTATCTTGGATGACTGATTAGATTAGTTTTATTTATTATTTGATTTAATTAATTTACATGTAATTTTAAGATAATAGACATATATTTTAAATATAATTATTTTTATTGAAATCAGAGTGATTATTTCAATTATTTTAAGAAAAAAAATCCTAAAGAGAAAGAATAAGTTTGTGAGAAAATTCTTCATATAAATTTATTTTTTCTTTTGAATATTTTTTTCAAATATAAAGATATTTATATTGAAATGGTTTTTGTGCAAGATACAAGTCAACACATAAAAAAAAGAGAACAAATTATTAGTCAAATAAAATAAAGTACAAGTTCAAGATCGTGAAGTCACTTATTGAACAATTTTAAATTTATCATATAACACAAGTCTTTGAATTAGAAAAATAGAAAGCTTGTAACAATTATATTGTTAGAGAAAATATTGTACTTGTTTTAGTATATTTTTCCACTTTTTGTTTTATCGAAACATAAGTTGGACAATAGAATCAGTTGTATCCAAGGAGGAAATGGAAATAATAAGGAGATTAGATGTAATATGCGAAAGAATAGTTTAAAAATAAGTCCTTTTTGGAGAGAAGGGGATAGATTTTCTTACCAGAGATTCTAATTATGTGTTTGTACTAGAATGAAAGGGAGGAAGATTTGAAATCTTTTTTTTTTTCATATGTTCATTAAGAGAAAGAAACGATTTTTTCTAATGGGAAGAGTTCTTACTATGAGGAATTCTTCTTACAGGATGGAAATATTTGCATTGAGTCTTTGTAATTTGTATTGGTTTTAATATTAAAGGGTAAACTAGATATCTATTTCATATATCTCTGGCATATGTAAGAATGTTCAATCAACATTTCTATAAGTTGAGTTGTCTGCATGTTCTTTCCTTTCATGAAAAATGATTTCTTCGTTAGATATTTATTGAATACAAGAATATATATATATATATATTGCATGTAAACGTTTAGTGAATCCTATGAACTAATTCCTTAGATTCAATAATTAATATTTCTTGTTGTGTCTATATATATATATATATATATTAGAGTAATATATACAATGTATATAGTGGATATTAAGCTTTTATATTATATATAATCTCATTTGGATCCCTATTATGCAATATCCTCTCTTTCAATGGTAAGAAAACCCACATATTGGTGGATATCACTACACTGAATGAGAGAGGGTCTAATTGGGACAGGCCATCGGGTGATCCTCCCTTATTATTTTTGGTAGAATTTTTTGACCATGAACAAATCCATAATTGAATAGGTCACCCGCCTTAGTCCTTTCGACCTAGATATTAATATGGAATATTTTTTTCATCTCCTTCTATTCCTTTTGATGAAGGCTAGTGAGATTCACCTCCTTCTCCATTGCACTGAAGGAAATATTATCCTATACATTTGAGCTACTCTCTACTAGGTGGCTTGAATCCATGGCTAGAAGGTTCTTCTTCTTGTCATACTTCTTATGGTGCTTTATATTTAGATATATATGTACCTTCTAAAAAATATCTTTGGTGGGATCATTGACATTGCAATAGTTATAATGGCTTTTTGGATCCTTACATTGATATGCAATACTTTTCATTTTCTTATCTTTCCCTTTTCACCTACTTGCCCCCTCCTTGGAAACATCTTATCTAATTAATAGTCCTTGGGTTGAAGAGCATCACCTGCTTTCACAAACGCCTATATAGACCCATTTGATACTTGAGAACTACATCTAAGTTATTGTAGAATATATACAACATTATCACCAGCTTCTTATACTTACTGGTGTAGTCTTACACACTCAACCATTGCCTTCACTTAAAGTCATGCCATGAGATCCACTAGTCCTCTACATACATAATAGGGTAAAACTAGGATTTGTGAAGGATTTAAACACCTCCCGCTTAGTTACCAGTGGGTCATCCTTCAAATTAGGTGTCTCCATTTGAATTTATTGCTAGCTTAGTGTATCATTCTCTAGTTTTAGTTGGGAAAATGATTTTTTTCTTCTATTTTTCTATATTATGGACACTGGAATACACTTCTAACTATTGCAACTAATGATTCAATTTTATATCATTATTATCACCTCGGTAGGGCATGATTTTCACTTTTCCTCTCTCTTTAAATAGAGGTTGTGAATTATTAATTGCATTGGAACTTTGTTTCCATTTCTTAGGGTCTTTTTTAAACTTCTTTTTTGAGTCTTCACTATCTCCCAGTCCCTCATTTGATCCAACTCCTAAGTTAGAGCCACCAACATCCCCATAAGGTCTAAAGATATCTATTAGATCCACCATGAGGATGGCCTTGTTGCAAGGAATATACATGACTATCTCTTCCATCATCACAAATATCTCTTCTACTACATCCCAAGGGTTGTTATGAATAGACTCATTCACCATGTCTATGATTATATGACTTGATTCTTAAGATAATTCCTGGAGCTTACAATTTTCATAAAATATCTCAAAGAATCTTTATAATACCAATATGATCTATAAATTAAAATGTGTATACAATTGGAAATTTTTTGGGTACTTGTATTATGCTCAAATATTTTATTATGCAAACTTATTTCTTAGTTATAAGATTTATTATCACTAGCTTATTTATCAAATTTATGAAATTAATTGAAATAAAAAAATGAAAGAACAAACATGTGAACACACCATCCACTTAAGTGAATTAAAGATGTATCTTGAGAAACCTAATATAGGAGAATTCCTAACAAGAAAGTGAGGCCTACACTCTATTATTTTTTCGTCAGTTATGAAATGTAAGTACAAAAAAATGGGTACTAAATTTTGAGTTTCCTTGACATTGTAGCTTGAATGGATAACAAAAAAATAATTTTCCTCCTCTTTTATGATCTCAAATACCACTCCTAGATTTTATTTTCAGCCATGAAGTTGTTACAAAGCTAAACTAATGGAACCCCCTCCCTTCCTAGCAATATAGTATTTAATATAGCCTAATATTTATCTATGGTTAGGGTTTTTTCATCTATAAAACATAAATTAGTGTTAGATTTTGGATCTTCTATAATATTCTTGAAGGTCCACATGTGGACATCGCCACATGTGTGAGTGATGGGAATTATATGGCATCTACTTGATTCCATGGTTGTGAACAAGTTAGGTTAGCTTAAAAGAGGCATAGCTTCTATATATGAGCTCTAGTTTAGGTGATTTTTTCATCATTGGAAATATATTGGTGTATAGAATAACATTAAGTGGTCAGAATCTCTTCCCACAAAGTTTTGAACCAAAAATTATTGTTTATGCCTCAAAATTTTCTCTAGAAGGTTTTGTACCCCATATTTCCAAATGAGGATCTTTTACTAAAATGGGCCCTGCAAGCCAATTCCTCTAATTTTTCCATCTACCAAGATGGATGATTAATTGGATATGATCCATTTCAAATCATTTTTAAGAAACTATGGTAAAGGAATTAGAGAAGAAATAATTCAATAGGGATGACCATTAGATTTTACTACTAAAAAACTTTATGAGGGACACTTGGAAAAATCCACTTATAGAAAAGTAGGTAATGGTATATTAAGTGCTATGAATATTTATAATCCATACCTACTTGGGAATTTTTCCAAAATAAAACTGATTATAGTAGCCTTAAATAGTTCTTGGAGTAAAGGATTTCTTCCCCCAAGCAACAAAAGTGGAGCAAACAAAATGTTAAGGTATGACTATGAAATCATTTATAAGAACTGAAAGGGGAATGTGGTGGAAAATGGAATCTCTTAATGATACAATAGGAATGGTCCATATTTTCACTTTCTTTCATAGTATCACATTGGTTTAATTATTTAAAAAATGGATAAGATTTACTAAGATCAGTAGCATACAAACTTCAAATGGAATCCCATGCATATTACAACTACACTTGAAAAAATGATGAGATTCTCTGCAAAGGAAATTTTTATTTGACTAAGTATTCAAAATTTGTGTCACGATTTTTCTTTGATCTCCATTCTCCTTCCATAACGGGTCATTATGGGTTTCATTAAGCATATGAAAGGATCATTTTTTCATGTTTTTGGAAATACATGAATATGAACATCCAAACCTTTATGTAAAAGTGTGACATTTTCCAATGACACAATAAAGAAGTAGTGAAATTTCCAGGTGAACTCTAAACTTGACCCATTCTTCTAGTTGTATGGATTAATATTTTCATGGAATTCATTATGGGGTTACCAATATCTACCAATAAATTAGTAATCATGTTTCTTTTTTATTTCCTTTCCAAATATGCTAATTTTTGTTATCTCTAAAACCCTTCAAGGCCTCATGGTTAATCAAGTATTACTAGATAATATCCTAAAGTCCATGGAATGCCACACTTGATTGTGATAGATCATGCCACCAGTTGGTTTTTCTCTAGGGAACTTAATTGGATATTAGCACTGCATATAATACCCAAACTTATTGTCAAATTGAATTTGTCAGCAAGTTCTTGGAATCATATTTAAGGTTCTTTTCTTGAGAGAGACAAACCCAATGGGTATAGTCACTCCATTGAGGTGATTCCACTTGAATGAATCCATCTGAGCCTGTCTTTAGAAACAATCCCCCATCAATTATACCCTATTTAATAATAGGACCTATAAGGTTCAAGAGGTAAATAAAAATACTCATAAATAAAGGTGAAATTATTCACAATATTAATGATGATCTAACCATGGCTCAAAACTGGATGCAACAACAAGTTGAGAAACATAATTTTAAATTCCATTTTGACAAAAGAGATAAGGTGATTATTGATCTAAAACCTTATCGGAAAACCTCACTTAAATAAAAACACCACCAAGAAATTGCAAGCAAGATTTATGGCCCCTTCAAGAGCCTAAACTACATTGGGAAAATGGATTATAAATTAGATCTTCCTAGGCACTCTAAAATTCATCAAACTTCTCATGTCTCCTTCTAGATAAAGTGGTTGATTCCAATCCTATATTCAAACATTCCTCCC
The DNA here is from genome assembly GCA_034641835.2 of Pinus albicaulis. NCBI lineage: Eukaryota > Viridiplantae > Streptophyta > Pinopsida > Pinales > Pinaceae > Pinus > Pinus albicaulis. The sequence goes on from CM076573.1 coordinate 675,718,165, forward strand.
AAATATAAATGAATAACCTTCCATTTTCTTGTAGAAATAGGCCATACTCAACAATAGTGAGAGGCATATTTTCCAATGCACTATAAAATATCTATCGATACATTGGGAGGGTACATAGCCTAATGATACTACATGGAAACCAATAGAGATCATTTAAAAATTATCTTATCTGCAACCTTGAGGACGATGTTTCTTTATAAGGGGGGTCATGTTAGGGTTCTACACAAACCCCATTAAGTATATTGTATAGGTTGATATGTATTTATGTCATATCTAGTAAATAAGGCTCAAGTAGTAGATACAATGCAAAAGAAATAATTTTAGGAAGGAATACTAGAAGGTTTTGCTCACTAGAATGTTCCTATGAGGTTAGGTATTAACTATGTGATAAATTGAAGTAAGATAACATAATTTCATATAACTCTACTTATATTTAGGTTTCTCCCTAAAAGAGGCAAGCAGGCATTGATTTCATAAATAAAGGTATTTCTATTGGTGGTATTATGTGGTATAATGTTATAATTTATTATTTATACTATAAGTATAGATCTATTATTCTATATCGACTCTAAATCCTCTATTTTGTTAATAAATAACATCACATGATCACACTACTTGATGGTTTTTCGTGAAATTAAGTCCCAAAATCCATTATTTATGCAAGTTATTCCTACCTACATAATTGATTAGAATTTTTTATAAAATTAAATATAAAAAATACAACAACAAATCTATATTCAACAATGAAAGAATGAGCAAAATAAACTAAATAAAAACACACAAAAAATGAAATGGGAAGCATAAAAATACTCATTGATATTGAAGGAAGGCAATAAAAACTATTCTAGAGACATAATAGAAGATATATGGGTGGTAAACTCCTTGGTATATCCTATAGGAAGGTCCTCTTCTTCTCCATTCGCAGGTGGTTTCTCTTTCAAGAAGCTTTGGATTCTAAGTAATGGTGGATATCCAAATTTTCCAAACAAATTCTATAATTTAGGGGAAATTAGTCCACAATAAATTTTCTCTAATATTCTCTATGAAATTTATATCATTTCTATGTTATGTATAAGCCAAGGCTCATGTTTTTATCGATATTGTCCCATTAATGAGATTTGATCTTTGAGTGCACTTCACATATTGGTGGGAGACAAGATGAGTCCTTTCGGGGCTTCATAACTCCTCTTCAATTGTGTAGAAGCTTGAGGTTAGGGTGCATGATCTTGTGCACTTCCACTTGAAAAAGGTCATTAAGGTTTCTTACCCTATAAGTTTTTGAAATTCCACTTTCTACAGATATGTGCAGCTACCAGAGAAATAGTCCTGTGGATTGATGCAAACTTGGAAGGGTGACTTTGTGTGATTTTAAGTAAATATGATTACTATCATTTAACCAATTTAACTTGGGTGGATAATAAATATATTTTAGGAACCTTTGATTGTCTTGATTTTTTGACATTTTTTGGCCATCATCAATGTATTTGCATAAGAAATTTTTAGGTGATAACACACACTATTGAAAATTTTAGATACTCGGGATTGATTTCTTGGAAGGGAAGGGAAGTGGCGTTTCCATATATTAAGTTATGAAAATTAGGAAATTTTGAGGTGGGGAGAAGGTAAACAAGAATTTGGACACTACATTTGTTATTATTAATAAATCTTAGAATAGGTTAAACGTTTTTATTTGCACATGAGTTTGTTAGGTTTGTTATAGTAAAATAAAACATAAATATAGAAACTAACAAAGAAAAAAAGTAGTTAACGTTTATTAACTTATTTCTCTTCATTAAAATAATTAAGATACTTACATGAAAGGAAAAAGTGCTAAAAATGAAACCATGTAGCATAATTAATTATTGAAACCCAATGGAGGGACTAAAAACCAAGCATTAAATTTATTAATGTATTTCCCATAGAATAAAGAAAACTACAAAGGGACCCAAGGTTTATTTCCCTCCTATGTGGGAGAGAGACCTTAACAAAGTTTGGAGAAGATATACCATTGTATATAAAACTCTATGAAATACTACCTATATTTAGACGAAAAAAAAAAAAACACAAAAAAATGCTAAGAACCTACTATATGTACCTATGAATTTAATTTTAATATCTTGAAAGAAAAGTAAGTTCGAGAGTGTAATACCATATTTTTTATTCCCGGACTAGTAATGTATGTGTACATTATCAAGTGCTAAAATAAAATTTTATGTAATATTTAAAATGATACATTGAAAGATATAAAAAATACATCATAGGTTATAGAAGGAGAAGGAGAAGGACTAACGAATGGTGTCGAGAACACACTTACGCTAAGAGTGAGGGTGAATTAGTATAAGAAAACTTTTACTTATTTAAAAATTCATGAATCATAAGAAAACAATCACATATGAGATCTATCGACTACATAACGATGAACACAAATATTTAAATGGAAACCCTCTTGCAAGAAAACTAAAAAACTTATTTTTATAATTATTTGTAGGAAAAAACTTACTATTATAAATATTTATAGGATTCAACCTACTGGAGACACAAATCTCCACTGCTACAAGTATTCATGGGCACTAACATACTAGATATATCAATCTCCACTACTACAACTATTCTTAGGAACCAACTTGTTTGGGACACCAATCCCTATTGCTGCAAATATTCTTAGGAACCAACCTACTTGAGACCCTAATCCCAACTGTTGTAAATATTTGTAGGCACCAACCTACTTTAGCGAGACTTCCTACTACATCTACTTTCACCAAGTCTACTAGCTAATTTTTCCCTTACCAAGTTTTCTTGTTTCTTCGTCCTTCCCCAAGTATACTACTCCAAAAACTTGTTGTTTTTGGTCTCTTCCCAAGAAATAAATTATAGAACATTCCATGCATCCTATTTTACAAATATTATTCTAAAATTTTTACTTGAGGAATTTTCGAATGTCTCCTTTGATATTTGAAAATTTCATAGTTTGAAAAGTCCCAGAAAATAAATTACAAAAATAATTTGAAGCTAACCTGTTTGAAGACTTATCTTAAGCGTGAGCCAAATGGTAGATGTATGAAAGGAAATGATCTTCAAATCCAAATATTGTTTCACTAGAAAAGAAAGGTTCAAGAGAGTAATTTCAAAAGGAGTTAAGACCCTAGACAATGTGTACATGTTGAAGGGAAGAGTAGGAAAAAATAAGAGATTGAAGAAAATCTATTCCTTTACAAATTTTGAGTAAGAAAAGCTGGTCCCCACTACATTCCATTGTTACCTGGTGTATATTTAGAAAAGACTACAAAAAATTAATTAGGCTTGCAAGGTCTCAGGGGGAGCATAAGGAAACAACATGGGAAATATGAATAAGGCATGAAGATGAGTTGCAACAAAATCATGGAGTGACCAAGATCGTAAAAGAAAGATCAGGTCCACAGGATTAGTAAGAAATTGGACAAATGCATGATCTCAGGGGGAGTTGTGGTAGATTTTATTTGAGTGAAAATGTTGGTTTTCAAATTATATATGCTAAAAATATGAAGGAAAATCATGTATGTACACTATTTGTTCCTTAGAAAAACGTGTATGTTTTACTATACATGGAGCTATAGTATCAAGGGTTACATGTTAGTTTATCTTGCTTTCACTCTTGTCTTTTGTAGCAGATCCATATGTTGAAATCATGAGTGGAGAGTTATTAAATCAACCATGTATGTTCATGATTATTATTTTCCAAGTTGGTTATGTAATCCTTGTCTTAGGCATGCATTGAAGAACATAATTTCTTTAAGACATGTATAAGAGATAAAAACTTGTGTTAGGTGTTAGGGTCCTATAATAATAGTATTCATAATTTTGAATTGGCCGTGTAAAATTTTGCAATATTTTACATACCTTTTCTTTCTGCAAATGCTTTCGCATATTTAAAAGATGAAAAGAGGGTAAGTCCTAAAAGAACAATCAAAGGACCAAAAGAAACAAGAACAAAAAAGAATATCAAGTATGAATCCCACAAAAAGAGATAAAAATAAGATCATGAAAGTGTTGCACATTCAAATGGCACTACTATTAGTTTATTTTATGAAAATAGAATTGTGTGCAGCTTGTCTAAAATGCCACAATTCATGGTAATCATACAATTTAATCTTGATTATTCATGCTTTTAAATTTCGTGTTAATAGTTAGTGAATAAGATCTGGCCAAAACATTTAATCTTCGCAAATTAGTAGTTAGGTAGAGAGATAAATGAGCTCATTAGTTTAATCTGAGCCATGGGAAGTCATAAGGTTAGAAGTATATTAGTTTTCTCATTAAAATAAAATAAAGGGTCAACAAGCTCAAATGTGTCGAATAAAGGAAATGAAAATGTTAAGATAAAAATGGGTAGGCAGAAACACTTTTTTCAAATCATGGAAAACACTGTTGGTTCATCCCATATTTCTAACATCCTTATAAACACTTCCCCCCTTCAAAAATATCCAATTCCCCTCATTTTAACCCTTTTCCTTTGCTAATATCCCTTTTTACCTGATTCTAACTATTTCCCCTTCCTATAAACTATTTTCCCTTCCTAAACCCCTTCCCATCACTAAAATCCCTTCCCCTTTACTAATTCCATAATTTTTCTAACAAAATATCAAGACCCACTGTAAAAATACCTCCCCGATATCATTTTAAATCCCCTTCCTAGTGTATTTCTAAATCCCCCGCTACCATATTTCCCCAACCCCCTTTTATGTCATTCTTTACCTATACTATTTAAATCTCCCAAGCCATACATTCTACTCCCCGCTAACATGTTAATACATCACTTTATATAATTCACGGATCCCATATCATTTTAATCCTTTTTCACATAACATATAGTTTAAAACCCTTTATACATTAACCCATTCATATATCATTTTCCCGACCTACTTTATATTAGTTACATCTCCGCATATTTATTTCTTGGCCCCACCTTTAAAATCCCACCACTCCTAACATTCTTCTAATCTCCACTATCGGATCCAACGGTCTCCAAACCATTTCGCAACCTTGCATGTTCAATGATTAACACGATGGAGGGATTGAAAAATAGGTGGGTTTGCCTATTGCTCTCCTTGCCATGTGTCGATCCCATGTTATATTTCACTCCCATCCTTGAAACCGTAAACCATATTTCCACTGTGTGATAACACCTATCCACTATTTCCACTGTACTACAAACCACTAATTGACTCTTGCACCACTGTGATCAAAAAAGTTCCCAAAGTATAAGATCCTGTCATTTCCTATCTTTGTTTGAATTTCATAAACCAAAAGATCATTGCCAACGTTGAATTAAAGCCAACTGTTACTTTGACTCATTCCACAAACCTCCCCTTTCAAATATCTGCAAACATAGGTTTTATTAACAGATTGTTTTATTTTTGCAGGTTATTATCAGAACAAGAAATCAGAGAAATAGTTTTGATACTAGTCACAAAACCTATTTGCTCCATATTCTCGAATTTTAATTCAAAAGATTCATTTAAAAGTAGATTGTGTACAAAGAGAAAATCAAATCAAATCATAGACAGAGAAAAATGAGGAAATTTACACAGCGATGGTTCAAAAGAGATAAAAACATTTACCTCAGCAACAACATATTCACATTTTTTACATGAATTCAAACAAGTCTTTTAGTAAAATCCAATTTTTCTAAAGACATAAAAGCAGGATGAAAATAAATATTCATATGATGAATTTTACTATGGCAGGTAAAAGAATAGTCAAGTTAAGAGTAAACAGAGCAAGCAGTAAAGTTAAAGAAGAATTCACAGTGACAACAAAATAAAGTTTAAAGATGAAAAACAGTCAAAGGCAACCAATGTGAAAGCAACAACCAAAGAGATAAACCAACATGAGAAAAACAAACAGATAACATCAATAAAATAAAACAGGGACATCTTTCAGTCAGTTGAAAGGTGTCAATACCTTTTAGCATCAAAATATTTTATCTCCAGGAATAAATCATAAATCAGTTTAGGATATTTTGTATTAATTTTTGTATAAATACTTCATCCATTCGAAGTATTAAGTGTGTGTGGATTTTTGAACATTTATATAGTTGTATTGATCTGAAACCTGAGGGTTTATTGTAACAATTTCAAGTCAACAGAATGGATTGAGTAATAAAGGCATTCCATTACAGGATTGATGTGTTGAGCCACTTCAGTGAAGTATCTTTCTATTGTTCATGTTTTTCCTTATATTTTCCATAAACTTATATATTTTCCAATTTTAATGTTATAACAGGAATATTATTGTGGAAATTTTTTAAATACACTCTGTTCTGAACTGTTATTCATTTTGATGTTTTCTTGTGATATCCAGATTAGGGAATTCTTCATTTCTCCCTAGTTTTGATTGAATTATTTCATTTCCATCATTATCTAGTTCAAGGAATCCTTAACTGCTCCTTGATCCCGATTGAAACCATTTCACCATCCATCCTAAAAGATCTAAATTTACTCAGATACCTTGCCCTGTGAACACTTCCTTTAGAACTTGATTCTGCCTTGTTGCTTAATACATTGACTCCATAGCCCAATGGAAAACAAACCTGCACCTATCCATATGAATCAATAATTACACCACCAAACCAAAACAAAATAAAAACCAATCAATCTTACATAACTTGCCTAAAATCAACTAAAAACAACAAAGTTAAATCATAAAGAGAGAGCCCTCTATGAGCATTAGGAAGGCTAGATCCTGATCTCAAAACTAGGTTTGTGGTTACCTCGGTGAGTTCTTTCTTTAACCTTGATAAATTACTGAGTGATAACATTAGGCATGCATACTAGTGAGTCATTTGAATCGACCATGTATGAACCTTGAGTGTAAAATATGTAGCCCTATATCTCCATTATTAAGCCCTATAATTTCATGTTCATCATTTGGTCATGGTATATTATGGGGTCATTGGTTTTTTTAGTAGTCTCTTGCATGTTGCAAGGAGGCTTGGAGAAGATAATAAACAAAAATGATTGAACAACATAAAATTCATTTGTACAACAACTTGTAGCATTGATTGAAGCCCAAGAACATGTTCAGGGGGATCATGTTTTCCATTGTTTCCATGGTTTACTTTATGTGACATTGTTTTAGCAGACTTAGCTTCTAATTAATATTTTGTAGAATGTGTTGTAGCTAATTATGTCATTAGAATTTTTTATATTAGCATAGAACAATTGGTGTCGACATGGTGTTCCAAGTGAGGTATGGTCACCCTTTTCCATTGATATCAAAGGGGGAGAATGAGACTACCCACTAGTGGATAATGTAACGAAGCAACAAAGAATGAAGGATGATAAATAAGAATCAATTGTTGATTTGGTTGTGGTGTTGCAATCAATTCCAAAGGGGAATATTGTTGGAAACATGATCTTGGCATTGATTTCAATAGTTGGGATAACTGTGTATTGGTATTGATGTAAACTAGGTGTTCATGTATGGTTTGAAGGGTGTCTATGTTGGAGCATAAAAAGGTATCTTTTAAACACCTAATTAGCCTACATTAATTATCAATCCGGGAGTGACTTTTTATTTCAGGAGTGTACTCTGTCTGAGGCTACAATTAACTAAGAGTAATGCTATGAAGATGTAGTACAGAATTTTAGATACAAGAGTAAACAGATGCTTGTAAAGAAATCTAATTATAGTAACATAAATGGAAATTCTCTTAACTACATCAATCTGCAAAACATCAATCAGGGATACAGTAGCAATAACTCATTCCCTTAGAAATCGATGCAACTGAAATCACATTGAGACAAGATAACCAATATGGGAACTTGGAAGCAGTAACCAATGTCCTCTATAGTTGGTGGTCATGTTCTTAAAGCAATCAAAATGAAATCAAACTTCAACTACTTGCTGATGAAAATAACTGAAAAGAACTTCTTCTAATAACAGAAGTTGGAAAGGAACAACAACTTGTAATTCTTATGTGTACACAACAACTGTAGACAATCTATCTGCTAATCTAAATCTACGAATCAGAAATGAACAATAAACAGGAATGGAACAACAAACATGAATTGAACAACAATTCTAAACTTAACGCAATCAGGTAACTAATCTTAATACTTCAATCCTTTCGATAGCCAACACTATGAAACAGTCAATCAGAAAGAATCATAAACCAAGTATAGAACAACAAAGCTTTATAAAGATAGCAAGATAAATAAAACAACAAATACGATTCTTTGAAATGATAGAAGAGCAGTGCAATTCATTAATTCTCACAATGAATCCAAATTCAATCCAACAACAATCAATAAACTCTATAACACAACTTCACACAACAGTCAGAAAATGATAGAAATACAAACAGCAGGGTGATTCCACCAGGGCCGGGCCCTTAGCACTAGTGAAACACTGCTGGGTTACTTCAAATCTTGAGAGATGAAATTAAACACGTCTTTTATATTAATCAAGCATAAATTATTACAGAGACCGCTCTCTAAAGCCGAGAGTCAATAGAACGCAATATTGCAAAAGAAATGTTTTGAATACAAGAATCTTCGATCCCCCTAATCACTAAAGGCATTGCCTTATATATCAGACTCTGACGGACAATACGAGGAATAAGATGAGGCTTGAACAGCGATCCCTCAGGATCGAAGGGTCCTGAGGGATTCGCTTCCCTTCTTTTAGTTATCACAAGATTTACTTTGACCGAAGCCGAGTTGTCTCCTGCCTTTTCTTAGCGATGCGTTCGGATCTCCTTGTCTTTGGCAGGATTTGGTCTAACGCTAGAGGAACAGGAGTTGCATTCATCTCAGCCTCACCTTTGGTATAGCTGTTCACTTCGCCTAATTCATGTTTTTATCAACAAAAAGCAATCTTTAGTCATATTTTTACGATAAACATAATTTTTTCCAATTCTACCATAATTCCTGTAATAAATCATCTTTCTAAGGTAAAAAGGATTATGTCTAAAGTAAAAGAATGAGAAAATATACAATGATTTTATACCTTTTGCACTGCTCAACATACCCCCCTGCTTACCCTTTTTCATGTCCTCATGAAAACTATAGTTCACATGCAAAGTAGTTAAAGAATAAGCCGGATAAGGTTTTTCTTCAAAAGGCTTAAAACCATGCAATGCAACTAATGCTTCAAAGACATGCTCTGTTTGTCCTTCGGGTAGTTCATAAATGGATTTGTAGTATGTAGCAGGATACCATGCAATGGGGCTTCGAAACCTACACCCTAGCTAGAATGGTCCTTCTTTCAAAATGAGATTACTATAGGAAACCAAGTGGTCTGCAGCTAGTCCAAAGTTTTATAGTTAAATGGTTCTCTATTTTTCACATTCCGATTGGAAATTCCCCGTCGGACCTTAGATGCTATGTAAGCTTGGTTTCTAATAGATAGGAAATAATCTATCCCATTCAAGATAATCGATTTATGGACAAGCCCCAATGCTTGGATAACACCTTCCTTTTTCATCAAACTCTTCTACCTAGCCCATAATTGAAATGGGTCCTGAGGTTCACTCCTAACCCACAAATATAGTTCATTTATCCTCTGAGATGGGAAATTCTAGGGGCTGGCTATTGCTACCCGAAAGTCCTTCTATCATTCCCCTACTTCGTTTTGAATGGAGGGAATGTCTACGAATTGATGGCTCAGCTGTTAAACTAGCCATTCTCTTCCGTTTTGGGGCAGGTAAAGCTAACCCTCCATCAATGGATAATATCAACTCTTCCCAGCTGATCTGTTGTTGGGCGAGACTACGACTCACTATTAATATAATTAGGCAATGGTGGCTAACCACCATGTCTGCGTGCTGATATTTTCTTATACTACGGGCAATATCATGCAGTAAGGAATTTAAAAATGCAGGAAAATTTACAGTGCGTTTATGCTTTAATACTGCCAATAACTTAAGGTGGCGAGGTCTTACCACGTCTTTCCTTCCGTTGCATGTTATATAGGCCTGCACTATCTTGGCCAATTCCATCCATGGTTCTCCCAATGATGTTGGCTGAACTCCTTTGCCTTTGACGACCGATGTCTGTCTGTCATCCTGAAAAATATTCATGGCTTCTTGAAGCCTGACCTTCTTCTGAGTCCATATAGTTCCTTGCGCTAGTACACCAGGAACCTCTGCAATTATTTCATCGGTTACGGCTATCTGTCTTCCTCTAACCATGGAGTATCCTTCCTGCAAGTTCTGTAAAAACTCGGTGGCCACTATTTCATGGGGTTGTTGCATCCTCGTGAATTATGTAATCCATCCCAATTTTTCCAAAATCTCTCGTGCAGCATCAGAAACAACTAGCACTTGCGGCTCACTAATTATTGGTCGTCATCCCATCGTCTATGCACACTGTTACTTCTTTCCAAACACACATTGATTTTAATGGAATAGCACAGCACGGTGAATTGGAATAATATCGCTAATTTTTTGTTATTCCCTAGAATGTAGGGATTTGGTTTGCATACAGGTAAAGAAATATCAGGATTTGATCTGCATGCAGACATCCGTGCCCCCCCTGAAGGATGATAGGTCGTCCTCGACCATTAATTAAGAGAGGCAAGTGCTACACAACAATTTTACAGTAGGAAAAAGTAGGAATTATTATGATACAATCAATCAAATTATAGCATTTACTGAAATCAATGCATGTGATAAATCGTAAATATATATAGAAATTTTTGTAATGATTCAAAGATAAGGAGAAGGGACAGCTTAAGATAAACATAAGTACAGATGTGTTTATTACCCATTCAAACTAATGTGATCGATTTATGATGATTTTCATGTATAATAAATTCGAAATCAAAGGTTGGGGATTCATACTTTCATTTGATATTTAAATATAGATATAGGAAAAAGGGTTTAATATTACTATTGATGTGTATAAATGTGACTCCAATACCATCAGTAGAGCTTTGCTGCCCACAGGTGTCCATAACCTTGACAAAGTTTCTTTCTCACCCTTGGAACCATTGTCCTTTATTTATACTGAGGAAGTGCTTGTTAAATGTCATAACAGAGGCCATTGTGCTAGCTTGGTGACCAGATAAATCACAATGCCATTCACCGGGAAGAAGTGAAAAGTGGGCAGGCCGGCTCGTGATGAGACCTCCTGTTCCAAGGACTTCTTAATTTTTTCAATTTTCCATTTTCCTTGGTGTGGTGGCCATGATGGGAATGCCACTTCACTTGCTTCCTTATGATCATGGTAGGCTGGCTCTTGATGAGACCCCCTATCCTCCATCTGCCAAATAATAAAATTATTAGTGAAATATGTAAATATTTTTCTTTTTCATATAGCACTTTCCTACTTATATATAAAAGATGGATCATCACTCCTTAAGAGTAGGGATGGTTGAAGAAGTCTGAACATCTCAATAGAAAAGAATATGCCCTTATTCCTACTCCATAAGTAAAAATCAAAGAAAGTTATAAAATATGGGAAAGAACGAACATGATAAGGATAATTGATCATATTAATTCTAGTGATAGTAAGACAACAAAGTCATGTTACTGATTATGTCCCTTTTTCCTTTTTCTTATCATTACCAAACAACTTTCTTAAAAAATGACGATTTCTTTTGATTTGTTGATTGCAGTAAGCTTTAATTTGTATGATTGTATATAAATAGTATGTTTTCCTTTAGAAGAGTCATCAGAAATCCTCAAAATGCTGATCTAAAACAAAAAACAGTCCACTCAAAAGGTGTTGTTACTTTAAAAAGAACAGCAAAAAAAATCTGTGAAAATGTTGTTCCTTCCGAAAGGAACAACAAGAATCTGTGAAATTGTTGTTCCTTTCGAAAAGAACAGAAAAAGTGTTGTTCCTTTAGAAAGGAAGAACAGAAATTCAAAATAAATGAAATAAACAGAGTTTTGAAAAAAAACGAATTCCATGAAACAAAAAATTAAAATAAATGAACAATCTTTATGTACAAAATTTAAAAAAAGAAATGATTTAATCAATGGGTGCCGAGGAGGAGTTATCCCCTTCAGCCAGAATTTTCATGGTAGAATCTTCCCGTAATTGTTGGTAAAAGGATTCTCAGGTAAGTGGTTTATGATACAATCGTACTCGATGACTGTTTACTTTGAAGGAATGTCCAGATCCATCAATGGTGGTTAATGTAATAGTGCCAGTGTCATGCACTTTTTGTATTTCATAAGGTCCGAGCCATCGTGTCTGGAGTTTCCCTAGAAAATCATGAAATCGAGAATCATATAGGAGTGCCCAGTCTCCTTCATGGAAGATCTGTTCTTTGATGAGGGCGTCATGTCATTTTGCTCTCTGTTGTTGAATTAATGTTGTGTGCTGAAGAGCAGAGAGCCTAATTTCATCTAACTCATTAATTTTCTGCAGTCTTTTGGCCTGGGCTTCATTTAAATCTAAACCCACCTTTTGGGTTGTTCTTAATGTCTGAATTTCAAACTCTATTGGAAAGATGGGATCTTTTCCAAATACCAATTGATATGGTGAATATCCTGTAGTGGGTCTCCACATTGTTCGGCATGCCCACAATGCTTCTGGAAATCTGTAGGCCCAATCATGTCTGTGTGAGGCAACGATTTTTCTTAATATAGATTCAATCACTTTGTTCATGCTCTCTACTTGGAAATTTTCCTGTGGCTGGTACAGGGTTGTAATCTTGTGCTGAATCTGGTATTTTTGTAGTGTTTCAGCTAGTTTATTACCTACAAACTACGGTCCTCCATCTATGATTATATCCCTTGGGAGGCCATATCGCACGAAGATTTTGAAAATAAATTGTATTATAGAGTCCTCTATAGCTTTTGAAAGTGCCTCTACTTCAACCCATTTAGTGACATACTCAGTTGCAACTAGGATGTATGTTTTTTGGTTTGATGGGGGGCTAATAGGGCCAACAAAATTGAGCGCCCAACGTTCAAATGGTTCAATTAATAATTGAGGGTTCAAAGGCATTTCATCAGACTACCTAGGGCGACCTGCCCTTTGGCAGTTATCACAAGCCTGCACAATTTTTTTGGCATCCTTAAAGATGGTAGGCCAATAATAGCCTGTTTGTAAGACCTTATGGGCAGTTCTACGATCTGCAAAATGCTCGCCACATTTTCCATCATGGCATGCTTTCAAAATATCAAATACCTCTTCCTCCTGGACGCATCTCCTTATTTTCATATCTGCCCCTGTATGAAATATGTAGACCCCAATCCAAGAGAATCGGGTACTACGTTGTATTATATGCTTTCGTTCATTAAGGGATAGATGTTTAGGTAGTTTACCTATTGCCAAATAATTTTCTATATCAGCATACCATGGGGTTCTGACAGTAACAGCAAACAAATGTTCATCTGGGAAGTGGTCTTCAATTGCTTCTGTATCTGTTGGCTTTGGCTTCTTGACAGAAAATCAGCTACAGGGTTCTCTTTTCAAGGTCGATCTTTGATTGTAATGTCAAATTCCTGCAATAAAATCAACCATCTTGTCACTCTTCCATTTGTAACAGGTTTATTTGCTAATAATTTAATGGCAGAGTGATCAGTATATAGTACTACAGGATACCCAGTTATATAATGTCTAAACTTATTTACAACATGTACTACAGCTAAAAATTCCTTCTCAGTCACAGTATAATTTAATTTAGCAGGGGATAGATTTTTGCTAATATAATAGATTGCATATGGTTTCTTGTCTTCCTCCTACCCAAGCACTACTCCAATTGCTGTGTCTGAGGCATCGGATGAAATTTGAAATGGAAAATTCCAATTTGGGCCCCTCAGCACTGGGGATGTTGAAACAAGATTTTTCAGATCATTGAAGGCATTGTCACATTTATCTGTCCAAATAAAATCAACGTTTCTAGTTAGTGCATATAAAGGTGTAGATATTCGAGAATAATGTTCTATAAATCTCCTATAATAACTAGAAAATCCAAGAAAGCTACGTACCTCTGTTTGTGTGGTGGGTGTGGGTATTAACAAGATTATCTGAATTTTAGTTGGGTCCACCTAAATTCCAGCTACTGAAATATAGTGCCCTAAGATAACTCCTTCGGTCATCATCATATGACACTTTTCATGGCTTAAACAAAGCCTAGTGTCAATACATCTTTGTAACACTTTTTCTAAATTTTCTAATGCTGGCTCAAAATCATCCCCGTAAGGTGTGAAGTCATCCATATATACTTTGAGCCCTTCATTTATTAAATCTGCAAATATGCTGAGAATGGCCCTTTGGAATGTAGCAGGGGCATTTCATAGGCCAAAGGGTAAGACTCGATAGGAAAATGTCCCCCATGGACAGGTAAAAGTAGTTTTGTCTTGGTCTTCAGGGGCAATCTGAATTTGATTGTACCCACTGAAGCCATCGAGGAAGGAAAATAATTTCTTTCCTGGCAATGTGTCTAATACCTGGTCAATGAAAGGAAGGGGAAAGTGGTCTTTCTTGGTTTCCTTGTTAAGTTCACGATAATCTACACATATTCTCCACTTTATGTTCTTCTTTGGTACCACTACTAATGGAGAGACCCACTTGCTATCAGATATTGGGTAGATGAAATTAAAATCCAATAGCTTTTGTAATTCAGCTTTCACAATATCTTTAAGGTGAGGGTTTAGTCTTCTTTGGGGTTGGCGAATGGGTCTCGCATCTTTTTCAATATAGATGTGGTGTGTACACAATTGGAGGCCAATTCCCTTCATGTCTGGGTAATCCCATGCAAAGGCTGCTTTGTATTTCCGCAATAATTGGACCAGCTTCTCTTCTTGTTCGGCAGTCAGATTTTTGTTAATGTTTAGAGTTTTTCCCGGCTCAATTTCTACAATCTTACTATTGTACACATAGGTAGTGGGTATTACTTGATCAAGAATGTCTTTCAGAGGATCTTCTTCTTCCTTATTATCAAATGTTGCCTTGATCATGTGAAATTGTAGATGGGATCTGGTTTGTTGTTTATTAATAAAACTATTGATGATATCATCCTCTGTTTGGTCTTTAAAATCAAGGGAATTTTCTATAGTTAGAGGTGATATCATATTTTCCATAAGATATGATACAAGTTGTTTTCTTGTTTTGATTATTGATAGGCTTGGCTGGGCTGGGGGATATAAAGCTAAATTCTTGACATAGTTTCCCCTTGTTATTGTCATGTTGCCTTGTCGGCATCCAATATAAGCATCAGCAGTTGCCAACCAAGGTCTACCTAAGATTAACGGGTGTCCATCTAGCCTGTTCTTTGGATTGATAACCAGGAAGTTAGCAGGGTATTCCTAGGAATATATTGATACCATTACATCTTGTAGTGTACCCTCTGGTTTGACTACCGATCGGTCAACCAATTCCAATAAGGTTGTTGTTGGTTCTAGCGATGTAATGCAAAGTTTTTGACAGGTGGTGGTTTTTAGGATATTGATTGCTGCTCCAAAATCAACTAAGGCATTTGGAAACAATTGCCCATGGATTTGCACTGTCACTATGGGATTTCCTGGGTCTTCATATTTTACAGGTGTTTCCATTCCTGATAATAGGTCAGATAAAGTACTGACTATTTGGACAGTTGGATTAGTGGTTTCTCTCCTCTTTTACTTCTTTATGCATAATTCCTTAATGGTTTTTGCATATATAGGGATGTCTTAGATATCTTGGAGGAGAGGGATTTTTATACACAAATTTTTTAATTCTCCTAGAAGATCAAAATCAGGATGTTCTAATGGGCGCAGTATGTGTTATCACTCAGATTTTCCTTGAAGTTGTTGGGAAGAGGAAAGGGGTCCAAGGTAACCAAAAACCAACTTTTAGGTACAGAATCTAGCCAATCTATACCTAGAGAGGGCTCTCTCTTTAAGTTTTAGCTTTTTTTTGAAAGATATTAGGCTAGTTATGAAATTTTAGGGATTTTGATTATGTTTGGGTGGTGGAATTCAAATAGCAGAGGGGTAGGACTGATTAGTTTAGGCCATTGGGCTAATGGAGTCAAAGAAGATGGCTTAACTGGATTTAGTTTCTTAACAAGGGAGGGTTTCACAGGGCAAGGTAGTCAAATAGGGAACAAATAAAGACTTAAAATAAATGGAATAGACTCAAAATGGGTGAAGGGAAATTAATAATCCTTCAACCTTTTCAAAAGAGGGAACTTGAATGATTATTAATAAAGGGAAATTAAGAATTTTTTATCAAATAATCAGAATGAATAAACTAGGAAACAGGAACGATTAAGAATTCACTGTTCATACTAGTTCAGAGGAAAACATTAAGAATAACAACGATTGAAAATAGATTGCACTCAAGCACTTTCTGAATTATTATTTTTCGTTTATCATTTAGATATGAAACATAGATGGTATAATAAACAAGAAAAAATTTAAAACATAAGAGATAGAAGACTTATTGATCCAGTGTCTGACTAAAGAATCCTGTGAAAAGTCCTTTGCATCAATTCTTTATCTAGCTAGCCATACAAAATTTGTCTGACAGCACTTTATTCCAAAATAATCAATATTACAACAAAGTTTAAGAATACACCACCCTCAATACTCTAATTGAGGGAGTATTTATACAAAAAATAACAAAAAATATCTCCTAACAGAGTGAGATATATTTTAGGATGACTCATGAATAAGTAACAAGAAAATAGAGACAGATAGTCTCGTAGATAGGAGAAAAGGTAAATTGATGTTGTGCTGTTCCTATTTTTGTGAGTGTGCTGGAGGCAAGCCCTATGATTTGGCTTGCTGCTGTCTTCTTTGGTAACTCTGTGTTGGCTGCCCTGTTTTTACTGATACTCTTTATCTGTACTGAGACACTTTGACCTATTTGATCTCTCTTTATCCTTTTTACCATTACTTACTGTAGTAAATAACCAAAATTCATCCAAGGATATTTTTACAAAATGTCCAACATGTCTTCCCACCATTGTGCTTCTGGTATTCTGGTTCTTTGAAGCTTTCTCAGGGTCTCATCAGTTTCTGTGTATCTAAAAAAGGTAGGCTGAATTGGAAATAAGCGTTTAACCTCATGTTCGAGATAAAACAAATTTTCCAAACTGTCATAAAGAATTTTTCCTGTAGGCAACGCTTTTGCTGTTGATGGACTTGTCTGGTTGTATGCATACTTATTCAATTTCTCAACATATCTTTGATGACTCATTATTTTATCATGAGTAACTAAAGGACTTGGCAACCCTTTACTCTGCAAAATATCAAATCTTATCGTAAAAGCATTGATTTCTTTCTACATATCATGGCACCTTCTTTCTAATTTTTGCATCAGAGATCTTTTATTAAAAACCTTTTTTACCTCCAAAATTGTCCCTGTTCTATCTTGAAGGCCCAGCTCTTCAAGCTAATATTTGTTCTTGGTATTTAAAAACTGTATGAGCTCGCTGGCTTCTTCAGGCATATTTCCTAATTTTTCCCTTGCCTTTTGAACTTCTTCTAGAGCCAATTTAACTAAATCATTTTGCTCATACATTATTTGGATTGATGGCGAGACATCATTTATTGATTGAATGATGTTGTCCCAAAGAATTTCCTTGATTTCATTCAAAGGTTTCTCCAATGTGAGATCATTTTCTAATGCTTTCACCAATTTTTCTAACCTGTTGATCTCTCTTGTCTTTTCTGCAACATTTATCTTTGAGAGATCATATTTTTGTTCCAAGGTAGTAAATTGTTCCTTTTCTTTTTGGAGTTCTGTAACTTGGAGCTTCAATTCCCCTATTGATTTTATTATTTCCTCAGTGCTCAAATTGGCAGTGTTGCCCTGAGCTAGTCCTGCTGACTGCCCTGTTGTTGTTGTACCTGTGGCCACTTCTGCTATGGCTGCTGGGATGTTTGGTGCTAGTGTTGTCCCAAGTGTAGAAGGGACTGCTCTTGAGATCACTGGTATCACGTTGGGAGGCTGAGAGGTCGACTCTCCCTGCTTGTCCTTCAATGCTTTTTCAAGTTCTTGTTCAGTCTCATTCAATTTTTCATTAAGTTTTAAGAGAAAATCCATTAGCCCTTCTTCAGATTTTTGCTTTATGACCTCAGCAGTCTATGGATGCCTTGAAGGTGGCAACTTTAGTTGTTTCCTTAGGGAAACAATATCATCATCTTTATTTTTTATTAGGGCTTCTGTAGCCTTAACATATTTGGAATTATGACCCAATCCAGTAATTATTTCTTCTAAAGACTTTATTCTATTATCTTTGGCCTAGGAGGAAGATTTTTTTAGATGCAGATGGGCAGTTGTATTATCCAAGGAATTTTGCAACCTTTGGGCTATCATTGCCTTACCAGTCAAGGTTGAATAAATCATTTCTCCAGTTTTTTTATGCAATTAAATTTGATCCAAAGGATGAATATCCTTTGCCATGACTTCAAAATTGGTTCTAAGATAGTCTGTTTTTGTTTGAGGCTACTGCACTTTAGGCTTGAAATAACTCATTACCATTTTACCTTCATTGATGTCATAGGATGACATCAATCTCTGTTGATTTTTGGGGGCCATCTTCAAATATTGATTATAAACTTGAAGTCTCAATGGATCATTTCTGGATTTTATTTCTATAAATGTCTTCTTGATATCCCAAGCATCCTTTACTGGTGGTCTAAAGGATGATACCTCTGCACTTTGTTGTCTTTCTAGCTCCTTTTTCTGTGAGCTGGTAGATGTCCCACCGACTGGGAATGTTTGCTGGTTGTCTACTCCTTCTTTCCTCTGACTATCAGTGATCTCTTCAACAATTTATTCTTCTGAGAGGGGATTTAATATTTTCCTTTTGGTACCAGGATGTTCTGAAGGTCTACTGGTAGGGGTAGCTGTTTCACTATCTCTCTTTTTACTTCTTTCCTCATTTAGGGGAGTTTGCAAGATTGGATTTTCTGCCACATTGATCTGAGTGGGAGAAGTCTGTATTTGGGCCTGCTCCTTGGAAGTCTTGGGCTGCTCAGAGATCGTGGATTGCTCTCTGGCCTGTGTACTGGTTTCTTTTTCCTTACCTTTGGATGTTGTTCTGGTTGGTGTGCTGGTTTCCTGTAAATGTTGCTGAGAGGTTCTGTTAGCCAGCTATAAAATTTGTTATATAAAATGCTGGCTAAATCATTTTTGGAGCCTTCAAGAAACAAGTTTTATTGCTAAAAAATGTTATCTCTTGAAGACTCTTGAAGGCCTCATGCCTCTGTCCAAATCTTCACTACTGTTTCCATCTTAAAAACTCTGAAATTATGCTGATTTCATTGAGGAAATACTGCTCCAAAGGCCATTTTCCCCCTCCTTCCACTTCCAAAACTAACCTCATTTTTACCCCTTTATTCCCCATAAAAATCCTTCATTTTCATATTTTTCCCCTTTCCCCTCCATCAAAACGCCTTTGATAAGGTTTAAGACTTTTTCTTTGCCTTATCGAAACCCTCAAAACCCTTTGAAAACCAGAAAAATCATAAAAAATACATATTTTTGTGTAAGGGTTTAAGCCCCCTTGGGCCAAAATCATAAACCACTTCCCCCACATGCCCGCACCCTAGAACTAGGTGCTAGACCCACAAATTTCTTATCGCAAAGTTTGAAAATGGTTAGATCAAAAAGACCAAGCTTGAGGCTCCGATTGCGATTGGCCCTTTATTATATACGCCCTGGGCGTATTGTATTTCATATAAACCAAGGCCCCGCAGTCGGGCACCTATCCATATCATAAATATAAGCCCTTCCCGATGCTTTTTTCCTTTGTATTTCACGAAAAATCCATTTTTTCTATATTACAAAGGGTTCCGCCCATTCATCATTTTAAATCATTTTCCGTCGTTGATCCTTTAAAAACACATCAACGGTCAGTGCGTTTTCCCCGCCCATCGCATCGGAAACTTCTCCAAGGTTTCTTCCATTTGCGCCCCTTTGAAACCTCTGATTTCCATGACCTGATCACACCATCGCATCAACCTTCCTCCATCACATTGGAAAAATACAAAGGTTTAAAGCCCGCACCTGGTGCCCTCCGATCACCGATTCCCGATTCACTCCCCACCATTGATCTAGCCCTTAGATCAACGGTCCACATTTGATCGCATCGGATATTTTCATCGGGTGTGTTTTTAAAAAAAAATTCCCCCCCGCTGATTGCGATCCTCCGATTGAATATGGACCATCCACGTGTCTAGATCGGACGGCCCCAGATCTTTCCCTCATGGTTTCATCGCCCTCCGCCTTCCACCAAGAGGATTTTAACGCGTATTCCCAACCGTCGATATCTACGCGATCAACGGTTATAACATTATTTCTTCCTCCGCTCTTCTTTAACCTTCTCTTAGCCGATCTCCATCGTTGGATGTTGCCATCCAATGGCCACGCTCTCCCCGCGCCCTCTGAAGCAGTTTACCCAAAAAGCGCAGGATTTTATAATATGGTTTTGTATTAGGCAGGTGTTTGAATGTTTTCTCGTCATATTAAAGAGAAAGATAAAGACTGAGAGTGACAATTCTCACGCCTTCGATTCATTAAAGGGAAACCATCCATGGGTTCAATTTCCACGTCTCGTCAATGCTTCATGAGGCATTAATGCCATATGAGCCCTGCGCGGCCTGCACATCAATAAGACACAATGTTATTTAATCAAATTAAAATAGTGTTAATGTCTAAGATGGAATACAGCAGAAACAGAAGATTGAAGACCATTTTGGGTGGATTTCGGCTAAGATTGATTATCAAAATCCTAATCTTCCAAATTAAAACAGGATTAAAGGAAACTCAAAAAGATCTATCAGATAGAAAGCCTCCACCACCACATCAGAGGCAAATTGATTCCTCTCAGCTACCACAGTGCCACCTGTAGCCACAAGCATTCAAACGGAGGCCGAAGTTATTGATCAAAATCAGATATTTGCCTCAATGCAGCCGAATAGTTAATTCTGCTAGAGAAATTTAATGAAAAAAATATCGGCAGAGTTATTACATCCTAAACAGAGCCTTAAAAGTCAACATAAGCTCTCACCGAGCTTAGTTCTTTATGTAAAATATTTAATACAGAGGACACATATGTAAGTTTCTTCATCGAGCCCCTCAAAGGCCGAGAAGCCTTAAAGACTATATTAAATACCCTTGGAGATATTTTATCAAATCCCACCTCCTCATTCCTTCTATAAATACTTCTGTAGAAGAGGAGAAATATGTTGGTTGGTTGCTTGGTTGGTTGATCACTAGTTGTAATACTGAAACTCTCTGAAATAATACATAGTTTGTTGAAGTTGAAGAAGAAATTGAAGTCTTGGAAGCCTTGAGGATGTTGTTGCATGCTTATTCTTGAGAAGGCTCTATCATTGGATCCATGAGCCTCGTTGTTGGTGAAGTATTCTGAACTGTTCATGTTTTCTCCTGTTTTCATTTTGTTCCATAATTTCTTACTATATAGGTTGAAAGTTTTATGCCAAGAAATGACTCCTGGAAGCACCTTAGACCTGTTCATCCTTCATTGTTTCATGTTTTCTTCTGCTGAAGTATTTTAGAGTCTTTAATCTCTCTCTCTTTAGTCTTCATGCTTGTTTATTTCCTTAATAGTTTGAACAGTTGGTTTCAGCATGATTTATGGTTCTCCTTGCTTGTCTGCTGCCACTTAAAGGCTGTTATTGAAGTCTCCCTTTGAATTTCCCTTGTTTATAGTGAGCCAAGGAGGTCTGTTCTGATCTTGCCCCTTATCCTCGCTTGAACAGTTGGCTTAAAGGTCTTTATAGTTGTGATCATATATGTATTTAGGTGTTCCCTCTTCTATGACCGTAATTATCAGTGAATATTTTATGTTTTCTAAATTCATTTGAAATAAAATATTTGAGGAAATAGGGTGTTCCCCGAATCTTAGATTTCATTTTAAAAGTTGTTTTGAAGTCATTATTTTCTTAAAAGTGTGATTTGTAGAATTCATGGTTAGCCCTGTCTATAAAATAGCTCTTTATTGTTCAAATTGTGTTTTCAAATTCCCTTTGTTGAGAATTTAACTTCTCTTTCCAAATCATTGATGTCCATCTCATTCCAAAACCAAAGGATCCTGCGGCCAAGTTAGATTTTCCCTCTGATATCCCATATCCATTGAGAAGTCTGTCATGACCTCTTTTTGAATCCATTTCCCAATGAAGCTAATACTTCCTCTTTCTACCTACCTTTCCTAGACCTTTCATATTCTGTTGTATCAATTCAACCAAACAAACAATCAAACACCTACACTTAATAACTAGTCTAAAACCAACACTCTAAGCACACAAGATAAACCTTTGCAAACAAACATTTGAGAGATCCCTCTCTGAGAACAGGAGGACTAGATCTTGTAACTCTAAAGATTGGTTCTGATGTTTCCTTATCTTTTGATTTTCCAAACTATCGAAACACGGGACACCAATAGGTTCCAGCAAAGGAAGGACCAATCCCTGGTCTTCATACCTGCCCAAAAGAATCTAGGTCAAGTATTTTCTCAAGATCTCTCATAACATTCTCAACATTGACATGTTCACTATCCTTTTCTACAAGGGTCCCTTCCATCCATTCATCCATGTTTGCAAATTGTTCAATCTCTGGAATATTATGGTGAAAGTATGGTGACAATTTGTTCTTCATTCTTCTATCACATATAAAGCTATTAGGGTCATATGATACCCACCAAAAACTCTTTTGCAACTTAAGATAATCTTCTAGAATTATTTCTGCTTCTTTCCCTGCATCCCTAATATTACAGACAAAAGGGCCTAACTGACTCTTGATTCTAAGCTGAGATTTCTTCTTGGAATTATAAAAATGGACTAGGTCTGAATTTATCATTTGCCTGAAATATTCCAAGGAAAAGAGCCTCATTGGAACATACTTTGGTAGCTTAAAATGGCAGAGCTCACACCCATATATCCTAATTTCTGTATGGTTTTTGTATAGGTACCAATCACCTATCCTATATTTCTTGGAGAGTTGGAGGATTTTCTTCATATAACTATTGATCCTAGGAGGGGAAAATCCTGTAAATAAGGTGGTTTTTGGGTGAAAAAATAGGTCAATGAATTCATTGTATGAGTAAGGGGACTCAAAGTAACTATGGAATACTACAGACTAGAAAATTACAGACCTTGGATTTCCTCTGGTGTCAAGTTTCATGACAGGGAAGGGGGAATTATCTAACTGATAATACAGCATAAGATGGTATATAAAAGTGGAGTATTTGAAAACTCTTTCATCTTGCAGTCTCATGAACTGGTCATGAATCTTGTCAGCAATGTAAGAGGAAAATTCATATTTGACAACAGGGGGTTGTCCAGTAGTAAAAATTGACAACAACACTAGGGTTATTTCATCAACGTATTCACTAGTGTTGAAACCCATTATTAAAGATATCATATTCACTATAAGTCTACCCATATCTGTGAAAAAGGTATGTCCATAAGGAGGGGGGCCTTTAGGTTGATGTTCTTGTAGCATGAAAGTTTGACAGAGGTGATTCAGTTCTTCTTGGGATAATTTTGTGGATTTTTCAAGTAAATCTCCCATGGAAAGGGGAGTCAGGGCTTGACCGAGATGAAATTGTAACATTTCATTGATGGATTGAGCAGTTATTGAAAAAATAATGGTTTGACTTGGGGACATAACTGCTTGTTGATTAGGGTCGTAATTGGCATGGTAGTGATAAATTATTTTAGGAAAGACATGGACTGAGGGTAGAAAATACATTGGAAGATTGGATTCCCACAGTCCAAAAATATCAGAGCCATTCAGGTAATTATTTCTACTTTGGAAAAAGATTCTCAGGGGATTTTCGCTAAAGGTGAGGTCTTTTATCTGGAAGTCCCTATCCGCTAGAGGCAGAAAGTCTAAATATTTGTGGGGAGCATTCAGGGGTGCAATAGTCAAAGCCACAGGGGTTTCCATTTCTGGTTCTTGTGGATTCAGAAAGGAATTTCGATTTTCAGTGGAAACTGGGAAAATTTACAGGTCTGGGGACTTATGTTGTGAAAAAAAGACTGAATTACACTATATTTTTATCCTTTTTCTGTGGAATTATAGTATAAGACCAAGATTTGTAGGGTTTGGTAGAAATTGGATAAATACCTGTGTTCGAGCGAAAACAGGTGTAGGCAGTAGCTGACAGGTTCTGGACTGGTTCGGCAGCAAATTTCTTAGCAAGGTGGCGGTTGGAAATATTTGATAGTTGACTTTGACGTTCTTTGCATGGGAACACTGGTCGCAGGACAGAATAATGAAAATGACGTTTTGTTTGTTTTATTAACAAAGTCAAGGTTGGCGGGGGTTTTTGTTATTCAGGTGGATGAGGTACATGGGAATTATTTTTTGTTGTATGCGGAGGGCAGTAAGCGGTATGATATCGCACCACTTTTGGGGATGGGTGATATTTGGCCGGGAGCCAGCGATTTCATAGAATTTTTGATGCGTGGCGGGGCACTGTTCACAAAACCGCTCTGCGATCGCATGTTAATGTTCGGTCATGGAGGGCTATGTGAAATGCACGACGGCCATTGGATGTGGGGTTCGTGATCAGATGGCTATCGGGGAGGCGAGGTGACGGGTGTTTTAATGAGAGTGGGCCCAATACAATCAAAGATTATTTAATCATATTGGGAGCAACGTGATTGGTCGGGAAAGTTATTAATTAACCATGGGGGTTAATTAATCCTTATTTAAATTAATGATGTATTATGGTTATATTTCAACCAAGGGGTGGGATATGTAATATTTAGGGATTTTGTATAGTTATAGTAATACGGGAATGGGTAGATTCTATAGGGGAAATAAATAATATAAGTTAAAAGTTAATATGTCATAATGAATGAAAAAGCGCTAAGTATAAAAACATTAGGATTGTGTATTCAACTTAGGCTTGAATGAAAAAAAGGTTTTTTGTGGGATATTGTGTAATTTTCCTAAGTAAAATAGGATTTTACTTAGGAAAAGACTTATGGAAGTAAATGAATGACTTATGGATGATTTTAAGTACTTATGCTTTTAAATTATTGGGCCGAGGGTCCCATCCCTCCAGAAGTCAGAGAAATGCTCCGAGCCCCTCTAATTTTCAAATTCCTTAGTACTTAGGGGAAATTAGTGAAATTTTTAGGGAAAAATGAGAAGGGAAGTTAATCATTTGACTTTGTTTTGCTTGAAATTCCTCCAGTGTAATGTCTGCCTTGCACTTGTGATGAAAGTAAATATTAACGCATTTAGAGTCATTATCCATCACATGTAATTCTGCAACATCATCTACCTACCCTACCTACTTTAACCTACCATTTTTTCTTCTTTATTAGGGTGCACTTATATTGGTAAACCCTTATCACACTTTTTTTTCTTTTACATGTAGAAATCTATCTGAGTCTAACCTTATTACATCCAAGGGCTCAGATTAAGCTATTGAGCTCCTTTTATTTACTCTACCTATCTACTTATTTTCCAAGATTAAACAGTTTGGTCATATTTTATTCTCTATCTCTAAAACATAAAATTCAAATATGAACTAGCCAAGCTTAAGCTGTTTGACTGTTCACCAATTGTGGAATAAGTTACAAGTTGCACACAGTTTGTTTATTACATAAGAGAAAAAATTAGTGGCATTTAGACTTGCACACTTTCCTTGGCCTTTCTTTTGGTGGGGTTCATTTTCTTTCACTTTTTGGCCATTTTATTCTTTTCACCCTTTGATTTTTCTTTTAGGCTATAACCTCTTTACATTTTTTAAATTTTTTGATTTTTTGACAATATGGAAAACCTTTGCAACAAGGAAAGGTATGAACATATTACATAGCCCATTAAGTCAATCATGATATATGACACCTATTGGTATAGGAGCATAACACTGGCTCCACTTGGGGATGTCTTTTCTTGGTGAAAAGTCAAGAACAGTAGGTCAGTTGGCCTCAGAATGATTTTGGCTGAACTATGGATATTTCTTCTTCTTGTTGCATTATTGTATGTATGACAGTGATACTTTTGAAGCTTAGGGCCTTCTCTTCGGGCTTCGACTTGTGCAAGTTACTATCCAATCAAAACTGTGACATTACAAAGGATATAGTATGTACATGTTAAAAATTAGGATACATTAATAAGTAGGATCAAAGTAATGTTTCAACATTCGACCATTAACCGGCCCTTCTTTAGTTTCTGTACCATCCAATTTTTTCAAATGGTATGTATTGTTTCCTTGTAAGGCACAGATAATATAAGGTCCTTTCCACAGGAAGTCAAACTTCCCATGTTTTCCCTTATCCTCTCTTCTGGAATCCCATCTTAATACTTTTTTTCCAAGGTAGAAATATTCTGCCTTGGTTCTTTTATCAAATATCTTCTTAAGTTTCTCCTGCAATACTTGGTATCTTTGATATACTTCCTCTCTGGTCTGCTGCAGATTGATGGTCTGGTTTATCCTCCTTTGAATATCATTAGGTTCAACCTGAGCTTATTGAAGTAATTTCATTACAGGAACTCCTAAAGATGAAGGAAATACAACCTCAATGCCATAGACTAACTCATAAGGACTGGTCCCAATAGATTTTTTCGTGGTAAGTCTATCTGCCCATAGTGCATTTGTAAGTTTCTTGTGCCAATTTTTCTTGTTTTCCTCCAATAATTTTTTAATAATATTAATGAGACTCTTGTTGGAGGACTCAGCGAGTCCATTACCTTTAGGGTAATAGGATGTGTAATGGCCTAAGGTGATATGGTATTTGTTACAAAAACTTATCATCTTCTTGTATTTGAAGGCAACAACATTGTCAGTTATGATTTTATCAGGACATCCAAATCTAGATAATATGTTGGTTTATAAGAATCCTATGATCACGGTGTCATTGGCTTGTCTGGAAGGAATAGATTCTATCCATTTGGTGAAATAGTCCATGGCAGTGAGGATCCATTTGTATTGTGTTAGCACTCAAATCTACCTCAGGCTGAAATGAAGTAAAACTCAAGGCTACATCAAACCACGCTCAGCCTCGTAGCTAGCCCTACGAGGACAGGAGAGGGCTCTCTCCGTCAATCTCGAGAAAATAAGCAATAGGATGCGAGATGACTTATAATAAGAACTTATTTTAGTCTATTAAAGAGATAGGAATGTTTGATTTTTGGTTTTTTGGGTTTTCGCTAGAGTAATGGGAAAACAAGTTTGGGTCCGGGGATAAGGTCAGACCTTTGCAGAGTTCAAGCTGGGGCGAGGTAGGTGATGATCTTGATGCTTTAAATTGGATATATGGATAGATTAGACCGACGAGGAGCTGAAGAGGGCAAAGAAGAACTTGGATCCTCTCCAAACAGCTGAAAACATATAGAACTAACTGAATTCAAAGGCCAAGCACTGTAAACAATGGATTCAACCTTAATCACTCATTCAACTTAGTTCAGAAGCATAATGAAAGGATGGCATGCATTAAACATGAAGAAACTTACAGTAAACAAAGAAGAAACACCATCAAGAACAGAACACCACAAGGATCCCAACAAGTGCCGCAAAACCCCTGATCTTTCCTTAGCCAAAATATGAAAAGTATGTACAATAGTATCAAAAGTATCCCAAGAGTCCAACCTCTCCAACCCCTGAAAATGATTGAGAAATTACAATATATAGATCACTCTAACACCTTTCCCCACCTCTAGGGGTCGAATTCCCTCTTCAGGGATCAGTTTCAACCAATTCTAATCATGGAACTACAATCTAGGCAGCTAACAACTTGCCTCTAAAAGAGTGGAAATTGATCCATTACATGATTTTTTACTCATTTGAGAGTGAATCTTCTAGTAGAGATAAAAACAAGCCAAAGTTACATGCCAAACATGAATTTACATCATAAAAACCCAAAAATTCTATCCACAAGCAAAACTGGTCCATAATAGGCGAAATACTGAGCTGGCAGCTGAAAATTTAGGAAAAATTCTAGGTGGGTCGCTCCTGAACTGTGTGGGTCGCTCATGTTCCAGGCTGAATTTGAGGTACTTCCCGGCATCCAAATTGAGCTCATGATAGCTCGTTGGAAAGCCCTGGATGTCTAATTTCCAACCCAAGTGGAATTTATGAATTTGGAGCTCATTTGACCCTCCAAAACCTCATTCTCCCAGAGGTACTCCCTGCTGGTGCAAAAGGTGGCAGCAAGGTGGTTTTCATGGTGTTTTTGAGCTTTTTGACCATCCAGATTTTGATGAAATGCTAATTTGACTTCTGAGGATGCATAACTAACCATGAAAAATCCAAAAATGTAAAAATTTCCTCCAGCAAGTGTCCCAAAAAAAAGTGAGCGCATGAGCGCGCGACCCGCTTAACTGCAAAACCTGTTTTTTGACCCAAAAATTTGAAAATGAAAAAATTTTCTCCGAATTTGCCCAAATTCGGAGCGGAGGTCCTCCATCATGTGTCCTACCCAGTCAATGAAGCCTCGGCCAAAATCCGGAGTGGATCAGGCCTTTTCCGCCATTTTAGTGCTCTCCTGGTGCATGCAGCTCCTGTGGTGAAAACACTGTCTCGGTTGTATGATGTGTTGTTGTCAGTCATGATGTAGCAATGTGTATGTTCAACTTGTTGAAAATGAGAAATGGGACCTTGGTGTCTTTGTCTCCATCATGATCCTGTGAATGTACCTACGCTGATGAAGAAGGCGAGACCCCTTCCACGCCATGTGGAGATAGTACTCGCGTTGCTGATGAAGTCAACGAGACCCCTTCCACCCCATGTGGAGATAGTACTTGTCGTGATGCTGCAAACAAAGCTCTGTGGCCTCTCTGATATGCTACCACTACTGGCGCACTGCTATGCTCCATCTCAGTACATCAACCTCAACGATTGAGTCACTGTCCGACTCCTGCTCATATTCTGACTCTATCTCTGACATGGCTGCGAACAAGATATGTGCAATATGTATACTGATAGAGATGCAGTGAAGGCAAAGTTATAATGTATGTTTCAAACACCCAAAAAATATCCCCATCGTCAAAACACCATAAGGAAACAAACCATGATAATATCTCTGTTTTAAATGGATTGGAAAAGAGGCACAATCTCTGTGTTTAAATGCAAGTGAAATTTTGATCAAAGGGAGCGGGCAACTTTCAAAATATTGAACAAATCTTATCAAAGGAGAGCATGGCATCAATAGAATGTGTTTGTCTATGAGTAATAACAACAAAGGTGTCAATGGGAAGTTTGAAACAAAGTCATGAGAATGTTTTTACATTGGGCAGTGAGACATAGTACAACCACAGTCACCATGGAACAAAGGTTTTAAACATGGTATAATAATAGCAATGGTCACAATGGCATAATGGGCATGAGAACAATATGGTTTTAATATTATATGCAAGGCTGGATGTGTCACTGATATAAGATAGAAAAAAAACTCATGCAACCATTCATTTTCATTTTAAAACCCTGAAAACGATCATGCTATGACTGTGGGGTTTAAATCCTCCGTTTGAAACGTTTGAAACCACCAATGATGCCACCAATGCATTCAAAAACATCAAGCAATTGATAGAAACCTGTTTGAAGGCCAATTGAAGCAATCCCAAACAAGACTGGGCGCTCAAAATGATTTTTTGGACCTCTGTTGATGAGTGGGTCGCTCTGCCCAGGTGGGTCACTCCTGTGCAAATTTACACTATGAAAAATGCCCAGGTGGGTCGCTCTGCCCAGGTGGGTCGCTCCTGTTCCCTCTTGCCACATAGTGCATTTTGCAGAAAGCTTTTGGAGGCCTTCCCGGTGTCCAAATCGGGCGTGTGATAGCTCGTTGGAAATATATTGGAGTCTACTTTCCAACACAAGTGTAATTATGCAATTTGGATTCCATTTACCCTGTCAAAAATCAAATCTCCCAACACTAGTCAAAATGAGCAGAATGAGGCTGCCTCAAGGCAGAGCGCTGTTGCAATCAACGTTTGAAGGTCTTCCTCAACTCCAAATTGAGCTCATGATAGCTCATTGGAAAGTTATTTCTCTCTAGTTATCATTTGACTCATCAAGCAAGTCATTTGGCCAAACATGCTAGGAGAAAACTTGATTTTCCCAAGGTCACTTCAGAGGTGCATTCAATTCTCCTGAGGCAACGGAATTTTTGACATTTCTCTAAAACCATGATACCTGTGTAAAAAGTGAAGGATTTTTTTCTTCCTTGGGATGTTGTGGACAAAAACCTCTCTCAGTTTTCCAAAATTCATCTTTGATTGCTCTGAAACATCTTTTGAGTGAAACTTACCCCGATGTGTGAAACAAGGAATTTTGTCGAAATGAAGCGAAATGAAGGGGATAGGGGGCTTCTAAATTCTTGGGGAAATTTTGGGAAGTAGGGAGGGATTTTAGGAAGCAGGGGAAAGTGGAATCACAGAGATTGAGTGAGGGGAAGGGGTCCAAAAGGGCGAAACACAGGCCTAGCCTAGAAAATTGCCAAGTTGTGGCTAGAAACTAGGGTTTGTGCAAAAATGAGGAATTTGGGGGATCTCAGTGATGGGAAGTGTTTAACGAGGTATATTAAGGATAGGGGAAGGTTTATAAACATCAGGATACAAGTTTTTCGATGATTTGACCATCCAAGAGAAATTACCTCCAAAACCCTAGGAGAGGGAAATGGACCTTACCAAGGCACAACTGAAGCATGAACAAGCTGGGGAAGATCTCAA
Organism: Pinus albicaulis; assembly: GCA_034641835.2. Lineage (NCBI taxonomy): Eukaryota > Viridiplantae > Streptophyta > Pinopsida > Pinales > Pinaceae > Pinus > Pinus albicaulis. Next base: position 675,748,746 of record CM076573.1, read on the forward strand.
TGGAACTTGACATGATGATGAAAACCCTATGAATGATGGTACACTCAGCTGAATGGTGACATGTACTGACATTTGGACAACTTTGGAAGAAGTGAAAGCAAACCCTAGACCTAATGCCTAGTGATCAAATTTTGCTTGATGACTCATTGAAATGACAAAATTTGACCTTGACACTTTGAAATCACTTTGAAAGAGCATGTTTGATCACTGGAGGAAGGCTGCAAAGTCTGACTCTAACATTGGCTCCAATGGGGATGGTAGCTCCTTGGAGGTGCCAAGAACGACAGATCTTTGGGAGAGCAGACCAGTGCATTCATCCATTGGGCGATGGAATCATTATTTGAACGGATAACACAAAACCTTTGACACATTTATTGAATGAAAACTTGACTGAAAACTGACTGAAACTTCACTGAAACTTGACTCAAACCGACTCGATGGCAAACTGAAATAACTTGAAAAACTGACTCAACAGACCAAACAAAAATGACTCATGACTGAATTAAAACAAAAATTTACCAAGATTTTGAAAAAAGGCAGCAGTCCATCAAGATTTGGAATCATGATGACAACCACCTACATACTGATGAGATATATACAATCATGTATAATGGGCCTTCCAATGCAACCAATCCAGCAGATGGCTACACCTCAAATTTCTGCTCTTACTCTCTTCAAGTAGACAGAATGCTAAACCTGTAGGCAACTCAACACAATCACTGAAACCAAAGCTCATGACAATAAAACAGGCAACATTTATTCTTTCTAATTCTTGCAGAAGAATGCTGAAGGGATCTTGAAAATCCTGAAGCACTGGCTTATCTGGAGATCCCGCTGCAAAAATACTAGTAATCACCTCACTCTGATCTGAAAGGACAACTGATTTCTGAGGGATAGAAATGCACAGATCTGCCATCTGAGTGTTAGATGTAGGTTCCTTGACCATGAGAAATTCTGACATATACTCTTCAACTTCATGATTTAGATCATTTTTAAACAAAAAACAATCTTCAAGATTATCAAACATGACAGCCTTATCATCTTTGTGAAGGAAAAAATTATCTGTTTGCTGATCTACACAACTGATTACAAGACAATCATCTTTTTCAATAGAGGAAGAAATTTCACCAACACTTTCCTGATTATGTATGCACTGCAAATCTGTTGTAGTTTTGGCTGAAACATGACCTTTCAAAAGTATATCTATCTCATCTTCAGACAAAGGTGACAATGCCTTTTGTTTTCTTCTGCTTAAACAGTAATTATCTTCATATGACAGGGCATTCAAACTATCATTCATTACTGAGTTATTGAAAGGAGATTTATCACTTACTTGCACAAAGATCTCATTCTGTCTTTCATGAACTGACTGGATTGCTTCTTCATGAAGGCTGTGTTCTAATGATGGGCTGACAGTATGAATGTGAACCTTTGGATCCATTACTGTGTCTTCTGCATCCCAGATGATTTCAACAGCAGAGTTCTCTTTGACGGGCTTCAGCACAAGATATGCTTGGTCATCCTGATCTGAATCTGAATCTGAAGTAGCTGTCTGGACATTATCACAATCTGCAATTGGAACTGGACTTACTTGCATGCTGCTGTCTTCTGTGGGCAGATCTAAAATGACATTCTCCCTTTCATCATTTTCAGCCATATGGCCATCAACCTGCTGCAAAGTCTCCTGAGCACCTTGATAGGTATCCTTTAGGTTCTCTTCATGTTGCTGAAATGGATTCTCATATAGAGCCTCCATGATCTCATCATCCATGAAATTATAATCTTCATAATATTTCTCAAGGCTTTCAATAAAAATATAAGCATGTTTGCAACAGTCATGAACTAAATTTAATGATGGATAAGATACTTGATATCTTTCAATGAACAGGGCACGAAAATCCTTTAAACAATAAATACAGGCCAGCGGAAAATTTTCATACCATGACTGAGCTTCACCTTCCAGAGTGGCTAGGAATATCTTCATCAAACAATCTTCAGGAAAATCCACCTTCAACTTGCGAATATGCATGTGAAATCTAATCAGATGTAAAGCAGCATCTTTCTTACCATCATCGTTAAACGTAGGCAGATTCCTTGACCAATCTACCTTGGGCATCTTATTCGGAAAACCTGGAATGTGATCTCGGCTCATGGGAGCGTATCTTCTTGTGATTCGGTCAATCTTGAAACTCTCACAGCTACTGATCTCCCTGCAGTGAAGTCACCATGAAGCATCAATTTTTGAATTTGTTCAGTGAATGAAGTCACCAGGTGAATGATTTCAGCCTTGCGATGTCTGACCGTTGTTCACCATCAACGATCAGATCTGAACTTGATACATGTACTGGGGCAATTTACAAGTTAAATACTACGATTACAAGTTATACCGGAGATCGACTGAAGCAGCGTTTATCTACTTTGCTGATGCATAGCAACAACGTTTCGAAGGCTACCTGGCGTGACTTCAGACTCCGTCTATAACAAGCAAACGTTTTGAGTTTCTCCCCAGTATGGTCGCCACTATGTTAGCACTCAAATCTACCTCAGGCTGAAATGAAGTAAAACTCAAGGCTACATCAAACCACGCTCGGCCTCGTAGCTAGCCCTACGAGGACAGGAGAGGGCTCTCTCCGTCAATCTCGAGAAAATGAGCAATAGGATGCGAGATGACTTACAATAAGAACTGATTTTAGGCTAGTAAAGAGATAGGTATGTTTGATTTTTTGGTTTTTGGGTTTTCGCTGGAGAAATGGGAAAACAGATTTTGGGTCCGGGGATAAGGTCAGACCTTTGCATATTTCGAGTTGGGGCGAGGTAGGTGACGGTCTTGATGCTTTTGATTGGATATATGGACAGATTAGACCGACAAGGAGCTGAAGAGGGCAAAGAAGAACTTGGATCCTCTTCAAACAGTTGAAAACATATAGAACTAAATGAATTCAAAGGCAGAGCACGGTAAACGATGGATTCAACCTCATCTACTCATTCAATTTAGTTCAGAAGCATATGAAAGGATGGTATACATTAAACATGAAGAAACTTACAGTAAACAAAGAGGAAACACCATCAAGAACAGAACACCACAAGGATCCCAACAAGTGCCGCAAAACCCTTATCTTTCCTTAGCCAAAATATGAAAAGTATGTACAATGATATCAAAAGTATCCCAAGAGTCCAACCTGTAGAATGCCTCAGAAATTACAATATATAGATCACTCTAACCCCTTTCCCCACCTCTAGGGGTCGAATTCCCTCTTCGGGGATCAGTTTCAACCAATTCTAATCATGGAACTACAATCTAGGCAGCTAACAACTTGCCTCTAAAAGAGTGGAAACTGATCCATTACATGATTTTTTACTCATTTGAGAGTGAATCTTCTAGAAGAGATAAAAACAAGCCAAAGTTACATGCCAAACATGAATTTACATCATAAAAACCCAAAAATTCTATCCACAAGCAAAACTGGTCCATAATAGGCGAAATAATGAGCTGGCAGCTGAAAATTTAGGAAAAATTCTAGGTGGGTCGCTCCTGAACTGTGTGGGTCGCTCATGTTCCAGGCTGAATTTGAGGTACTTTCCGGCATCCAAATTGAGCTCATGATAGCTCGTTGGAAAGCCCTGGATGTCTACTTTCCAACCCAAGTGGAATTTCTGAATTTGGAGCTCATTTGACCCTCCAAAACCTCATTCTCCCAGAGGTACTCCCTGCTGGTGCAAAAGGTGGCAACAAGGTGGTTTTCATGGTGTTTTTGAGCTTTTTGACCATCCAGATTTCGATGAAATGCTAAGTTGACTTCAGAGGATGCATAATTAACCATGAAAAATCCAAAAATGTAAAAATTTCCTCCAGCAAGTGTCCCAAAAAAAAGTGAGCGCATGAGCGCGCGACCCACGTAACTGAAAACCCTGTTTTTAGACCAAAAAATTTCAAAATGACAAAATTTTCTCCGAATTTGCTCAAATTCGGAGAGAAGACCCTCCATCATGTATCTTTCTCAGTAAATGAAGCCTTGGCCAAAATCCGGAGTGGATCAGGCCTTTTCCGCCATTTTAGTGCTCTCCTGGTGCATGCAGCTCCTGTGGTGAAAACACTATCTCGGTTGTATGATGTGTTGTTGTCAGTCATGATGTAGCAATGTGTATGTTCAACCTGTTGAAAATGAGAAATGGGACCTTGGTGTCTTTGTCTCCATCATGATCCTGTGAATGTACCTACGCTGATGAAGAAGGCGAGACCCCTTCCACGCCATGTGGAGATAGTACTCGCGCTGTTGATGAAGTCAACGAGACCCCTTCCACCCTATGTGGAGATAGTACTCGTCGTGATGCTGCAAACAAAGCTCTGTGGCCTCTCTGATATGCTACCACTACTGGCGCACTGCTATGCTCCATCTCAGTACATCAACCTCAACGATTGAGTCACTGTCCGACTCCTGCTCATATTCTGACTCTATCTCTGACATGGCTGCAAACAAGATATGTGCAATATGTATACTGATAGAGATGCAGTGAAGGCAAAGTTATAATGTATGTTTCAAACACCCAACAAATATCCCCACCGTCAAAACACCATAAGGAAACAAACCATGATAATATCTCTGTTTTAAATGGATTGGAAAAGAGACACAATCTCTGTGTTTAAATGCAAGTGAAATTTTGATCAAAGGGAGCGGGCAACTTTCAAAATATTGAACAAATCTTATCAAAGGAGAGCATGGCATCAATAGAATGTGTTTGTCTATGAGTAATAACAACAAAGGTGTCAATGGGCAGTTTGAAACAAAGTCATGAGAATGTTTTTTCATTGGGCAGTGAGACATAGTACAACCACAGTCACCATGGAACAAAGGTTTTAAACATGGTATAATAATAGCAATGGTCACAATGGCATAATGAGCATGAGAACAATATGGTTTTGATATTATATGCAAGGCTGGATGTGTCACTGATATAAGATAGAAAACAAACTCATGCAACCATTCATTTTCATTTTAAAACCCTGAAAACGATCATGCTATGACTGTGGGGTTTAAATCCTCACTTTGAAACGTTTAAACCACCAGTGCACCAATGGAGCTAAAAACAAAAACGATTGATGACACTGTTGAAGACGATTGAGCAATCCCGGAAACAAGGCTGAACTCAAATTGATTGCCGGAACCTCATTGATGAGTGGGGTCGCCTCGCCGAGTGGGTCGCTCACAATGCAAATTTACACCCCCCGTAATACCCGGGGTGGGTCCCCGCTGCCTTGGTGGAGTCGCTACTGCCCCTCTTGCCACATAGGCACATTTTCAGCTTTTCGAACGCCGGTGTCCAAATCGGGCGTGTGATAGCTCGTTGGAAAGATATTGGAGTCTAATTTCCAACACAAGTGGAATTATGCAATTTGGATTCCATTTACCCTGTAAAAAATCAAATCTCCCAACACTAGTCAAAATGAGCAGAATGAGGCTGCCTCAAGGCAGAGCGCTGTTGCAATCAACTTTTGAAGGTCTTCCTCAACTCCAAATTGAGCTCATGATAGCTCATTGGAAAGGTATTTCGCTCTAGTTATCATTTGACTCATCAATAAAATCATTTGGCCAAACATGCTAGGATAAAACTTGCTTTTCCCAAGGTCACTTCAGAGGTGCATTCAATTCTCCTGAGGCAACGGAATGTTTGACATTTCTATAAAACCATGATACCTGTGTAAAAAGTGAAGGAGGTTTTTCTTCCTTAGGATGTTCTGGACAAAAACCTCTCTCAGTTTTCCAAAATTCATCTTTTATTTCTCTGAAACATCTTTTGAGTGAAACTTACCCCGATGTGTGAAACAAGGGAGTTTGTCGAAATGAAGCGAAATGAAGGGGATAGGGGGCTTATAAATTCTTGGGGAAATTTTGGGAAGTAGGGAGGGATGTTAGGAAGCAGGGGAAAGTGGAATCACAGAGATTGAGTGAGGGGAAGGGGTCAAGGGAAAAAACACGGGCTGGCCTAGAAAATTGCCAAGTTGTGGCTAGAAACATGGGGTTTGGCAAAAATGAGGAATTTGGAGGATCTCGGTGATGGGAAGTATTTAAAGGTATATTAAGGATAGGGGAAGGTGTTTGAACATCGGGATACAAGTTTTTCCGATGATTTGACCATCCAAGAGAAATTACCTCCAAAACCCTAGGAGAGGGAAATGGACCTTACCTAGACGCAACTGAAGCATGAACAAGATGTAAAATGATCCAATGGAACTTGACATGATGATGAAAACCCTGTGAATGATGGTACACTCAGCTGAATGGTGACATGGACCGACACTTGGACAACTTTGGAAGGAGTGAAAACAAACCCTAGACCTAATGCCTAGTGATCAAATTTTGCTTGAAGACTCATTGAAATGACAAAATTTGACCTTGACACTTTGAAATCACTTTGAAAGAGCATGTTTGATCACTGGAGGAAGGCTGCAAAGGCTGACTCTAACATATTGACCAGAAGAGGGAGGATGGATTTCTCCAATGAAGTCCAGGCCCCATTGTTGGGAGGGTTTTTCAGTGGAAATTGGTCTCAGGGGTAAAGGTAATAGTTTTCTCTTGCCTTCAAAAATTTGACATTTATGGCAAGCAGTGACAAATTTCTTTACATCAGTGAACAAGGTTGGCCAATAAAATACAGCCCTTAGGATCTTGTCTGTAGTTGATTTGCAATAAAGGTGTCCACCACAGTCTCCTGCATGAAATTCCTGGAGAGCCTTGTTAGCTTCTTCTTTTAATAAACAATTCAATAGAATACCTTCATGATTTTTCGAAAAAAGAACATTATCTAAAATATAAAACTTTGAAGATTTCATCTTTAAAAACCTTTTCTCTATTCTAGATAACCCTGGAGGAGCTTGCAGGTTTAATTGTACATAAATTATATCATCATACCAAGGTGAATCTAAGAAGGCCTGACTGATTTGTGGAGTCGCCATCTCCTGTTCGTTATCCAGTTCATTAATGTCCAAGGCTTGACAATTTGTTTCTGTCATGAGCTTGGCCAATCCCTGTCCCTGTATAATCTTTTTAGGTTTTATTTCAATATCATACTCTAATATGGTAGCAATCCATTTACCTCTTTTTCCCTCAATTCCATCTCGGGTTAAGATGTCTTTGACAACGGCATTTGGTACATAGGCTATCACATGGGAGTACAATATGTAGACTCTAAAGTCTTTAATGGCTTTTACAAGTGCAAAAGCTTGTTTTTCCATGATGTTGTATTTTAATGATGCATCCCTTAGTGCTTTACTAAAAAAGGCTATGGGTTTCTCACATCCTTGATCATCCTTTTGTAATAAAACAACTTCTATAGTATGTTTTGATGCAAATGAAAATTTTATGAAGTCTCTGTCAAATTGTAGACTTGTAAGGACCGGTGTTCTGGTCAAAGCCATTTTAATTTCTTCAAATGCTTGTTTGGATTCTACTGTCCATTTAATACTTGAATCCTTTTTTAACATATTATTAATAAATCTAATTAGTTTAGCTAAGCTAGATATGAATCTTCTCAAAAAATTTATTTTTCCTAGAAAATTTTGAAGTTCTTTGACATTCCTAGAGTTAGGTATCTACAGTATAGCTTCTATTCTAGCAGGATCGATTCTAATACCATATTTGAAGATGATATGGCCCAAGATTTTACCTTCCTCTAGACCAATAAAGGACTTCTTTGGATTCAAAGAGATACCATATTTTCTGCATTTTAGGAATACTTATCTGAGATGGTCCAAATGCTGCTGATCTGATTTAGAAAAAAATGTTAAGTCATCCAGATATATAACAAGAAAATCATGAATTTCTTTTGCAAATGCTATGTCCATTGCTCTTTGGAAGGTTGCTCCTGCATTTTTAAGTCAAAATGGCATTTTAACATACTTGAATGTGCCCCATGGTGTTGTGAAAGCCGTTTTTTCCTAGTCATCAGGATGAACCAAAATATGGTTATATCCTTAGAACCCATCTAGAAGTGAAATCCTAGAAGCACCTACTACCCTTTGTAAAATGTGATCCATATTGGGTAAAGGGTAGTTATCCTTCAAAGAAACCTTATTTACATTTCTTAAATCAACACATAATCTAATTTCTCCAGTTTTATTTCTAGTAGGTACTAAATTAGACACCCACTCTGAAAACATAATGGGAGAAAATATCCCTGCTTCATACATACGTTTGATTTCTTTCTCAATTAAGGGCAGCAGTACAGGGTTAATTCTTCTGAGTTTTTGTTTGAATGGTTTCTGATTTTCTTTCAGAGGTATTGTATGATGAATTATAGAGGTTTCATATGATTTCAAGTCTTCATAGCTCCAAGAAAAGACATCCTGGAATTCTCTCACTAATTCAACATATTTTAGTTTTTGGTCAGGGGGCAAAGATTTAGATAACTTTATAATTTTTGAATTTTCTTCAGTCCCCAAATTATATTCCTCAATATATTCTTTTAATGGTTCGATATTAGGTTTCTTTGGAATATCATTAGAATCAAAGAGATCTTCCAGAGGAGTTAATCCTTTAGGCAAATGATTGTATTTTAAATTAATGACCTCAGATTCTCCTTCCATAATCTCATCCACATCCATCTGTTTAAGGTCCTGCATTTCTTTGTTGGATGAAGCATTTTAATTTCACTTTCTTCTGAAATGTCTATTTATGGATCATTTGTTTGATCAAATTCAATGACTGTATCTACATCTATGTTACTGTTAGAAAATTCTTTATCTAAAGTCAGGAAATTGTTAATCTTCTCATCACTTCTAAACACTTTCCAGTTCTTTAAATTGTCAGGTATGGCTCGTCTATGTCTAATCTCAACTGTGAATTGATGATTAGGTTCAAATGGTAATTTGTAGGTGCTGGAAAACATTGCCAAACTATGGGTGTGCAAGTTTTGTTTTCTTGGGATTTTCGCAAGCTGAGCTTGCAGAAATGTATTGAGTATCTCTGCAACTGTTCCTCTATAGTCTCTCAGTCTGGGATCATTTTTTAGATAGTTCCCTTTTATCTTTTGAATGATTAAATCATAATCTCCTATGACAGATACTCTAATTGCCCCTAATATTTTGACAAGTTTAAGACCTAGCAAAAGAGATTCATATTCTGCCATATTATTGGTGCAATTAAATTTTAATCTATAGGCATGGCCTTTAGCATGATCATTTTCAATGTTGTGCACCCAAACTCCAGCTCCTGCTCCTAATTTGTTAACTGAACCATCAAATTCTAAGTGCCAAAGAATTTCATGTTCATAATTGGTATCAGGAATCTCAGGAACTTTTTTGACAGTGAGATCTAGTTCTTTACTTTCTTCTGGTTTCTCTTGGGTATTTGATGTTTCATTATTCTTAGATATTTCCTGGATTTGAACACTATATTTTTCATTTGTAATTTCTTTTGGTTCTGCTGTTAGAACTTCTAATTCAGTGCGAGGATCAATTTCAACATTATAAAGAATAAATGAATCCATATCAGAGTGTATTGAGTAGATGGGAAATTTTCGGGTTTCTCCTAACTACTAACTACATATTTCATTAAATTTTCTCTGTATAGTTTCTTTGGGTGGCCGAACACTGAAATAGTAGCGTATGACATGTCGAATTGAAGATATCCTTGAAGCTTTTCACCCCAGGATCTGGATAATAACATGCCATAATTTGGAGGAATATCTGCTACTACTATGTCCATCAAGATTGTTTTTACAAGGTATTGAACCAGTGAAACACACAAGTCTTTGATTAATCCTAAACATCTCACCTGACTTGAATCAAAAGAAAAGAGGTCTTTTTATGGCTTGGTGATATCTAGGCTTAATTTCTCCATTACAGATTTGGGCATTAGGTTGTGAGATGCCCCAGAATCAAACATGGCATTATGAAGTATTTTATCATGTATGTTTAAACTTACATAGAATGGAGGAGTTCCTCCATTTACTGGTTTTCCATTTACTTCAAGAACAAAGAGTAATTTAAGTTGGTCATCAAAAACATTTACTGAGTTTTCACTTCTAGTGATCTTGAGTGATCTATTGATTTGACTTTGGTAGACATCATGTTTAGCTAATTCAGATAATGGAACAACTATTTTTAATTCTCCTACTTCGGCCTCCAGGTTAAAAGGTTTTTCAGTCTGAGTTCTTGTATTTCGGAGAGTTGGATTCTCTTTATCTTCTGTATTTTCTGTATTTTTCTCTTTCTTAGGAGTGGGGTTGTGGGCTGAGGTTGTTTCCAAATCAACTTCTGGACGTTCTTCTACATTTCCTTTGGGAGGAAGAGTATTGGAGAGTTTTTTATTAGGTTTATTATCGGATACATCTTCAATAATTGGATTAGCAGGATTAGGATTTGATCTAGAAAGAATATGTACAGGGGTAGTATTGGTTTTACCTTTGAGGGGATGTTTTGTAGCTTTCTGTTTATTGGTTTCAGGGACATCAATTCTTCTACTCCTCAGATTATATTTCTTGTGGACTTCATAAATGGCTATATCATATCCCTCCCATAAGTCAAATGATTCTCTTGACTGAGTATGGAATTTTTTGAGAATGTGAGCTTCTTGATCCTCTTGGGTCAAGAAAACTTGTTGTTCATTATTGAGTCCCATTAAGTTTATTTGAGTATCTTCTATTGGTTCATCAAAATTTGAGGCTTCAGCTTAATTTTCCTGGAATGGGGGCCTAATGTTTTGGTCAAGACTAGTCTTTCCAGTGTTTTGGTTTTGGTTCTTTCTGAAATATGGATTTCTCCCAGTATTGCTCGGTTGACCATCCCAAGGAGATTTCCTTTCAATGGTTTATACTCTATCTCCTAGCCTATCCATTCCTTTAATAATAGCATCCAGTTTCTATTCAAAGGCCGAGGGTTCTTATTTTAATGGTATCCTCCTTTCACTTCTGGCTTTAGCTCATTTAGATATCAAGTTGGCTTCAACACTGACAGCTATACTTTTCATATCTTCTAAAGTCCAAGGAGATCTTTCCCTAAGCTGGTATGCCATATCAAAATCAAATCCATTAGGGAATTTGATTAACGCTAAATCTGGAGGAGGTCTGAGGTTTTGAGGGATAGCATTGTAAATATTATTGAACCTAGTGCAGTAATCTTGCATAGTTTCTTGTGTTCCTGTTTTCAGGTTTTCATATTCTGATAAGATTTGGAGAGGATCTTTCTTCTTTTCCCGTCTATTTAAGAATGTTCTATAAAGAGCTTTTGGGTCATTGATACTATTTGCAGGAATGGCTCTAAACTAGGTTCTAACTTCTCCAGTCAGAATTTGAACAAATATTCTCATTCTTACATCATCTGCATCTATTTCATATATTTCAAAATAATCGGTCATTTTTTTAGTATGTTGTTGTGCAGTGTAGGTACCAAAACGATCAAATGGAGTGATTTTACTTTGGTAGTCTTGGGGCATAGCCCCTGGATTGGCTGGTAATACCAAGGGAGCATATTTGTTTGCCATTGTAGTAGGTAGTGATGAAACAACAACCGAGGTTGATCTGGGAGTGGTGGATGGAGGGGTAGAAGGGGTGGTTTGAGGTTGAGATGTTTGAAGAAATGTTGATGAACTTAGAGAGGCTGTAGTGATCACAGAAAGATTTAGTGTTCCTTCAGAGGTAAGCTCAGATTGTATGGAGTTCTGCAAATGTTTTTCAAGATGTGAAGTAACAAATTCAAGTTGTAAATCTTCAATAAATACTGGGTATTGAACCAAGTGGGCCAACTCAGATTTAGAAAAAGTTATAAATAAAGAGGTTTCAAATTTCTCATCAAAGGGTTTGTCCTCAAGGTAAATCTACTTCACGGGGTAGGATATTGATCTATAGAGAGGCCGAGAAATAGTAGAACTCTCTTGGCTCTCCTATCTCCTAAGAATTCTGGGGATCATATTAGGATTTTCAAACACAGGCAGTGGATTTGGATCAGGATTAGCCCTGGTGTAATGAGTCCTTTCTGAAGCCAGGTTTCTAGGTGATTTTTTTTTTTGGTTTTTTGTGTAAATGGAATTAACAATACAACTTCAACAATTTCTTTAAGAGGTTTTAGATATTGGATTAAAATTTTCTTAAAGATTTATTTGACTAGAGGAACTGATCAAGTGTTTGAAACTAGATGTTCAATTCATAAACTAGACCAGAGATAGACTGAAGCAACATTTATTTACTTATGCAATTGCAAGGCAAGATCAGTTCAATGGCTACCTAGCTAACTTCAGGCTCCGTCTGTAGTTTATAAAGTAAACAATAGTAACAAGCAAATTATTCGATTCCCCAGCAGAGTCACCACTATGTTATCACTCAGATTTTCCTTGAAGTTGTTGGGAAGAGGAAAGGGGTCTGAGGTAACCACAAACCAACTTTTAGGTACATAATCTAGCCAATCTATACCTAGAGAGGGCTCTCTCTTTAAGTTTTAGATTTGTTTTGAAATATATTAGGCTAGTTATGAAAGTTTATGGATTTTGATTGTGTTTGGGTGGTGGAATTCAAATAGCAGAGGGGTAGGAATGAGTAGTTTAGGCCATTGGGCTAATTGAGTCAAAGAAGATGGCTTAACTGGATTTAGTTTCTTAACAAGGGAGGGTTTCACAGGGCAAGGTAGTCAAATAGGGAACAAATAAAGATTTAAAATAAATGGAATGGACTCGAAATGGGTTTAGGGCAATTAAGAATCCTTCAACCTTTTCGAAAGAGGGAACTTGAATGATTATTAATAAAGGGAAATTAAGAATTCTTTATCAAATAATCAGAATGAATAAACTAGGAAACAGAAGCGATTAATAATTCACTGTTGATACTAGTTCAGAGGAAAACATTAAGAATAACAACGATTGAAAACAGATTGCACTCAAGCACTTCTTGAATTATTCTTTTTCATTTATCATTCAAATATGAAACATAGATGGTATAATAAACAAGGAAAACTTTAAAACATAAGAGATAGAAGACTTATTGATCCGGTGTCTGACTCAAGAATCCTGTGAAAATTCCTTTGCATCAATTCTTTATCCAGCTAGCCATACAAAATTTTTCCAACAGCACTTTATTCCAAAATAATCAGTATTACAGCAAAGTCTAAGAATCCACCACCCTCAATACTCTAATTGAGGGAGTATTTATACAAAAAATTACAAAAAATATCTCCTAACAAAGTGAGATATATTTTAGGATGACTCATGAATAAGTTACAAGAAAATAGAGACAAATAGTCTCGTAGATAGGAGAAAAGGTAAACCGATGTTGTGTTGTTCCTATTTTTGTGAGTGATCTGGAGGCAGGCCCTATGATTTGGCTTGATGTTGTCTTCTTTGGTAACTCTGTGCTGGCTGCCCTATTTTTACTGATACTCTTTATCTATACTAATACACTTTGACCTGTTTGATCTCTGTTTATCCTTTTTACCATTACTTACTGTAGTAAATAACCAAAATTCATCCAAGGATATTTTTACAAGATGTCCAACATGTCTTCCCACCATTGTGCTTCTGGAATTTTGGTTCTTTGAAGCTTTCTCAGGGTCTCATCAGTTTCTGTGTATCTGAAAAAGGTAGGCTGAATTGGAAATAAGTGCTTTTACCTCATGTTCGAGATAAAACAAATTTTCCAGACTGTCATAAAGAATTTTTCCTGTAGGCAATGCTTTTTCTGCTGATGAACTTGTCGATGGACTTGCCTGGTTATCTGCATACTTATTCAATTTCTCAGCATAGCTTTGATGACTCATTAGTTTATCATGAGTAACTAAATGACTTGGCAACCCTTTACTCTGCAAAATATCAAATATTTTCGTAAAATCATTGATTTCTTCCTACATATCATGGCATCTTATTTCTAAGTTTTGCATCAGAGTTCTTTTAGTAAAAACCTGTTTTACCTCCAAAATTTTCCTTGTTCTATCTTGAATGCCCAGCTCTTCAAGCTGATATTTGTTATTGGTATTTAAAAACTATATGAGCTCGCTGACTTCTTCAGGCATATTTCCTAATTCTTCCCTTGCCTTTTGAACTTCTTCTAGAGTCAGTTTAACTAAATCATTTTGCTCATACATTATTTTGATTGATGACCAAACATCATTTATTGATTGAATGATGTTGTCCCAAAGAAGTTCCTTGATTTAATTCAAAGGTTTCTCCAATGTGAGATCCTTTTCTAATGGTTTCACCAATTTTTCTAACATGTTGATCTCTCTTGTCTTTTCTGCAACATTTATCTTTGAGAGATCATATTTTTGTTCCAAGGTAGTAAATTGTTCCTTTGCTTTTTGGATTTTTGTAACTTGGAGCTTCAATTCCTCCATTGATTTTATTAGTTCCTCCGTTCTCAAATTGGCAGTGTTGCCCTGCGCTAGTCCTTCTGACTACCCTGTTGTTGTTGTACCTGTGACCACTTTTTCTGTGCCTACTGGGATGTTTGATGCTTGTGTTGTCCCAAGTGTAGAAGGGACTGCTGTTGAGACTACTGGTATCACATTGGGAGGCTGAGAGGTTGACTCTCCCTACTTGTCCTTCAATGCTTTTTTAAGTTCTTGTTCAATCTCATTCAGTTGTTCATTAAGTTTTAAGAGAAAATCCATTAGCTCTTCTTCAGATTTTTTCTTTATGACCTTAGCAGTCTGTGGATGCCTTGAAGGTAGCAGCTTTAGTTTTTTCCTTAGGGCAAAAATATCATCGTCTTTATTTTTTAATAGGGCTTCTGTAGCCTTAACATATTTTGGATTATGACCCAATCCAATAATTATTTCTTCTAAAGACTTTATTCTATTATCTTTGGCCTGGGAGGAAGCTTTTTCCAGATGCAGTTGGGCAGTTGTATTATCCAAGGAATTTTGCAACCTTTGGGCTATCATTGCCTTACCAGTCAAGGTTGAATAGATCATTTCTCCATTTTTGTTATGCAATTCAATCTGATCCAAAGGATGAATATCCTTTGCCATGACTTCAAAATTGGTTCTAAGATAGTCTGCTACTATTTGAGGCTGCTGCACTTTAGGCTTGAAATAAATCATTACCATTTTACCTTCATTGATGTCATAGGCTAACATCAATCTCTGTTGATTTTTGGGGGCCATCCTCAAATATTGATTATAAACTTGAAGTCTCAATGGATCATTTCTGGCTTTTATGTCTATAAATGTCTTCTTGATATCCCAAGTGTCCTTCACTGGTGGTCTGAAGGATGATACCTCTGCACTTTGTTGTCTTTCTAGCTCCTTTTTCTGTGAGATGGTAGATGTCTCACTGAATGGGAATGTTTGTTGGTTGTCTACTCCTTCTTTCCTCTGAATATCAGTGATATCTTCAAAAATTTCTTCTTCTGAGAGGGGATTTAATCTTTGCCTTTTGGTACCAGGCTGTTCTGAAGGTCTACTAGTAGGGGTAGCTGTTTCATTGTCTCTCTTTTTACTTATTTCCTCATTTAGGGGAGTTTGCAAGATTGGAGGTTTTGCCACATTGATCTGAGTGGGAGAAGTTTGTATTTGGGCCTGCTCCTTGGAAGTCTTGGGCTGCTCAGACATTGTGGATTGATCTACGGCCTGTGTACTTGTTTCTTTTTCCTTACCTTTGGATGTTGGTGTGGCTGGTGTGTTGGTTTCCTGTAAATGTTGCTGAGAGGTTCCAGCAGAGGAAGGACCAATCCCTGGTCTTCGTACCTACCCAAAATAATCTAGGTCAAGTATTTTCTCAAGATCTCTCATAACATTCTCAACATTGACCTGTCCACTATCCTTTTCTATTAGGGTCCCTTCCATCCATTCATCCATGTTTGCAAATTGTTCAATCTCTGGAATATTATGGTGAATGTATGGTGACAATTTTTTCTTCATTATTCTATCACATATAAAGCTTTTAGGGTCATAAGGTACCCACCAAAAAATATTTTTCAACTTAAGATAATCTTCCAGAATTATTTTTTCTTCTTTCCCTGCATCCCTAATATTACAGACAAAAGGGCCTAACTGACTCTTGATTCTAAGCTGGCTTCTTCTTGGCATTATAAAAATGGACTAGGTCTGAATTTATCATTTTCCTGAAATATTCCAAGGCAAAGAGCCTCATTGGAACATAATTTGGTAGCTTAAAAGGGCAGAGCTCACACCCATATATCCTAATTTCTATATGGTTTTTGTATAGGTACCAATCACCTATCCTGTATTTCTTGGAGAGCTGGAGGATTTTCTCCATATCACTATTGATCCTAGGAGGGGAAACTCCTGTTAATAAGGTGGTTTATGGGTGAAAAAATAGGTCAATGAATTCATTGTATGAGTAAGGGGACTCAAAGGAACTATGGAAGACTGCAGACCAGAAAATTATAGACCTTGTATTTCCTCTGGTGTCAAGTTTCATGACAGGGAAGGGGAAATTCTCTGACTGATAATAGAGCATACTATGGTATATAAAAGTGGAGTATTTGAAAACTCTTTCATCTTCCAGTCTCATGAACTGGTCATGAATCTTGTCAGAAATGTAAGAGGAAAATTCATATTTGATAGTAGGGGGTTGTCCAGGAGTAAAAATTGACAACAACACTAGGGTTATTTCATCAACGTATTCACTAGTGTTGAATCCCATTATTAAAGATATCATATTCACTATAATTCTGCCCATATATGTGAAAAAGGTATGTCCATAAGGAGGGGGGCCTTTGGGTTGATGTTCTTGTAGCATTAAAGTTTGACAGAGGTGATTCAGTTCTTCTTGGGATAATTTTGTGGATTTTTCAAGTAAATCTCCCATGGAAAGGGGAGTCAGGTCTTGACCGAGATGAAATTGTAACATTTCATTGATGGATTGAGCAGTTATTGAAAAAAGAATGGTTTGACTTGGGGACATAACTGATTGTTGATTAGGGTCGTAATTGGCATGGTAGTGATAATTTATTTCAGGAAAGACATGGACTGAGGGTAGAAAATACATTGGAATATTAGATTCCCACAGTCCAAAAATATCAGAGCCATTCAGGTAATTATTTCTACTTTGGCAAAAAATTCTCAGGGGACTTTCGCTAAAGGTGAGGTCTTTTATCTAGAAGTCCCTATCCGCTAGAGGCAGATATTCTAAATATTTGTGGGGAGAATTTAGGGGTTGAAAAGTCAAAGCCACAGGGGTTTCCATTTCTATTTCCTGTGGAGGGAAAGAAAAGAAGAGAGAAAAATTAGAGCTTGTGCATACAAATGTATGGGGACCTTCTCAGGTATCATCTCTCAGTGGCTCTCGTTATTATGTTACTTTTATTGATGATGCAACTAGAAAAACATGGATTTATTGTATTCAGAATAAATCTGATGTATTTGATACTTTCAAGAAATGGAAAACTTTGGTTGAGATTGAGACAGGAAAGAAGTTGAAGTGTCTCAGATCAGACAATGGAGGTGAATATTGCAGCAAAGAGTTTGATAGGTACTGTTCAGAGCATGGAATTCGTAGAGAGAAGACAGTTCCAAGAACACCACAAGAAAATGGTGTGTCAGAAAGGATGAACAGAACAATCGTGGAGCGTGCAAGGTGCATGAGATTGCATGCAGGATTGCCTTTACAATTTTGGGCAGATGCTGTAGATACTTCTGTTTATCTAATAAACAGAGGGCCGTCAAGTTCCTTGGATGGTGGTATTCTAGAGGAATCATGGACAGGTAAAAAGGTAAACTACTCTTTTTTAAAGCCTTTTGGCTGTGAGGCCTTTGTCCATATTAATAAAGAAAACAAAACAAAGCTTGGGGAAAAATCAAAGAAATGTAACTTTATTGGATATGGTGTTAATGATTTTGGTTATTGCTTATATGATTATGAAAATCACAAAATCATTAGGAGAAGAAATGTAATATTCAATGAAAAGGTATTGTATAAGAATTGAATGAGGAAAATAAGCAGGGAAAAATAAAGCAAGGAATACAGTTCTTTATGAGATAATGAAAAGTAAAGGTGTCGAAAATAATAATAATCAACAACCCTGCAAGCAATGACAACCACCACAACGGCAATTTCTCAAACACAAAGTGGTGTTAGAATCTACCAGGATAAGTAGACCACAGACATTCTCTCCTTCATTATATTATTTGTGTTGATTCTTTTGAACCCGAATGTTATGAAGAAGCAATGCAGGTTGAAAGCAGGAAGAAGTGGGAGCTAGCCATGGAAGAAGAGATGGACTCCTTAATGCATAACCAGAATTGGGACTTAGTCAGGTTGCCTGCAGGTGAAACTGCATTGCAGAATAAATGGGTTTACAGGCTGAAGGAAGAAGATGGAGGAAAACAGAGGCACAAAGCTAGACTTGTGGTGAAGGGGTTTGCACAGAAGAAAGGTATTAATTTTGATGAAATATTTTCTCTTGTTGTTAAAATGAATTCAATCAGAACTATTTTAAGTCTTGTAGCAGCGGAAGATTTACATCTTGAACAGTTAGATGTAAAGACAACATTTCTCCATGGAGATCTAGAGGAAGAGATCTATGTGGAGAAAACAGAAGGATATGAGGTCAAAGGGAAATAAAAATTAGTGTGCATGCTAAAGAAGAGCTTGTATGCCTTAAAACAGGCTCCAAGGTAGTGGTATCTAAAATTTGACAAGTTTATGTCTGAACAAGGTTATACTAGATGTCACTCTGATCATTGTGTTTATCTGAAAAGGAAAAATGATGGCAGCTATATTATATTGTTATTGTATGTAGATGACATGCTTGTTGCTAGTCTAACATGTAGGAAATAAATGCTCGAAAATTGGCAAATTCATTTTCAATGAGATTTAGAATTTTAAAACAAATCCTTAATTTATGAAATAGCGAGATAGGAAAAATAAATTAACATTGTCCCGAGATGAGTACATAAAAAAAGGTGTTGAAAGATTTAATATGTAGAATTCGCCAGTTAGTACACCTTTGGCTATCCATTTCATACTTAGTAAGGAGATGTGCCCCAAGACCTAATAACAAATGGATTATCTGTCTAGAGTTCCATATGCATCAGCAGTTGGAAGCTTAATGTGTACAATGGTCTACACAAGGCCTAATATTGCACATGTAGTGGAGTTGTAAGTAGGTAAATGAAGAATCTAGGAAAATAACATTGGATGGCATTGAAATGGATTCTCAGATATTTGAGAAGTACCACAAATCAAGCATTATGCTTTGGTGGTTCAAACATTGCACTACAGGGATATGTTGATGCAGATATGGCAGGTGACAGAGATAACATGACGAGCACTACAGGATATGTATTTACTGTAGGTGGAACAGCTGTTAGTTGGGTTTCAAAAATCCAAATTGTTGTTGCACTTTCAACAACAAAACTAGAGTATGTTGCTGCTACAGAGGCTAGTAAAGAAATGATTTGGTTACAAAGGTTTATGGATGAATTGAGTAAGAATCATGATATGGGCACATTATACAGTGATAGCCAAAGTGCCATTCATCTTGCAAAGAACTCATCATTTCATTCCAGGAATAAACACATACATCTCAAGTACCATTTCATACGATCAGTATTGGAAGATGGAGAGTTGAAGCTGGAAAAGATACACACTAGCCAGAATCCTGCAGATATGCTAACAAAAGTTGTAACTAGGGAGAAACTGAGAATGTGCTTTGTTTCAATTGGTCTTCAAGGATGACAATGAAGATGAGGAAAAACCATGTCCAAAGAGGAGTCATTGTCCAGCAAATGAAGCAGCAGTGGAGTTGCTACAATCAGTCTCCAAGTGGGAGATTGTTGGGTGTGGAGCCTGATTATCTTATTTACTTTGTATCCGCGGCCGGTAGTTCTGCAGCCAAGGGCAGCCTTCATATATTTATCGCTACCGTGGGGGGTCCGGTAGAACAATGCTTTGAGCCCCCGCTTGTGAGGGGGTTTGGGAAGATGCCCCTGACAAAAATAGATGTAAAATTGCTTTGTAAAAGTATAGTAATTTCTAGTCAATCTGGGCCATTCATAGGCGGATGATCTGATAGAAGTTATGTTTAGTTTAGGGTTTTTTGCCATAGAAGGCAAACCCCTTGTATATATGAGGGTATTTTATTGCAGCTGTGTATGATGTGTGTATTCTTAGAGCGAGAAATAGATAGGGAGACTGTGAGAGAGAACAGAGGATATTACAGCGGATGTATTGTAGGTTTTGTCTCTTCATTTTTGCTGGATAATAGAAAGGAAGGACTGGCTGTTTCAGGTGGATGTAGCCCAAACTAGTTGAACCACATATATCTGTGTCTCTTTGGTTTTATGTGTTTTGTGTGCTTGTATTTTCCGCATATTTTATGTGTTGCATTGCTCTGTAATATTTAATTTTCTAACAGCCTCAACCCACTTAGTGAAGTAATTTTTGGTGATGAGGATCCATCAATGTTGATTACTAGAAGCTGGATGAATCTCTCCAATGAAGCCAATTGCCCATTGTTTGAAGGGCTCTTCAACATGGACTAGGATCAATGGGAGAGGTGAAAACCTTTTCTTTTTAGCAATTTTTTGACAATTTTCACAGGCTCGGACGCAAGCATGTACATCACGAAAAATCTTGGGCCAAAAGAATCCTACTCTTAGGATCTTGTGGGAAATGGATCACCAGTTGTAATGGCCACCACATATTCCTTCGTGGAACTCTGTCATCACTTCATCAAACTCCTGCTCTGTTAGAAATAGTATTAAAATCTCAGTCGGGTCCTTCCAATACAGTCTCCTATTTTCCACAGTATACTTTTGAGATCTTATCCTCAAAGTGTGATACTTGGCCTTATCATAGTTAGGGGGACACCTTAAGGTTAAAAGGTACTCCACTATATCTTTATACCATAATGATATAAGGTAATTTACATGTGTCTTCTATGTGGAAGATTATATGCCCTGATGCATACTTGTATTCTCCTGTGCTTCTCCTCCTGTCATAGACAAATTTATCCCCAAAGCTTGACAGTTGGATTTAGACAGATTTTTTTCCAACCCTTGGCCTTTAATGAGTTTGGTAGGATTTATCTCCATCTCGTACTCCTGAATCTTAGATATCCATTTTCCCCTTTTTCCTTCACTGTTGCCCTGCACCAGGATATCCTTCACCACTGTTGCGGGAACGTAGGCGATTATGGTAGATTGTAACACATACACCCAGAATGCCTTCAGAGATTTGACCAGAGCATTTGATTTATTTTCTAGGATATTATATTTCAATTCATCATCCCACAGGACCTAGCTGAAGAATGCAATAGGTCGTTAATGCCCTTCGTCATTCTTCTGTAGCAGCACTGTAACTATTGTATGAGGAGAGGTGAAAGAGAAAATTAGGAAGGGCTTCCCATAATCTGGACCTAACAGCACTAGAGCTTCTCCGAAGGTGTGCTTGATCCTGTTGAAATAATCCCTGGATTCAAGAGTCCATTTCACTTCCCTATTATTCTTCAGCATCTCGGTGATGTTTTAGACGATCTCGGCATAGTTTGGGATAAACCTTCTGAGGAAATTTATTCTGCCCAGGAATAATTGTACTTCATTTTTTTTCTTGGTAGGGGAATTTTGTATATCACCTC
The DNA here is from genome assembly GCA_034641835.2 of Pinus albicaulis. Classification (NCBI taxonomy): domain Eukaryota; kingdom Viridiplantae; phylum Streptophyta; class Pinopsida; order Pinales; family Pinaceae; genus Pinus; species Pinus albicaulis. The sequence continues at coordinate 675,770,268 of CM076573.1, forward strand.
CACTTGCTTTAGGTAGATATTCACTCCCTCCTTAGTCACTATGTGCCCCAGTAACTTTCCTTCTTCCAAGGCAACCATGGATTTTTGGGGGTTCAGAGACAGGCCATACCTGCAAAATTTGTTAAAGGTTCGTCGAAGATTATCTATATGTTCAACGTCACTATTCGAGAAGACGGTGATGTCATCTAGGTAAATCACCACAAAATTATCCTGATCTCCTATATAAGTGATGTTCATCGCACGCTGCAATGTGGCACCAATGTTTATCAAGCCGAAAGGCATTCAGGCATACATGAAGGTTCCCTAAGGCATAGTGAACGTCGCCTTCTTTAGGTCTTACAGGAGCACTGCCACTTGATTATATCCTAAGAAATTGTCCATCATGGACATGCGGGAGGATCCCACCACCTTTTGCAAGATGTGGTCCATCTTCGAGAGTGGATAGTTGTCTTTTTGTGAGGCTCTGTTTAGATTATGGAAATCCACACAAAGCCTGATTTAGTCGTTCTTCTTTCTTACAGGCACCAGGTTCACCACTCATTCATAGTATCTCAGAGGGACAATGATATTTTCCTGCAGTAGCTTCTTTTTTTCCTTTTCAATAGCTGGGAAAAGAAGGGGATTGATCTGTCTCAGCTTCTTCTTATGAGGCTTAGCGTCTTCTTTGAGTGGTATCTTGTGTTGTATAATGTCAATGTCGAAAGTCATCAGATCCTGGTATGACGAGGAGAGACATATTTATATGATTGAAATAGGCTGAGGTATTGATCTTGGTATTCTTCAGGGACCCCTTTTGACAGCTTCACCACCTTCAGATCTTCCTTTGTCCCAATATTCATGTGCCTGATAGACTTGTCGAGTGTCATTTTGTTAAGGTTCACCGAAATATCATTTTTGTCAAAAAATTTCTCCAATGGCATGAGACCCCTGGGAATGACATTTCCATTTAATTGCAAAACACGGTGCCTAGCCAGTGTGTCTTCCCATCTGGTTTTTGGCTCTTCACTGTCATCCTTAGTGACTGAGTCGATCACAAAATTTGAGAAATCACCCACCATTTCTATAAAACGCTTGACCTGCTCTTCGTCCTTGAAGAATTGCCAAGGATTTATGTTGTCCATGATGGAGGGGCAGTATCGCACTTCAACCTCATATCTAAGCAAGGGATTCTGCGAGGGGTGAAAATTACTATTAGCCACAACTAGTGATTCTGCCATTCTGTTCTTATCCTTGGCATGAACTAAATGTTAAAAGAAGAAAATAAGTTCTCAACTAAATCCCATACCTGATTCCTGTAATATTTGAGCCGCGGGTGTTTAGTTTGGCATTGGCTCCTAAATTTCCTCACTAATAGCTCTGAATATCTGAACACCTTGAGATTTTGTATGTTCATGTTCTGTGCCACCTGCAATCCCAACAACAGGGCTTCATACTCAGCCACGTTGTTTGTGGCTTCAAACTCAAGTTTAAAGGATAGGGGAATTAAGAAACCTTCTGGTCATATCAAGGGTACCCCAGCTCCATTTCCTTCTCGTGAATAAGCTCCATCAAAATGAAAGGTCCAAATTTTGTTTTCCTCTCGGCTCATAGGATTCTTCTGTATTAGAGGACAGGCCTTCTTTTCTTGCAGGAAATTTTCATCCTCCTCGAGCATAAGACAAGAGAATTCACCCTCTTTACCATATACCAGAGAATTTTTCGAACAGTAAGCTTTGGTGACCATCTTCACAAACTTGGATTCATGGTATAATATTATTTCCTCCCCACCAAATACTGGAATAGTGGCATAGGTGAGGTCAAGTTTTATGGATCCTCTAATCTTGGAACCCTAGGATCTGGACAACAACACCCCAAACAGAGCTAGGATATCAGCTACAAAAATTTCCATTACCACACTTTTGGTTGGAATCTGGGCGAATTTTACTACGAGATATTTTATCATACCCAAGCACTTCACCCTCTTGTTATCAAAATAATACAGGTCTTTATAAGGCCTTGTAATCTGCAACCCAAATTTCTCCATGACAGAAAGTGGTAATAGGTTATGTGAAGCCTTGAAATCCAGCATGCAATTGTGAAACAATAAGTCCTGTAGCACTAGAGTCACATAGAACGGGGGAGTGGCTGAGTCCTTCCATAGCAGATGGAATCAGATGATGGAAGCCAGACTACCCACCTGTTCACAACCACTCCTTGCCGCCCCATTTTGGAAGATTCTAGGATTTGGCCTCTGTGGCCATCTATGTTTTCCCTTTTACTATTTGATTATGATGTTTTTTTGGTGAAATCTCGATTTTACCCAATTCTATTTTGATTTTCTGTTTGTAGAAGTGATTTATTGATTCACGCTCTGATAGTTTGTTATGATATTTTTATCTTCACATGTGTGGGTCGATCATGAACCCTCAAGGAGAACTCTATATGTAGGGAGTTTAGAGATGAAAGAAAGGTTCTAAATTTTGAAGAATTTTTGTTGTAGTCCTGTGTAATTGTGCTCTTTATGCTCTGAGATACATATTTGAGAGAGATTTTCTGAATATAATCTGATATATAGTGATATTTATTTGGATTCCCGATGGAGAAATGAGTAGTATGTATCTGTATTCTCTTGTTTATCAGTCATGTTCTATTTATGTATAATCATCTTTCAATGTTCTGCTGCTTAGATGACTTGTGTAATGTAGCTACCGGTGGTATGCATTTTTATCCATGAATTCGTGTATGTATAATGCTCATGTGTTGAATTTGTTGTGCTCCCTTAATTTGTGCTCCACAAATCTCTATTGTTGGCCATATTCCACTTGCATCCACTTCTTCTGAGTTCATGGGAGACAAATTCTTAAGACATTAAGCCTGGCTTTCGCAGGTTCTTCCTCCTTCCTTCTTTCTAAACACCTCTGCATATTTTAAATCCTCTTCTCATTGTTGCATACTTGGCCCATTTGAAAGCTATCGAGTCATATAGCCTCTTGAGCCCTCTCATAGTATAGGGTAATTCACATGAATCATACTCCAAGTTCTTCTCCATTCTTGAACCACCAAAACCATTATTCTCTTACTCCATATTCTATCAGAGGCATCCTTACAGTTTTCTACATTTAACCTCTGATTTTAAGATGTCATAGGCACTGGTCTTTTGCAACTCAAGGTTTTCTCTAGGAGCTACAACATATTTTTCTGTAATAACTTCTTTGAAAATTTCAATGTACCTTGTTTCAAGATTATATGCAGACGGGGGGGACAAATCCATTACACCCCAGGGATGTTGCAAGACCAAGTGGGTCTCCCCAAATATGGTGTGCTAATTGTAAGGTAGCTGGAATATGTGATGCAAACCATTTTCCTCGATTAGGAAGTTATGTGCTAGAACTAAAGCAACAATGGTGCAGATTTTTCTCTTCAGTTGGTCACGATGAGCACCACTGCCACACATTCGAGTTAATGGTGGATAGTCCCAACCTCTATAGGGTGCAGGCCAACCCATCTTCGCGAGCATCTCCCTCTGGATGTGGACGATCTCCAACAAGAGGAAGGGGAAGAGGGTGAGGTGGAGGCGCAGGTCGTGGAAGGGGAAAATTAATTTGATATAATTGTGGGGACGTTGGACACTATGCATGCGACTGCTTGAACCCTGTGCAACAGTATTGCGGGTAGTGTAGACAATTTGATCATGTGATTGAATACTATCCTATTTTAATTTCTATAATGCAGGAAAAGAAACAATAGATTCCTATGCAGAACATACAAATGGTTAAAGTTGAGCCACGCGACGATGATCCAAGTGTAAATATAAATACATGCAGTGGTGCTGCCACCAGAGGAGATTAGGGAAATAAGGCTGATGCAACGCCATTGATCAGGAAGGCCTCTGGAAAGAAAAAAGGACTTAACCTCCAGAAGGAAAAGGAAACTTTTATTGAAGCCAGGAAGGATTTTGCTGCTGCAGGTGCGTCTGCATCCAAATCAATTATGGACACATAGATTAATGATGAAGTCAAACCTTTCCTACAAGCATGCATTAAGTTATTGCGTAATCAGAAAGAAGTAGACAATATCCAGGCCCTGATAGATAGTTATGTAGACAAGGAGTTCCCTCGAACTAAGAATAAGGTTATGAACAAGATTTATAAGAACAAGAAAGAACTTGTCGGGAGATGCACATGACCTTGCAAATTGGAGAGTATTAGATGGATCAAGTCATCTTGGACTTAGGTTCTGATGCAAATGTTCTACCTAAGTAGTCCTAGAAAAATATGGGTGAACCAAAGTTAGAGTGGTCCACCATTCAGCTGTGCATGGCTAATCAACAGAAGATCATTCCACTTGGAAGGATCCCACAGGTTCTGGTAGACATGGTTGGAGTAAAGGTACATGCATATTTTGAAGTAATACAAATTGTGGATGATGCAGACCCTTACCCCATGCTACAGGGGCTATATTGGGCCACCGATATGGGAGGTATCATCAACTTGAAGTGTAGAAGCATGATCTTTGAAAATGATGGTACGTGGGTAATAGTACCTCTAGATCTGGAAGAAGGAGAAAGATATACAGAACCAATGTGCGAAGGAGATGATGTTGACCATATCTATAAGATGACTGCGCGGGATGAGGATTAGATCAACCCTATAGCTGATGGAATGCTGAATTGGGAAAAGTATAGCTTGTGTTTCTCTGATTTGGATGGGGAAATAGAGAACTGGCAGAAGAAGTTGCATGATGCTTCTGTTCTGCGCTGCCTCAAGATCACTAAAAATTTCTGATGCATATCCTTGTAGGTAAGATAATTACCCTATTTTTATGGTTCTGATAGTGTTGTAGTATTTTTGGAAAATTGGAAAAAAATTTCCCTGAAGAACAGAGGTTCTTGGAACTTGATCTGGCCATGCATGCAACTCCAGTGCGTTGGTGGGATACACACAAAGGAAGCTTTAAGGACTGGGAAGAATGTAGTAAAATGATGAAGTTGTGCTTCGATCCACTCGCTACCCCACCAATTGAGGATTTTTATGATCAGGGTGACCCGCGCAAACACCTTTCCATGTGGATGGAGGTTTAAAATGAAAATACCTAGAACGAATGGGTTCATATGGTTGTCCATTCGTTGGGACCGATACCTACTACATGGTATTTGGAAACAGAGCTCTTTTGAGGGACTCACCATTGGATTATGATGACTGATATTTTTCTGTCAACCTTTGATTTGGTTGGGGGATCGGAGGGATTGGACGAAGCCCTGCAGGATATAGAAGCACTTGTCTTTGATGACTCCCGACCTCAGATATAATGTGTTGCTCCAGCATGGGAAGCACAAATGAAAGATATTTTCAATTTCAAAAACTTGTCAGTAGAAGATAATGATGAGGATCCAAGAAATATCAACATCCCTGAGTATGAGGGGAAGCGTGCAATAGCAGGACCCTCCTTGGGAATGGTAGATGTAACTGAGCCTCTGAAGTTAAAGGAAGTCAACATTTGGGACAAAGGAACAATGCAAGTTGGCCAAAATAGGGGATTTCTGGGATGATGACACAATGGGGAAGGTTGCGAAACTGATGAAAGAATATCAGGACCTGTTCCCCACGAATTTCTCTATGCTTAAGGAAATTGTAGGAGATTTAGGCATTATAAATATCACTCTGAAACCATATGTGCGGCTTGTCAAGCAGCGACCATACCAATTAAATCCTAAGTATAAGCAGAAAGTGAAAGAGGAATTAGAGAATATGGTTGTTGTAGGAATCATCAATTTTGTGGATCAGTCTGATTGGGTGAGCCCTATGGTTTTTCAAGAAAATAAGACCAAGGGATAGATAATGATTTGTGTAGATTTGCGCAAGTTGAACAATGCATGCGTGCATTACCCCTTCTCTACTCCATTTTCAGATGAGATCTTGGATAATGTGGGAGGACAAGAGGCTTATTATTTTACTGATGGATTTCTAGGGTATCATCAGATTAGAATTGTGCCCGAAGACCGAAGCAAGACGACCTTTGCAACGGAATGGGGGTCTTTCCAATACACAGTCATGCCTTTCAGATTGAAGAATGCACCTGATATAGTCTCGCACGTAGTAGTTGTAGTGTTCAAAGAATTCATGCACAAGTTCCAGGAGGTGTATTTTTATGACTAGACTGTGTTTGGGCTGGTAAAGAAGCATGTGTCCAACCTATGCATGATGTTTGACACTTGTAGGAGGAATCGAATTTCTCTGAACTTGAATAAATACATATTATGTGTTCCGTTTGGAATCTTGTTGTGCCATATTGTGTGTCAACAAGGGTTGATGGTTGACCTAGCCAAGATTGCAGTTATCATGAACCTAGAAGTTACCACTAATGAAAAACAGTTGCGCTGCATTATGGGACACACCAGATATTACAGAAAATTCATTCAGTGCTATGCTCTGATCATTGTACCTATGGAGAGATTATTGAAGAAGGATGTGTCATTTTTCTAGGATGAGGAATGTCAAAAAAGCTTTGAGCTGCTAAAGGAAAAGATGGTTACCGCACCTATTCTAATATTCCCAGACTAGTCCAAGATCTTCCATGTACATGTGGATGCATCCAGTATAGCACTTGGAGCTGTTTTAGCACAGCCAGGAGAAGGAGACATTGATCACCCCATTTATTTTTCCAGTAGGAATCTCTCCAGTGTAGAGTGAAACTACTCAACCACAAAAAGGGAAGGATTGGCCATGGTCTATGCTCTGCAAAAATATAGGCACTATTTGCTAGGAGGACACTTCAAGATGTTCACTGACCATTTTTCTTTGAAATACCTGGTCAATAAGCATCTGTTGGGGGGGGGGAGATTTGTAGATGAATTTTTTCTATTTTAAGAATATGCTTTTGAAATCATTGTGAAGCCTAATTGATTGAATGTTGGACCTGATCATCTGTCACACATAGAAAATGGGGAGGAACCAACCAGTCTAGAGGAGGGACTACCTGATGCACAACTCTTTTCTATCAAGGTGGTCGACGAACACTTTGCTAATATTATACACTTTATGACCACTAGAAGTGCGCCCGTTGAATATTCGGTGCAATAAAAGGAGTTGGTTTCACGCACAGTTGATTTTACACTGATTTTTGTTCAATTGTACAAGCTTGAAGCAGATGAAGTATTAAGAAGGTATGTTTTGGAACATGAAAGACAAGAAATCTTGGTTGAGGCTCATGGAGGAGTGGTAGGAGGCCACTATGTAGGGAAGGCCACTTCGCAAAAGGTGTTGTGTGCTGGTTTATGGTGGTCCACATTGCACAACGATGCATATGTGTACTTTCGGGCTTGTGATGCATGAAAAAGAACAAGGAAGTTGTCGCGTACAGATGAAATGTCACTATAGCCACAAATGGCCCTGCAGGATTTTTATAAATGGGCTATAGATTTTGTGGGACCTATCAATCCTCTATGGAAGAATACTAGCATGCTCTATATCATCACTACCATGGATTATGTAACTAGATGGGTAGAAGCTAAGACAGTCAAGGATTGTATCGCAAATACTGTTGCACATTTTATTTTTGAACATATTATGACTAGGTTAGGGTGCTACACACTTTGTTAATGAAACCATTGAAGCTTTGACAAAGGAATTTCATATACATCACCAGAAAAGTACTCCTTATCACCCTCATGCGAATGGTGCAGTAGAATATTTCAATTTTTTTTTTGAGAATGGGCTCGCAAAGATCTGTAATGCAAATTGTAATGATTGGGACATGTGCATCCATTCTGTTTTATGGGCTTATAGGACCACATGCAAGAAATTGACTGGAAAAACACCTTTTAGAATGGTTTATGTGCAAGAAGAAATCATGCTAATGGAACTTATTGTCCCAAGCCTATGCATCGTGACATTCACTAATATGGTTGAGCCTGGCATCATGGAGGAATGTCTTGCGCAACTGGTTGCCTTAGAGGAGGATCAGTTCATTGCTAAATTTCATCAGCAAGTGCAGAAGGCACGCAAAAATGCTTGGCATGATAGACACATTCGACAGAAGGCATTCAAAGAAGACGATTTGGTTTTTTTATGAGTCAGTTTGCGCGGCAACCGAGAAAGTTCAGGAAGCACTAGTTCAGGCCATACATTGTGAAATAAATCATTGATGGAGGTGTGGTGCGCCTGGCTACGTTGTGCAGTGAGAATCTTCTTGGTTATTTCAATGGAAGCCGACTGAAGCTGTATAGGGATAACCTTGTGCCTACCAAATGACTATATGGCCAGAGAATGGGAATGCACTTGTCTGCATGTCGCACAGAGGAAAGGCATAGACAGGTAGAGGAAAGGCACAGACAGGCGTGGAAAGAGTGCAAAGGTAATGCGCATAAGGAGAAATTAGTCGTTGGAAAAGTAAAAGCGGGTGAAAAAGTGACTTTACCGTTGAATGGAGCAGGTTTTCTGCATTTAATGATGCGATCTTATAGGATTTTTGACCTTTTTTATGGGGGTAAGATGCATTTAATGAATATCAAACCATTTTCACCTTGGATCACCTACAAAAGGAAGGGCGTGGGTCACAGTCAGTTGCTTTGTTGTTTGAGTATATTGCACCTTGATCTTATCTGTGAATTGCACCATGAATTTGTCTCTGAGAACTTTATGTCTGGCCGAGAGACCCCTGCATCTGACGTAAGCAACCACGAGTTCATTTTTTGACCAAGAATGACGGCCACTAACCCTGATGTTGGGTCACAAAAAAGGTACGTTTTACCCTTATGAGTGAATTGATTTATTATTAACTTTCATGTGTTTACCTTCATTTTATTTTTGTGCCTTGATTTATTGTTTACTTTCATGGCTGTATTTTTCCCATGCTATTGAAAGAAGCATAATCAGCGAGAATTCCCATTGGACATGGTCCAAACATGCACCATATGTACCAAATACCATGCCACTGAACAGTGCTTGTCACTACTAGGGTTGAAAACAGTCTTCAAAGAAGCAGAGGAGGAAGTAAAACCAATATATTTAATGAATCAACGTTGACAATGGCAAGCCTGAATTGCACGTATGTCACAAGATCCATCTTAGTTCTTTTCTTCTTCGCAGTTTAATCAACAACAAAACCCTGGGACAAAATGGAAAAATAAACCACCTTTTTCTACCTGGCCATCTCAACCATTCTCCATGCCCCCTTGGCCAACTCAATCCTTTCTAAGTAACGGCCAGCCAAATTCTTCTTTCTCTCCTCAATTTTGGAAAAACAATCCATATTCATCCCAGTGGCCTGCCTCTACTTCACAAAATACCAATTGGTCCCAAAATTATCAGCGACCCTTGGGAATAACCAATTCACCTATGGGAATAGGTCCTTAACCTCAACCCACATTTCTAGCTCCATATCCGGTACCACGTAACTCTCAGCCTCTGATATGCCCTCAACTTCCAGCTCAACCGAACTTGAATCCCAACAATAGACCAATGTAGTTGATCCAAATCATTGAAAATCTAGACCTCGAAGTCGAGAAAAAATAATGTAGTGAACTTAGGCTAAGATATGTACGCCTTATTAGCCCAGGGAAAGTCACAGATCCGCAACAAGACAAATCAGAACACCCAGCTGAAATTAATCCATCAACATTAATCAATACATAAATAAGGTAAGAATAAGGCACAAGTGAACAAGAAGACACTGGGAAACTTGTTAGTGCTTTTCCCCCTTTCCCCGAAAGATTAGTGATACCTAAACCAATTGTTTATCCAGATTTTGATCTTTTGGGGGAACTTAAAAATATTTGTATCAAAATTCCTCTCCTCCAGGCCATTCAAGACATCCCTATCTCTATTAAGACAATTAAAGAACTATGTATAAAAAAACCTATGAGGAAAACAAAAACTTCACTAACTTTCCATGTCATATGAACCTTGTCTGATTTATTATTGGGCAGGGAGACACCTGTAAAGTATGAAGATCCAGGACGTCCTACAGTCACATTAAAAATCTATGGCCGTTGTTTCCCAAACACGCTAGTCGCCTTGGGTGCAGTCATTAATATTTTGACTGCAGAAACTTGTGAAACTCTTGGCATTACCGCTTTAGAACCAACCTCCACCTTGCTGGAACTCGCCAATCGATCAGTTGTCAAACCAGAAGGAAATTTGCAAGACATCATGGTTTTTTTTTATTCATGGGAGTACCTGGTATATTTTCTAGTCATAAATCTAAAAATCCGAATGGATGGACATCCCTTGATTTTGTGTCAACCTTAGTTGGCCACAACCGACACTTACATAGGCTTTCGTATAGGCAGCATGACCATTTCTAAAGGGGAGGTCGTAAAAAATCTTTTTCTCTATCCCCCATCCAAACCAAGTCTTCCCATGGTAAAAATTCACAAACACCTGCCAGCATACTTGGAGGAAAACATTCGTTCACCACTCACAGTTTCCAAAGCACTTGGATTCAAAAATCAGACTGAAGATGACATAATCAATAATTTTATTAATCAACCAACTACTGTAGAAAATGAAAAATTGAAAATGATAAAAGCAATCCTTGAAAATGAGGCACATGAAGACCCTTTGAAGGATAACGATGACCATCACATACCCACAACTTCCTTTCATAATAAAAACCCTATCGAAATTGAACCAAGAAAAATTTTAAACATCAACAACAATCTAAACGATGACCAACAATAGAAGCTCATTAAATTTTTACAAAAATACAAAGGAGCCTTTGTTTGGGATTATTCAAACATGAAGGGCATAGATCTCCAACTGTGTACCCATCTTATTTACACCAAAAATGATATTCGTCCCATCAGGAAACCTCAATGAAGATTGAATCTACACCTTAAAGATATTGTGAAGGAGGAATTACAAAATTTTCTAGATGTGAACTTCATTTATCTTATTTTGGATAGTAAATGGGTCTCTCCTCTAGTATTTGTCCCTAAGAAAAATAGAAAGTGGTGAATCTGTGTGGGTTACAGAGAATTGAACAAAGCCACGCAGAAGTACCACTTCCCTCTTCCGTTCATTGAGAAGGTCCTTGATACATTAGCAGGGAAACGATTATTCTCATTTCTTGATGGTTTCAGTGGATATAATCAGATTCAAATTGCCCCTGAAGACCAGGACAAAACCATGTTCATCTTCCTATGGCTTACATTTGCTTATAGAGTGTTACCCTTTGGCTTATGTAATGCCCCAACCACATTCCAAAGAGCTATACTCAACATTTTCGCTGATCTGATAAATGAATCTCTTGAATTTTATATGGATGACTTCACCCCATATGGGAATGATTTTGAACAAGCACTGCAGACATTGGAAAAATTCTTGGAACGATGTATCGCCACCATATTATTTTTGAGTAATGAAAATTGTCACATGATGATGACGGAAGGCATGATCCTAGGACATTACATCTCCACAGCTGGAATATAGGTAGATCTGGCAAAGATAGAGGTAATTCTCTTACTATCCACACCCTGTACTTAGACAGAGGTACGTAGTTTCCTTAGGTATGAAGGATATTACCGTAGGTTCATAAGGAATTGTTCACAAAATTGTTGTGCCTCTGTATGCTTTAACTAGAAATGTTGAATTCAAATGGTCTGAAAAGTGTGACACTGATTTTATATATTTAAAGAGGTTAGTCTCAACTGCACCAGTATTACATGGTCCCAATTGGGAAATACCATTTCATATTTCATCAGATGCATCATACAAAGTGATATGAGTCATTCACAATCAAGAAGAAGATAAAAAACCCTATGATATTTATTATATCAACAAAAATATCACCCCTGCTGAGCTAAACTATACAGTCACTGAAAAGGAATTCTTAGCAGTCATATATGCCATAAATAAATTTAGACACTATATGACTGGCTATCAAGTTTTTCTCTATACTGATCATTCTTCCATTAGGTACTTAGCTAACAAACCAATTACAAATGGGAGAGTGACTCATTGGCTATTACTTTTGTAGGATTTCAATATCACTATTAAAGACTGTCCAGGAAAGGAGAACCCATTCGTATATTTTATGTCTCGGGTCCCAAAGGTAAATGATTCGCTAGAAATAGAGGACTAGTTTCCTGATGAACACCTATTTGTTTTAACAGTGAAAGCATCATGGTATGTGGACGTGGAAAATTACCTCACAGTAGGAAAATTGCCCAGACATTTAATAACAAAAGAAATGAAGTTGATCATCCAACACAATGCCCGCTTTTCTTGGGTTGGTGGGTATCTCTTCCACACATGAGTTGATATGAACATACGGAGATGCATCCGGGAAGATGAAATTTTTGACATCCTAAGGGCCTAACATGATGAACCTTGTGGTGGAAACTTCGCAGACAGAAAAACCAGGAAAAAGGTATTATAAACAGGCTATTATTGACCCACTATTTTTAAGGATGCTAAGAAATATATGCAGGCCTGCGATAGCTGCCAAAGAATGGGTCGTCTCGGTCAATATGATGAAATGCCCCTACAACCACAATTGGTGATAGAACCTTTTGAAAGGTGGGCACTAGATTTTGTTGGTCCATTCAATCCAACCTCAAACCAGAAAGCTTACATACTGCTTGCCACAGATTACGTAATGAAATCGGTTGAAACAATAGCATTTCCAAGAGCCATAGAAGAAATGGTTATTAATTTTATTTTTGAAATATTTGTGTGATATGGCTTACCCAGAGAGGTGATATCAGATGGAGGGGCGAAATTAGTAGGACATAAGATTACAACCACTCTACAGAACTACCACATTTCGCACAGAATCACTTCTCCCTATCACCCACAGGCGAACGGGAAGGTCGAAAGTAATAATAAAGTCATTGAAGCAATTTTGACTAAAACGGTCTTGACACATCGACGGGACTAGGCTACTAGACTACCAGAAGCCTTATGGGATTTCCACACAACTTGGTGAAAAACTACTAGATATTCTCCGTACCAATTTGTATTCAGCAAGGAACCAATTTTTTCCATTGAATTTGAAATAAATACTCTCAGAACAAACCAAGAAGTGGGACTGGACTTGACAGGGGCCCAAACCAAGAGACTTCAAGAGATAAATAAACTATATGAAGCCTAATTACTTTCTCTACAACGTACTGCAATCATTCAGCAACAATGGGCTAAGTGGCATGACATCCTGATCAAGAAGAATATATTCTAGGAAGGAGACTGGGCACTCTTCTATGACTCCATATTTCAAGACTTCCCAGGTAAACTATAGACACGATGGCTTAGCCTATACAATATTCAAGAAGTGCATAACAATGGCACTCTCACTTTGACCACCATAGATGGTTCTGGTTCTTCTTTCCAAGTAAATGGACATCGGGTACGTCTTTATCATAAACCACCCACAAAGGAGTCTTTCTGCCAATAGGTACGTGACGACCCTGCCATGCAAATTTTAGCTGCAGGGAATAACGACCCGACAGCTTTACCTTCGTAACAATCCTTTCTTTTCAGTTTTGTAAATAATGTATATATCTTCTTGCATTTGATTTTGATTTACGATTTGATGATTTTTTCTATTCAATCAATTGAACAACCAATATTTTTCTTTTTGTGTTTTGTTGTTCAATCGACTAAACAACCATTGTTCTGTCAAATGAACAACGAATTTTATTTTTGAGTGTTTTTTTTGTTCAAACGATTGAACAATTGGTATTAAATCGACTGAACAACCGTTGTTCAGTCAAATGAATAACATAATTTATTTTTGAGGTTTTTGTTGTTCAAATGATTGAACAGATGATGTTCAATCAACTGAATAGATGTTGTTCGGTCAAATGAACATCAGATTTTATTTTGTGTTTTTTGTTGTTCAAATGATTGAATAGTTGTTTTTCAATCAACTGAACAGGCATTGTTCAGTCAAATGAAAAATAGATTTTATTTTTGATTGTTTTGTTGTTCAAATGATTGAATAGTTGTTGTTCAATCGACTGAACAACTGATGTTTGGTAAAATGAACAACAAATATTGAACAAATGTTGTTCAATCGTCTAAATGGCCGTTGTTCAGTCCAATGAACATCGAATTTTATTTTGTGTGTTTTGTCGTTCAAACGATTGAACAACCACTATTCAATCGACTGAACAATCATCGTTCATTAAAATTAACATCATATTTTATGTTTTTGTGTTTTGTTGTTCAAACAATTGAACAGATGATGTTCAATCGACTGAACAATTGTTGTTTTGTCAAATGAACATCGGATTTTATTTTTGTGTGTTTTTTGTTGTTCAAACGATTAAATTGACTGAACAACCGTTGTTTTGTCAAATGAACAACATATTTTATTTTTGCGTGTTTTTTGATGTTCAAACGATTGGAAAACAATTGTTTAATCGAATGAACAACCTTGATTTTTGTAATAAATAGCTGTATAAATGATTTTTTTCCAATTTCATGACCATATAACAATTTTTTATGCACTTTCTCATGAAAAGTATATTGTGAATGGGGAATGAGAATCTAAGAAGGAGAAAAACGGTGATATTTATAACAATTATGATTTCTTTTACCTTTGATGGGTATCTTTATTTCCAGACACTGATATGATCTAAACTATGTAATGGTTTGTTGGATATCTTTTCTTCAAAGATATTATGAAAAAATTCATTATATTAATACCATGATGGTTTATCTTTTTACACTATCAATGGTTGATCTTCTAGGGTAGGGTCACTTAGGAATAAGTGTATAAATTTTATTGGTATTTCTTGTCACTCCTCACACCATCCCTAACCCTTAAGGAGCTAATGAGCCTCCCTCTTTTTATGATCTAAAAATATACAAATATGAAAATAATATGAAAATATTTTAGAGAGGATAGGGGGTTTCATCATGAGCCAACCTACCATGATCATAAGGAGATAACAAGTAACATTCCCACAGTGGACACCACACCAGGGTAATGAAATTTTAGCTAAAACTACCTGAAAGATAGGAGGTATCATCACGAGCTGGCCTGATTACTTTGTTAAATATTGGTGAATGGCACCGTGGTTATCTGGTTACCAAGCCAGCACAATGGTATTTATATAAAATCAAATGAATTATCTAAGCACTAAATAGAGGATTATGGCTCATTTTTGGGTTAAAAAGAAACCCTGTCGAGGCTATGGACACCTGTTGGCAACAGTGGCTCTACTTGTGGCATTGGAGTTTCCTGTTGAACAACCAATCATTTTATATTCACTCATTCATACTAGCCCATTCCCAAAGGAGAATTTATCATGAGAATAGTGTTATCTTTATAAAAACCAATATGAATTTACTTAATTATTCTTATCACTTAATTCCAATAGTTGTTACCACTCTTTACATATCATGTTCTGTCATGATTTTCCATCAAAGAAAAAATCATTTTTCATAATCATTATTTCTATGTTTTTCCTTTCTAATAATTTTCGCACCATCTTCATGATTTGAGCTAATTTGATCGATTCCTACCACATTGTACGTCACTCTATTTATTATTCTAAATGCATTAAATGATCCTCAATGTCTTTCTCTTTTTCTGTGCTCTAAGGGCGTGCACGCCTTTTTCTTATTGGAGGGGGAAAAGGTGTACATAGGTATATATGGTGAGAAAGCATGCGAACTAATAATCAAAATCTGTCGAAACTTGCCGATTTGAAAAAAAATATATAATTGCATTTACAAAGCCTGCCAATTTGACAAAAAAACATATATGCATTTACACAACCTGTCGATTTGACAAACAAATATAATTTCATTTACACCGTTTTTAACAAATTCAAAGTATTTACATGCAATATTTGTGCTGTTCTAAACTTATGCATTCGTGAGTAGTGCATGCTGAAGTAGAATTCAGTCTCTGAGACACAACAATCATGGGTGGAAGATATGTTCGCAACAAGCCCACAATACTCAATATTATAGAATAGGCTCGTGCTGTATTGCAGAATGTTGGTTGGCTCTCATATTTGGAAAAATTGCAGGGATTCCACACTGAGGCAACATTAGAATTCCTGCAGAACATGAAGAATGGACATACAACTGTGAAATGAAGAGACATAACCGTATCATAAATTTTAATAGCTGAGGTTTCTCAACTTTTGGCAGAAGGAACAAAGTGGAATGACAATCACATTCTGTTACATGAAGCAATTGCAGTATTCCAAGATCCATATGAGAATTTGGTATGCAAAGCAAGGGGGATTCACCCTGTGACTTTGAAGGAACCATGGAAGGAACTTGAAATCATCATTCAGAAGTATATTACATGCGATGGTCACCAAGACAAGGTAAAACCCCAGAAACTCAAACTTCTAGCCATACTCAAGTAGAAAATTTCAGTTAATTTGCCATTTTTCTTGAATTCTTTGTTGCATGACATATCTAGTCGGGTTAGGATAGCTACAAATTAGCACACAGTCATCAGCCATCATGGTATGATAAATTTTATTGTCAATCATGGAATAAATGAGCATCATTTAACTTGGTACAACTTTGTAAACCTTGTCCTAACCCCATTAGAAGAAAACCTAGACAATAGAGAAATTGACCAGCCAAGAAGGGAAATATTAATTCCAAGGAAAGGCAGAGGAAAAAGGAACCATGCCTTGACCTCAGGGTCAGTGAAATGAAGATGCTCTGAGCGATTAAGTTCACAAAAAAACACTTCAACCTTGGCCGACAAGGAAGGACCATCTCATTCACCTCCTCTAAACACAGAAGAGGGAATTCTATAGGAGTATGAGGAGGAAATGGCCAGAGTGCTAGAAAGTATGAGTGCATTTAATGAAGAAAGAAACCCTCTGGGAATTTTGAGGGATTGAGAAATCCTCTAGACCAGGCTGCTTCTCATGGTAGTTCTGGTCACACTAAGATTTTACCATCTGAGGATGAAATACAAAATTTAGGGGATTCAGCACCCTGTGGTGGTGTATATGTGGAGGAAGGAAAATTTGAAAAAAGAAATCCTTAGTCTGAAAACTAGTCAGGTGACACCATCCCATTGGAAGAAATTATTGATATAGGCACAATTCCCATGGTGCCTAAATAGAAAACCATCCTATTTGACCATATTACTGATATAGGCACAATTTCCATGGTGACTGTAAAAAAATGTTGTCCCATTGGATCAAAACACTGATATAGGCACAACTTCTTCAGTGCTTGAAGAAAATGTTGTTTTACCAGATCATGGCTTTGAAATTGGTACAAAATCCTCTATGTATGAATCAAGTACTATGCCCTTTTCTACTGGAAACCCTACAAAGAAAAGTAAGTCAAAAAGGGATAAATTGAGGAAATCACGTAAGAAGTACAAAAAGTTGAAAAGAGCAGTCAAGCACTTAAGAGAATGGTTAAAAGAGGTAGACAAGGCTTGGAAGCCTAAGAAAGAAACAAACAAAGATGATACTCAAACAAAAGTAGAGACACACACTGTTGAAACCCAAACAAAATTAGAAACGTAGACAGTGGAAACTCAGACATATGAGACACCCTTTTATACTCCTTTGGTAAAAGAAGTCGTTATTTCAAGACTTCAAGACACATTGACATAGACCCAACAAGAATTGGCTAACTATAATAAGGAAGTGGTACCACTACAGGTACATCAGGAGCTATTGGAAAAACTCAAGAAACTTACTGCAACTAAAGATGAGACTTTTGCCAACTTCAGAAGTGAAAAGGAAAAGGTAAAGAAGGCACAAGCTCAACTTGAAGAAGCCACAAAGAAAAGTAAGACTATTTGCTCAATTTACTCAGATTTCCTGTCTTGTAGACCACCTAATTATGCTCAGTTCTTATTATAAATATATATGTTATTGAAATTAAAGGCCATTAGAGTAGGGAAACCCACCGAGTTTAAGACTACTGCAGAATTTGTTTAGTGTTGTGGGGACCAGAATGAGAATTTTCAGCACCTCTTGTGTGAACTATATTTGCACAACTTATTTTTAGAAGATGAAAGAGACAGTAACCCAAGTACCTTTATAGGAGACATCCAATTTCAAGCATTCATCTCTTTTGTTGATAATCAAATTAAATGGGCTAAATCTTATAACATTTTTCAAAAAAGAGAACATGGTCTAGATCTCTGGGTCAGAGGGGAACCCACTAAACCTCTGCATCTCTTCACTCAACACAAAATATTTATGACACAGGAAGGGGTTATAGAAAAATTGGGACCACTCCAAAAGGAACTTGTACAATATGGGAGAGAATAATTTCAGGAGGTTAGAGAAGATGCCTTGTTAGTAGCTAAGAAAAGATGGTAGGCATCCACCAACAATGTTAAGAATCGGGAGCCTTTTAATTATAGAAAATTTAAAGAAATTTTTGTTCTTTTTTTCACACATAGTAACATCATTTTAAGCATGGTTCCTACATGGATAGGGTGCCGCTACAGGTGTACTATCATATGGTACCCTCCTGAAGGCTACCACCATAATTATGAACTTCCAGAGGGTCATGAAAGTCAGGATTTTGCAAGAGTTAAACAAAAACATGGTTTTAGACTGTATAAAGAGGAATTCTACCCTACCTATTATTTGAATTTGTTACACCTCAATTATCTCGTTGCATGAGGACATGCAATACGGTAAGATAGGGAGTATGTTGGGTCACGAAAAAGGTACGTTTTACCCTTATGATTAACTTGATTTATTATTAACTTTCATGTGTTTACCGTCATTTTGGGAGAAAATGTGGAAGAATTCATTATAAATAAAGGATAAAAATAATTATCAATAAATTATGTAATTATGAGGGAAAAAGGCTAACTTCCATTATTTTTAGGTGCAGGAAATCCAAACTGATTAATCGTTGTTCAAACGACTGAACAACTCTGGACATAAAAAGGAAAACGATATCATTTTTGTTTATACAGGCTAATGACAATCAAGGAGGGCCTCGCTCATTCTATAGCACAAACTGTTATACAACTATGAAATCCTCAGGATCTCTTGATCCTAAGGATTTGCCTATATCTGTTATGTTTCTCTATAAATATATAAAAGATCAATAAATGGAATGGAACAGGGAATTTATTATCCGTTTTTTGTAATTTTATTTTAATTTCATTCCTTCTAAACAAGAAGCTTTCGTGCTCAGCGATGTTGTACTTTGACTATTAAATTTAATGAAAGAGATATTGGCTTTTCCATAATCGTATTCAGAAAATCATTCAGCAGAGACTTCTGGAGATCCTGGGCCTAGTTGCTAGGAGTTCTAGTGTTGTCTTGTGTTATATTCTCATTTCCTTGTTTTATAATTGATCATTTATGTGTTTTATAGAATTCATAATTGATTCAAATTTCATTAGCATCGAGTGGTTTTCATCCTATTGAATTAAAGTCTTAATTGCTTTCATTTTCTTCATGAATGTTACTTCTCACAAGGTATTTGAATAACTAGATTGTTGTTCATTCAAAGTGAGTTTGTTAGTTGATCAACCATTGAGATTTTCAATTGCAGAATGTGATTGTGATACTTGTTGTTCAGTTACTGCAATATTTCCTGTCTAATTAATAGATTGATATAGATGTTAATAGATTGATGTATATATATTAGTCAGTAATTCAGGTTCAGTGTGAATTCTTTTAAGTTTGTATTTCCATCTACTTTCATAGAATATATTATAATTAAGTTAAGTTAATTAGTTGAAGTTATGTAATGATTGTTTTTATTGCTTTGATTGAACTTCAAGAATTAGATTTTTCTTCTGCAACGATTTTGATTTAATAACCTCTAATTTCACTTGCATAGACTATGTTGAACACTCTTGAAATAAAAATACTTACCCTGGGTTGATGATTAATGTAGGCATTAGGATTGTTTTTAAATAGACATCTTAGTGGCCCAACACCTGAGAGTGCACCATATGAAGAACACTCTGTGCCGCTCACATCGTCTACAGAGCCAAGATCAGATGATGTTCATGAATTTGTACCAGAGGTCCAAGAAGTCATGTCCACATCGGCTAAGGGAAAGGGTAAGATGACCAAGGGGTGATCTTCGAAGTCATGCACATCACCTGTAGGCGACCCAACCAAGAAACCCATGAGCGTGAATGAGGAGGATGCACTCTTCCTTAAGCCCATTTCATGGCTCCCAAAGTATGTGAAGCCACACAGACCCTCTGTGAGGGTGCCCAAAGTTTTGCATACAGTGCACGCATACCTGCAGATGCCACTGATCCCAGAAGAAGTTACGTTGGTGGGGGACATGTTCGGGAAGCTCCCCCTGGTCAAATTTGATTATTTTGAATTGGTGAACGAGGATATGTTCCATGAGCTTGTGCATGAATATTACCTTGAGCGCGTATTATATGATGGAGTAGTGAAATTAGAGCCTATGTCATGGGTCTGCGGGGCTGAGCAAAGTGGGGATTCTCAATCTATTGAGGATTCCCCACTTTTGCAGGTACCCAGTCACCAGTTTCTGTGTGTGCTAGTTGTTGGCGTTGATCCATGATGCATGTTTATGGATCAAGAATTGAATCCCCATCAATGTCGTGCTGATACACCAAATCATCGGCATGTCCAAGAAGGGGCCCCATCCCATGTCTCGTTTTGGAAAAATTAATGAGAAAAAAGTCGCCACCAAAGTCAAGAAGGATTACAAGGTTGGGCATGACTCTAGGGGGTTCCTCGTACAACAAATTTTTGACCTAGAAGTATGCCTTGGAACCCTAGTCTTGGGATGCAAGCTAGTGAGAAAATGCCGACCTAAGGTGGTCCCTGCGCACATTATCGTGTTGGCGGGACAATGTGAGAAATGAGTAAGTTACAATTGGTCACAGTACCTCTATCAGGATTTCCTGGAGAATATGCACGAGGCGCAAGAATAATGGAAGAAGTTCAGCTACTCCTAGCTGCTTTTGTAGATTGCTCTAATTTCATGGGAGATGCCAGAGGGCATAGTTCTCCCAGAAGTCGAAGTTGTTGTGTGCTAAGCGGTGTGCTACGCCAATCTGTGGGATTCACCAGACCCATAGAGAGTAAAAGAGAAAAAAATCTTATGGGTTCTATTTGAAGGTTTTTTGGCAGCAAATATCCACTCACAATCCCGATTGTCCTTGGCCGTGTATTCCAAGTACAGAGCCATTGCATATTTCCAGGTCACGATGCATAATATATAGATCCAGTTGCGTAAGGACCTTGTTTGGTACAACCTGGCTTACATGGTCACGAAGGCTGAAATCGACCAGGTCCTTGAAACCTGTCCTGAAGCATGGAAGATCGGGATAGATTCTACTGTGCTCGTCAGAGCCTCCACGTCCAACAAAGAAGAAACAAAAGACAAGGACGTAGAGAAGGAAGCGGAAAAAGAAGCAGAAAAAGATACCGAGAAGTAAGCTGAGAAATAAACGAAGCAAGAACCTGAAGGAGAAGAAGAATTGGACATTGGAGGCCTAGATGGTCTGGATGGCACTATATCAAATTCTCCCAAAGGCACTAAATGCGGTGCCGAGACCTCCAAGGGGGCGTGCAAGAAGAGGAAGCGCTCGAAGGTCGAAGGAATAGAGGACATTACACTAACCGAGAATGACCTTGAAAAGATAGCAGATGCTGTCGCATCTGCCTTGGAAGATAGGCAGAGAGCGATGGAAGAATAATACAAGGCTATGGTAGAGGCATTATAGTCAGGGTTGCAGGTGTTGTAATTTAATACTGAAAACATCCAGGCGAGCATGAATAAAGAGAGGCCGATTCAAGGGAGCGAGCCTAGAACCATGATTATCATCACGACGGACAGCAGGATCTACCCCTTCTCAGGTGCAGCAGTCACCGTCAAACAACCCGAATTGTGCACCCAAGTGCAGACCTTCCCAAAGGTTGGGATAGAATTGTCAATGCTTCCTAGTGGTAAGATGCATGCAATACAAACCATTATTACAGACGAGTTGCAGTTTAGGGAGTTGCGCGTGCACCAGCAATTGAGTGAAGCTAAGCAGAAGATCGCGAAGAAGGCTTAAGAATATATCCAAGCTCATACAGAGAAATAGGAAGATGTAGCACAATAAGAAGAATTAGAACATCTGATCGATAGACTGTGTGGTGATCTTCCAAAAGTAGCCATTCCTACGTGAGCTGCGCTGCAAGTTAAAATCGAAAGTTTGGTAACAACATTAAAAACCTCTCGATCCGAAGTGCAGGTAGTGAAGGAATATTTTGAGAAAAAAACCGTAGAATTGTAGGCCAAGCTGCAACAAGAAACTCCACCAGAAGTGTGAGTGCAACGAGCTTCCCTAGTTAAAGAAGCCTCGGCAACTATTTCCGCCACAGTTGACAAGGGCACCACGATGCTCCGAAACAAATATGGGACTATGGACATCCGTGTAGATGAATTAATCGGTTAGGAATATTTCACAAGAATTTCATGCCAAGGATCAGACATTCGATGATCTTCAGGAGGCCCTGCCTACTTTTGTACCTGCTCAGCACATGGCCCGATTGCAGACAAGCCATATCTTGTGCGAAGAAGTGGAGGAAATACACAGAAAGAAGCATATTGTGATGAAACACATGAAGCCATGGGATGATGAAGTGATGAATTTGTTGCAGGATCTGGATGTCTTGGTGAAGAATTTGAACCAAACTTCTCAGAGCATAAATCTCGCCACAGAAGGGCTGAATTTACAGAAATTGGTGGACACGGCGCAGAGTGCAACTGATCAGAGTGTGGGCATCCTGACACACTTCATTGCTACTATCGAGGAGTTGCAGACAAATATGATGAACCCACTACCTCTGTGACTCGGGATGAGTCACAAGATTGTGTCGGGGGCTTGTTGGAGCGGGGTCCCTTAGGACCGCAATTTTGATAAAAATATAGTATTTTTGTAGTTTTGAGTTGTACGCACTAAGAAATGCATAGGTCAAGGGGCTTTGGGGTAGGTCAAATCCCTTTCATGAGTTGTAATGGGAAAAATGGTCACAAGCTAAAGATATAAATAGGAGTCTAGATCGAGTCAAATAGATAAGTTTGGAAGAAGTTTTGATAAGATTATAATGTTTTGAGTTGTGAAGCAAATTTGTCTGGGTATAGAAAGCTCCTGTTGGTTGTGTGCACATAGACCTTAGTCTTGCTGTATGCAGACCCTGCTGGCTGTGTGCGTGGGTGGAATTGAAGTATTGTAAAGGGATTCCAAACTGTGAATGAATAAAGAAGTGTTTGGATAATTCTAAGTATCAAATGCATCATTGTTTCGCTTTATGATATGTTTTTGTGTATTATTTCCATTTACTGCATTATCTGTGTTTGGATCAGTTGTGTACATGCTTTTCTGTCTTATATGAATTTTGAATGCATAGATATGTAACTGTAAGAATTGAATATCACCTTACTAAGACCATTGAAGGAATTGTGAAGCCTTTATCTATGTGCGTGCAGGATAACCTGGGTAATTTGACCTAGATCTGCCTGGTTAGAGATTCTAGTTAGGGTTTATGTTGCGAAGGGTTGACTGCTAGTATTATAGACCTGAAGACACCCACATCATTTAATTCTCTCTCAGGGTGTGGAAACCTGGTTCCAACACCCCCCCATACTGCTTCAGGTGAGACTTTGACCTGTGCAAGTAGGTCACTGCTGAAAAGGCCCATAGCATGAGGGTTTTTTTGGTTAAACTTAACTCTGAACCTGGGTCAGGACCCCTCAAGAAAACAACCTCCCCGGTGGATTTATCTGTAAGAGAGGGTGGTGCTCGAAGAAAAGGTTACCCCGCAGATTGCGGGGGTGCCCGCTTTAAGCGTTTGTCTTGTCATACAAGTCATGTGGATGGTCTGATCACATACAATTTGGAAAATTTATCTAATAGCTAGCTCACTCAGTATGTTTGGGCATGTAGTAATAGTTAAGTGGTCAGGGTCCCCTTCTAGAGCGAGGTGAATAGACTAATCCAAGTGGAGTGGGGAAATACTCTAGGCGGAGGATTCTGGTGTGAAGGGTTTTTGGGAACTATGAAATGACAACATGGGTGGGCTTGCCATGGCATTAGCCCTTAGGGTCAAGCTGGAAAATGAGCAGGATGTGTGGCCGAGTAAGTGGAAGAAGAAGAAGTGGTCATGGAAGAGGAGGGAGACCTTTAAGGATTCTAATATCCAGGTCATGTGCTACAGCTGCTAACACTAGCATCCATAACAGAGAAATTGAGAGATATTCATTCTATCCTCGACATAATTTTCCAACAAAGGTACGATGGTAGGAATGAAATTATAGCATATATTAATGATGTCCAATTTACATAGGAAGGGATCCTAGAATGACTTGCTTCGGTCCGTCGTCAACATATCAACGGAACGGCTGGATGAGATCGAGGCAAGGCTAGTCCATATAGACTAATGTGCATGAAGGACATGGCCCTCGTGCGGTCTCGGGAGGAGCTCAAGCTCCAAACTCCCCTTTGTGAAATGGTTTCTATTGGATGTTTTTCAGTTTTTTCAGTTTTTTGGACAATCTGATTAGTTTACCGATGCCATTTTTGTAACAACTGGTTTTATCTCTCTATATTTTACAATACTCTCCTAACTAACAAATCCAGTCGGAGTGAAGCTGAGAAAGCAATGGGTTTTTGGACAAAAGGTTGTAAACTTTTGAAGAATTAATGAAAGCATTTCAATTGACCAAAAAAAAGTGTCATGTGTGTTATGTACCACAATATTTCAGGTTCAAATCCCCAAAGTTTACCCATGGTTAGGGGTGTGTTGGAGGCAACATGGTTCCCTTAGGGATTATAGTGGCAGTGTGATTCATGTGATTATAGTGGTAGCGTGCTCGGGAGAGGTGCACACCTAGGGATTATAGTGGTAGTATGTTAGGGCGACATTCACCTAAAAATAATAATGGCAGTAGTTGGAATTGATTCCATGTCAGGAGAAGAGGGTACAATAATGACCCACTTAATTCTTCTAATATTAAAAAAATAAAAACAATCTCCATATATATATATATATATATATATATATATATATATATAAAATTTATATTTTTAATTTATTTTTTAAATAATTTTCAATTAAAATAATTTAAAATTTGAGTAATTGACAATGAAGATAAATTAATGATGTTAGATCTAAGATTTTTTTGATCCATAATGTAGATAGATAAATGTCTTTAGGATTAATCACATCATTAGGATTTGGTCGACGTTTCAAACCATCTAATGTGGTTCATCCTCATGACAAGGTGAAGAAGGAAATCGATCTCATTGAATAAAGAGTAAGGATGTGCCATTGCCTAGTGATAGCTGTTAAAACTAGTCGTTAAAAACTAGCCGCTATTTAGTTAATTAGTTAGAAAATTAAAAGTTTTTTAATTATTTAAAAATATTATTCATCACAAGGGTCAACCAATGAATAATATAATAATTTATTAAAATGGTTAAATTATTTAATAAGGGAGAAGGGTTAAATAATAGTATAGGGGATAATATTTAAATAATTAAATTATAAAATTAATAAGAGAGAAGGTAAATAATAATATAGGGAATGATATTAAAATATTGAAGTTGTAAATGAATAAAATATATAAAAAGAGAAAAATTATAACTATTATAAAGAGCAAAATATAAATCATATATATATTAATAAGAGCTAAGAATTAATATAATAATATAGTTCAAGGGATATTATCTAACAAGAGGAAATAGCATAAAAATATAAACGGGAGAAAAAGAAAACAAGGAAGCAAAGGAAGAGGCAAAAACCAAAACAAAGGGATGAGAATAAAACCAAAGGAAACCAACGCACATGGGAGGAGTCACCTTGAGAGGGTCGAAGTCTAGCTCTTACTTAGTTTCCACCCATCATCTCTAGTTTTTAATGGCTAGTTTTAACAACTATCATGAGGAATTCAACATCCTTACTATTTATTCAATGAGATTGATTTCGTTCTTCACCTTGTCCTAAGGATGAACCACATTAGATGATTTGAAATCCTAGTGATATGATTAATCCGAAACACATTTATCTATCTATAAATTAATGATGTTAACGTACTCTGTATTTAAAAAAAAATTGAAATCCTAAATACAATATAATTTGAGAACTGTCAGTGTTATATTAAAATCTAAAGGTTTTACTAGAAATTTATATTTAAAATATAAATAGAATTTTTATATCAGAATTTATTGAAAAAACATTTTATGTATGATTATGTAGAGTTTCATAGTAATTATATTGTTGATGTAGATTTTTTTAAGATTAAAACTATGGGGAGTATCCAAAATATAATTATTTTTGGAAACCGTGTAGAGTTTTAAGAATCTCCCAAATTTTGGAATCTGTAGAGTTTCCGAAATTTCTAGAATTTTGGAAACTCGACGCCAGTTTTCATGAGCAACGCTTATTTCGTATGCTATCGGCTCATTAATGCGGTGGCAGGTACACTGCCCACTATTAGATTTTAAATTTAAATTGTTTAAATGTAACAGTGAGCAGTGTATCTGCCACCGCATTAATGGACGCATAGAAAATAATGTTCGCCCCCCGTTTTCATGCACAAGAACAAAACGTCTGATGTACTACCCATTAAGACAACAGGGAGAAAACTATAAATCGGCTCCGTATACTGTGCTCACATATTCTGAAAAACCAAAATCCAAAAATTGAACGAATTGCATAAACAGTGTTCGCATAATTGCATTTTGAACGAATTAGCAGATTCTGTCATTCAAAATGCTGTTGGGCATGCTTATGTGATATGAGGGGCCACCAAAAGAGATTCGGAGTCACTGTTTTGGGATTAACTTAAAAATGATGGCTTCGGTCAACATTCATGGAACGATTTCAATGTGTGCCCCACACAGAACGTGCACCATCTTGAACTTCAAAAAAGTAATGCTCTTGAGTACGTCGATTTCATAAAAAATAAGGAGATTTCATGTTTTTTTTCTCTGGGATCAAACATAACTTACAGGTTGTCATCACCCTGAACTCAAATGTCACTTTTTGCTGCACATTCACTGTTGAATGCACATTCACTGTTTTGGATTGTATGGAACATGAAATAACATTCGAGTGGGATGGTCGGCTTTAAGGACGACCGCTTCCAGGAATGGGCATTCTGATAAGTTGCAGGCCATACTCTGTAGGGATTTTGAAATTTGATCTGACTCTGTAGGGATTTTGAAATTTGACTGTTTGCCCATTCATTCATAAATTTATTCTTCCAAAAGCAGAGCTTTAGGAGTTGGTACTGAAACATGAATGAGACAACTTGATTTGACTCTGTATGGATTTAGAAGTTTGACTATTTGTCTATTCATTGATAAATTTATTCAAATCTTTTGTAGTTGGTACTGAATCATGAATGGGATGGTTTGATGACTGTTTTGCACATTCATTCATAAATTTATTCAATGCTTTAGTTGTTGGTACTGAAACATGAATGAGATGGTTTGATTTGACCTTTTATATGGATTCTGAAGTTTGACGGTTTGTCCATTCCTTCATTAATTTATTTATACAAAAGCAAAGCTGAGGAATCAGAGACCAT
This sequence comes from Pinus albicaulis, assembly GCA_034641835.2. Classification (NCBI taxonomy): domain Eukaryota; kingdom Viridiplantae; phylum Streptophyta; class Pinopsida; order Pinales; family Pinaceae; genus Pinus; species Pinus albicaulis. The sequence continues at coordinate 675,797,741 of CM076573.1, forward strand.
TCTTCTTGCTGTTGTCATTTTATGAACAAAAATGCTTAGGGATAATCACTGTAGCGGTTTGTCCTCATTTTGTTTTTTTAATTTCAAAAACAATAGATTCTCCATATGAAGTGGATATATTGCAAATTGTAAACAAGTGTGTATATGCAATGTAAGCAAAAGTGTGTATACATTTGATCCAAGGGGACAAGTATATGACTATAGAGCAGCAAGCAAAGGCTATTCCTTCCTTGGATGAAGATGGTTACAAACCATCTATATAGTTGATCTTTTAACATTATCTTCGTCGTTTCAGACCCAAACCCTTTAAGACTGACCATGTAAACTGTGCTTTCCACATGGTTTGAAAAATAAAACACCGTCATCTCTTATATATATATATAGATTTATCAAATAAAAAATAAATTAATTAATTACTTTCCATTTGCCATTTTATACATTTTAGCTTGATATCATGTCTATGTTTATAGCAAGAGAGATGAAGTCCGTAACAAAAATCTATTTCTGATTATACTCTTTTGTCTTTCCAATTTCATTTTTTAACTTGGTGTTTATAAAATATATCATTGCTATTGCATTAAGCAGTTTTATTGGAGTATAACTTTATCTATATATATAATTAATGATTTCAATATTCATGTTTTATAATTTCAATTATTATTATTATTTTTTTAATGAAATATACTTGTAATTAATTTTAATTAATAATTAAAATTTAATTATTTGATTAAATATAAAAATTTTGGGAAAAAAAACACTTATTTTGAAATAAGATTTTGCAAATGAGGTAGTAAGCTAAGTGGACTTGATTGTGTGGAAAACTTCACACAAGCTCTGAAAGTGATAATGATGATTGACGCTATGTAATTCATTTCACTAGTTACAATCCCACTACTTCACAAATGATATCTAAGATTTTTAAAATTTTAATTTAATTATTAATAATTATTGGTGGATGTTAGATATTTAACTTTCACAAAATATTTTAGAATATCCTTAAAAGTAGTCACACATCAAAAGTTGAGATTTATTTCAAAATCAGTTATGCTTTTTTATTTTTTTAATTAAATTGATTAAATAAAAAATGTCATAGTTTTTTAAGCATGTGGTATTAGTAAGCCATGGTATTATATCAAAAGCTATATATAAGTTAATAATCTCCAAAATAAAGTGAGAGGTGAATCTCAATATTTAAGAATCTTACTACATATTCATTTTAAATGTATATATGTTTAAGTCATATATTACATTTTTTTATATTTAATTGTAATAATAATAATTTGAAATAAAGGTATAATTTAGTTAATTTTATGATTTTTTTTAACCTTAGCAATATGAAAAAATCATTTAAATTATATAGCTATGTCAATTACTACCGTAGATATCCATCTTAACTCTAGATCTACAAAGAGTGGAGAAGGATCAAATATCTTGAGAGACAAACCTCTTTTACAATGAAAAGCTATTTGATCCCTCTCGACCTCTTTGCCGTTGGTAGATCAAGAGTTAGATGGTTCTAGGCTGGTATAATATATATATAGTTGGCATTGAAATATTTTATTTATAATTCACTTTCTCCACATTAAAATGTTAAAACATGTTCCCTCATATTTTCCTATATGTATATATTTAATTATTATTATTATTATTATGATTTAAAATATTACATATCAAATCCATATTAAACATTGAAAGAATTACAAATCTCCCTCATACATTGAATTAGAAAGAAGCTACTAATAGAATAAGAATTCTCTTAATCCTTCTCTCTATATATGTTTCATGTTAAAATCTTTTACTATTGAAATATTTTATTCATAACCCACATTACTTTTTTCTTTGTTATTAATATTTTAAAAATCTTATACATTAATTCCATATTAAAAATGAATTTAATGACACATCTCCCTAGTTATGAACAGTGAGAATATAAGAATTTTTTAAAATAAATTACTTTATTTTTTCTTATATAAAGTAGATATAAAATTATGTTACTTAATATGGACATTGAAATATTTTAATAATTTTTGTTATTAATATATTTTTTATTATTAATATATTTTTGTTTTAAAAATGAATTACACTTCATGTAATATCATTAATACTATTTCTATCATCTCTATATTAAGTAGTGATCAAATTACATTTCTTCTTGGTACTAAAAAGTAAATTATTATTTTCCTACTCATCTCCATACTTTAATTCAAAAAATTACATTTCTTCATACTAAAAAAGTAAACCAATTTTTTTGCTTTCATTTATTTTATATCTCTATATAAAGTTATGTAAAATTAGGGTGTAAATTGAAGTATTTTAATTGTGACCGACATTAAATTTTTTTGTTATTGCTATTTTTATTTTTTAATTTAAAGTATTATTATACTATTTTTAAATAACTCTCCCATATTAAATTGTAGAGCGCTTCTCAACACAATAATATATTGTAAAATTATTTTTAATCATCTCAACACAATAATATATTGTAAAATTATTTTTAATCATTTTAATATTATATTTTACAATTTCAATATTAATTAAAATACAAACGTGTCAATAACATAAATGTATTATGAAACAAATCATTTAAATTATATAGTTATGCTAACTATACTAATTATAATATAATTAAAAAAAAAAAACATTTTAATATTAAATTATATACTAACTTGTGAGTAAAAGTACTTGTGATTAAACTTAGTTAATAATAAAAACTATTTATAATATAATCTAAAATCTTTTTAATAATTTTAATATTGATATTTTATAATTTCAATGTCAATTAAAATACAAATCTGTGAATAATACTAGTCCTAGTTCAACTTAATTAATTATAAGAACTAAATTACATAATTTCAATGTTAATTAAAATACAAACTTGTGAGTAATATTATTAGTAGTTCAACTTAATTAATAATAGAAACTAAATTAGTAATGGTACTAAATGTTGCAAAGGAAATATCGTAAAGTAGTAGTGTAGGAAAGAGTACCATTAACACTAAATGTGTCACCTGTAACATTTGGTGCAAAAATCATGGATGCAGTTAATAGTCAAAATCAATTTAACGATTTGGAAAAATGTTAAAGCATACAAAAGATTAAGAACTTTGTTTCTCTTCATATGTTTAGCATATAGACCTTAGCAACTCGCTAGTGATATTATACATACTATATTTACAATTCATCTTTGGACATTGATGTTGTTTAGTGGTCATCTCATATATCATTATTAAATTTGTCTTTTATTAAAAAAAAAATTGTCTCTCATTCTGAACCACACCAAGGCTAGATTGAAGGTGGCCACCGGTTCAAATTTTATGTCTACTGAATCACCAAAAAGATGTAGGTAAATGACACTTTGTAGTATCCGAGTCCACAAAATCATGTAAAAGTGAACCCTAATATTTCAACAACATACAAGTTACTTCATCAAACATGAAGTAATCAAAACTACAACACCTAATCAAATATAGAGGCATCTAAATTGAGGTTGTGGGTGCATTGAATTTAAAATGGATGTCAGGGAAAAAAATATCAAAGCCGTCTAAATTAAGGTTGTGGTGCATTGGATTTAAAATAGATGCTTGCATAAAAGTTGTGAGTCTAGAACAAATACTTATTTAAATGAATAAATTTAATTTGTTGGAGCAAAATCCCTAAGGAGTAAAGGTGATAGATTAACATATATTCATCTTAGCTCCAATTCTATTATCTTAACTTCAATTCTATTGAGCATTTTTAAAATTTAAACGGAAGGAAAAAAAAAAACTACAAACTTGTCACTATTTATGATCTATGCTAACCTTTTTATATATGTATTAGTAGCTTTTTCTTTTTAAGATGCTTGATATTGATTTATGTTAAGTTTGAGATTTTATATGTTTACTTTATAGTCACACCTCTTACAATCACATCTCAATTTGTAAAATCTCTATTTTTCTTCTAATGTAACTTCTAATAAATATTTATTTAATGATGTACAGATGAATTGTTGTATAGAGAAATATAATAATGATATATGAATATATTCCTTCAAATCAATAGAGAAATCATGACTCTGAATAACAATGGATCATAACTCAGCTTTCCAATGCAGTAAACAACATTACCAAGGTCTCCCTTTTGAAAAACTTTCAACGGTCCTGAGAATAAGGAGATGGGATGGGAAGGGAATAAGCAAGAGGGGAATATGGTGGAGGAGATCCATGCCAACCACACCTCAAATCTAAATCACATATTGTACTTTATTCCTTGCATATGAAGCATGGACATGAAGGATTTTGGATTGTATCAAAGTAAGTGTTTTGGTTTTCCATTGTAGTAAACAACATTGCGAAGGTCTCCCTTTTGAAAAACTTTCGACGGTGCTAAGAATAAGGAGATCGGGATGGGAAGGGAATAAGCAAGAGGGTAATATGGTGGAGGAGATCCACACCAACCAAACCTCAAATCTAAATCATATATTGTACTTTATTCCATGCATATGAAGCATGTGCATGAAGGATATTTGGATTGTAACAAAATAAGTGTGGAACACACAATAGGGAATATGGTGGAGGAGATCCACCTATCACAACTAAAATCTAGATAATGTATTGTTGTTTTAAACAATCAGTCTTAATAAGCCCAATGTTCCTCTCAGTGAAAAGTGGTTGGACCTTGATTATGATTCTCATTAAAATTGAGAAAATAAAGGTATATATGACTCTATTACGTCTCATTAGAGAATCCTGCATAATTTTGTTGGGAGTCTCATGTTCGATGACTCCAATATTGCATACATGTATTATACTTAATAACATTTTCAGGATTCACTCCAATACCATCTGGGCCTTCATTGAAGGCCAATTGATCTCAAAGACAATTACTAGAATAATGTCATTGACCCAAAGTAAGCATAAAAAAGTGAATGGAATCAATTGAGTATCCAACATATTTTTATAAGTGAACTTTTTCTGCAACTAAAACCTTTAGATATTGTCCAAACAACACATAATCAAATGAAATTTTTTTGGGATTGACATCAATTCCATAGTTTGGTTGTGGTCATACCTTCGACTCATTTTCCATTGTTGCATGCAATAATAAATGACATACAAATTAAACCCCATTTTCGGGCTTAATGGACAACTAAACCATTCACTTTCAAAAACCCACATTAGCCCAACATGCAATCACTGATGCTTGAAAAGAAAAAATTAAAAGAATCCATCTTGAGTGAATTGACAGTCTTTGAGACTTTCAATGTGCTTCTATATTACCCTTATTGGCTTCAAATAATTAATCTTTCATTCTCTATGCATTTTAGCATCCCACCTTCTTTCTGTTTGATTTTTTTTTTCTAAAGCCTAGACTAGGGCACACATGATTTTTTCCCTTAATGTATTTTGTAAATGAAAACACCTTGCACAAAACCCATCAAGAACTTTCCCATGATCTAGTGGATGATAAATGGGGTAAATTTCTGACCTGGAATGGAATAGAACCTCAATGCCAACTACATAGGCCTCATAACACTACACATAGTAGAAACCCAATACCTTATTCACAATGTTTTGTCAAGCTCAAATCCTCCCACCTTGTTGTAGTGTAGGGAGTAGAAACTCAATGCTAAGTGTAGAATATGTTCTCAAGTTCAATAGTTCTCACCCTGTCACTGTGTATGGAGTAAAACCTCATTGTTAAGTACAAAATTATGTTCTCAAGTTCAATCCTACTCACCTTTTCATGGCGTCTGGATTCAAACCCAATTCCAAGTGAAAAAATTTTTGTCAAGTTCAATCCCTTCGGCCTTGACTGATACAGTAGAACCAAATTACCACTTGTGGAATATGTTGTTCATTTAAGTTCCTCCCACCTTATGGAAATTCATAAAATAAAACCCCAATACCAAGTGTAGAATACATTATCAAGTTAAATTCCTCATGTATCTTTGTGGAGAAGAGTATAAAATTAATTTTCAGTGCAAATTCCATTGTAAATTTTAATTCTTTCCACCTTGTTATAGTGCATGAAGTAGAACACTAATGCCAAGTAAAAAATATGTTATCGAGTGCAGTCCTCGATCATGGAATCATTTTGTGTTCACTCACACTGACCCTAATCCAAGGCCATAACTTGATATTGAGTTCAACATCTATCGAGTTTGTGTCCCCATTCTTAATGAAATCCCTAATGTCAAGTGTCAGATGTTGTCTTGAGTTCTACCCTGGTGATACATGATGTCAACAATTTAAAGCTAGGGTCACTTCCGCCATGCTCATAGAAAAAATAAATGAGGGCATATGGATTCAAAGTGTTAATAAAAGGACAATATTTTCTATTAATGATTAGGGAAAATCAAAGCTGCATAAAAATGATACAAGAAACCCTAATTTACTGTTTTATATTGCACGAAATTTCTTGGAGGGGCCTTCCAAAGGTACACCTCATGGGTCTTTTTAAGGTTAACCTCTTGAGCATGATGCCACAAAATTTATCAAAGTACAAGGAGCTGAAGGAGATTTGGATTGTAAAAAAGTAAGCGTGGAACACATAATAGAGAATATGGTGGAGGAGATCCATCATTCACAACTAAAATCTAGATCATGTACCATAGTTTTGAACAATCATACATAATAAGCCCAATATTCCTCTCAATGAAAAGTGGTTAGCCCATACTTATGGTTCTCATTAAAAAGTGGGAAAATAAAGGTATATATATGATTGTATTAGATCTCGTTGGATCACCTTCATAATGGCACTAGAAGTCTCATGTTCGATGACTCCAATATCACCTGTATTATAATTAATAACATTTTCAAGATTCACTCCAATACCGTTTGGGACTTCTTTGGAAGGCCAATCACTCTCAAAGACAATTACTGGAATAGTGTCATTATGACCCAAAGTAAGCATAAAAAATTGAATGGAATCAATTGAGTATTTAGCATATTTTTATAAGTGAACTTTTTTTGCAGCTAAAACCTTTAGAGATTGTCCAAACAACACAAAGTCGAATGAATTTTTTTGGGATTGACATCAATTCCATAGTCTGGTTGTGGTGATGCCTTCGACTCATTTTCCCTTGTTGCATGCAATAACAATTGACATACAAATTCAACCCCAAATGACATACAAATTAAAACCCAAGCCCAATTTATTGCTTTATATTGAGTACAATTTCTTAGAGGGACCTTCCAAAGGTACACTTCATGGGTATTTTTAAGGTTAGCCTCTTAAGCATGATCCCACAAAATTTATCAAAGTACAAGGATTTGAGGGTGAATTCGATTGTAACAAAGTAAGCGTGGAGAAAAAAATAGGGAATATGGTGGAGGAGATCCACCAAATACAATTAAAATCTAGGTCATGTATTGTAGTTTTAAACAATCTCACTGAATAAGCCCAATGTTAAGTCCAATGTTAGTGGTTAGACCCTCATCATTATGGTTCACATTAAAAAGTGAGAAAATAAATATATATATATGACTATGTTAGGTTTCGTTGGGGAACCCTCATAATTGCACTAGAAGTATCATGTTCAATGACCCCATATCACCTATATTATAATTAATAGTGTTTTCAAGATTCATTCCAATGCCATCTAGGCCTTATTTGGAAGACCTATCAATCTCAAAAATAATTAATGGAATAGTATCATTATGACTGAAAGTAAACAAAAAAAAATTAAATGGGTCATGATTGAGTATCCAACATATTTTTATAAGTGAACTTTTTTTGCAACTGTAACCTTTAGACATTTTCCAAACAACACATAGTTGAATGACACTTATTTGGGATTGACATCAATTCCAAAGTCTGGCTACGGTGATTCCTTTGGCTCGTTTTCCCTTGCTATACGCAGTAACAAATGACATAAAAAATCAACCCCATTTTCAATATTAATAGATAATTAAACCATTCAATTTTAAAAACCCACATTAACCCAACATGCAATCAAATTTGAAATGTGGTAAAACGTAAGTTGATCATTGTAACAGCAGCATGGTTTTTTCTTGGAAAATGTTGCGTCAACAATGGGAGCTACATCTATAGAATTTAATGGGGTTTATTTAAATATATGATAAGTATAGTGCAAAAACTAACAATATTATTGTATATTCCCTTTGGGATTGGATCTCAACTTTCAAAGCAAAAAAAACTCTTTGTATGCAAAAGAGGGTCTGGTTTATTTCAAAAACATTCCCTTTTCAGTATCATGGTTGAATATTATAATTTTTACAAAGTAATATAAAATATTTTTTAATTTCTATAAATTTTATTGTGATGGTTCCCAATTTATTTGTGATTGAATTTAAATATCTTGAAATCATATATATATATATATATATATATATATATATATATATATATATATATATATATATATATATATATAAAAGGACATTCCATTATGAAATATTCATCTGCAGTAAGGTCCCATGGGTCCCATTTCCTTGTAACAATTTCGAGTGTAAAAAGACCTCCCAGACCACAAAAAAGATAGATTCAATTGCAAAGGATATCATGTTTCAAGTATCCCATCCATTTGTGCCAAAAAAAGAGTTTCTAAATGTTGAACTCACTCGATGTTAAAAATATATACGAGAAAAAGGAGAATCAAGTTGCATTTGTGCTTGGTTCATCATCCTGGATGACATCAACGCATCATTTTGATGGGACAGATAAGATCAAAAGGAACCCCAAACTTGGTCTTGAATATTTAATTTTTTCCTTGAAGCTGTCATATTGGCATTACAAGAAAATGATTTTTTGTAATATTCCTAAATTAGCTCCAACTAATAGGAATATTAATTTTTCCTTGTTTATTTTTTATTTTCATGATTGATGAATAAATTGTAAAGGAGGACATGTAAAACTCTTGAAAACCAAGAATAAATCAATGCCTATGTGAACAGAGACATATCTGGGCTATTTAAATAAACTCCTGTAGGTGTGAATGGGTCTAAATCACAAGAGGGGGTCATCTTTGACCAAGTCAACAGCACAGTCTAGATGCATTGAACCTCTTTGAGGGACATTGTAGTTCTAGAAGGAGGACCTTATGTGAAAAGGGTTAAGTGATTCAAGGTGGTTTAGGGTTTGGAAAGACTCCTAACTTATAAAAGGAAGAGGAAGGCAACAAGAAGAGGTTGTTGAAGAATATCATTTCTCAAGGTATTGTCTACCAGACATCCCTTGTCGGGTCTTCCTGTTTAGGAATCCCACCTCCTTCCTTGAGAAACTCTTAGAGGAGAATTGTGCTATCTTTTCCACATCAAGATTTTAGGCCAAGGTTCACCTTACACCTACAGCGTTACTCATGTGAGGGTTGAGCTATCCTTGTGAGTTGCAGCAGTGGAAGAAACTAGATCTGCTGAGATCTAGCCTATACTAGTGGATCTTCTTAGTGAGTGTGTCTTTTAACCTCCTGGAAGAGTTCATTAGCTGATTGTACTTCAGATCTACATCTTGGCATCAGGCCAAATCATTCTCAGAGGCTACAACATTGTTTCTCTCCCTAGAAAACGTTATTTGTAGATCTACAGTTGCCAGGTGTTTTGCCTGCATTTTGGAGGAAAGATCTCCGGTGTTGGGATTCTTCCTTTCACTGTGGTGATCCATGGGTTGGCCATCCAATCCATGTTTGTTTCAAATATGATCTATTGTACCATTGTATTATTCAGAAATTTCTGAATCATTCTGCAGATCTGGATTCTTAGATCTCAGATCTACTTCCAGTGCTTCATGTTTTGAGCAAAACCCCAAGGGGAATGTATAGATCAACATTTCTTGTACACATATTTGTATTAGCTCTCAATTTTTATGTACAGATCTTCTCTAGATCCGAATAATTAATAAACTGCTACTTTAGCCCTAAAAATAACGTTGTCATGGTTATGCAGTCTTATCCTATGGTTGTAGCACCTCATTTCTGAGGATTTTTGCTGTATAATCTCATTATTTCTCTTCTATACTGTATGAGCTATAAAGAACATATGATTTGCTGTTATACATCTGATTTATGAACCTTCATATCAGCCTCCTAATATGATTCAGTGGATCTGCGTTATTTCTTAAGCAATCCTTTGCATATAGCTGCAACCCCTCTCTTTGGGTGATTTTCAGCTAGACTAGCTTGTGCGAGATCTGTTTAACCCACCTAGTCTGATTTTTTTTTTGCTCTCCTTTTGGATTTAGATCTTATATGATCTGATATAAGGGATCCAGGAGCTGCAAACTCATTTCTATGCACATAATTCTCAGAAGAGTGTTATTTTAGAAGGCTTGTTGAGCTGTCCTGATTTTGGGATATTACAGTGGTATCAGAGCAAGATCTTTGGCTCAGCCTGTGGCTTCAATCCAAAGTGTTGTACAGAAAGGAGCAAGGTTAGAATGATGAATAATATGAGTTTACTCTCATCACTTTTCAGATCCAGCAAGAACCTCTCTAAGGAGGTTGAACAAGAAGAAGAGAGAAGAAGAAGTGAAATGCCTAGAAAGTTTCAAGAGCAGGAAGATCTTCCGATCAGATCTACAAGATCTATACATGAGGAAAATTATGAATCCTCATCTCATGGATATGTGAACTCAGCCATATCACCAAAGCTTCAGCGTTCTGTCTGTGATTTCTTCATGAAGAGGAAGAAAGGAGGTGTGCCCAAAAAGGAGACTCTTAGAGAGTATCTGGAGGAATATGAAGCTCAATCCAAGGAGCTCAAAGATAACTTGAACTTCCAAGGGTTTTGCAAGATCAAGGAGAGAAAAGGCACAAAAGAGGAGCAGCATGGTAAGGGTAGATTCTACCTATATATCTTTGATGGATCACCTAAATGTCCAGTTAGGGTTTGGGTGGAGGAGTTAGATAACTTTGTGCAACAACATCAAGTTTCATAAATTGAAGCCATCAAAGCAGCAATGCTACATTTTGAGGGTAAAGCATATGCTTGGTGGTTATTTGAGTCTTTCTCCTTGAATAATGCCAATACACCTACTTATGCAAGGTTTATTGCAATATTGATAGAAAGGTTTGATGAAGCTCCATATGTAACATCTTTTGTTGACACTATCAAACCACATCAGATGAAGCTTTTGCATGAGTTAGAAGGGTCTATGAATCCAACTCCATTTCTGAAGACCATGGAAGAGGGTGTAAGTTTGTTTGATGCCTTTCCAAGGGAAAGATCTCCATTGAGTGAAGGGTCCTCTTCTCAAGAGGAAAGCATGAAGGTTTCTCCTTCAATAGATGACCAAGATCTAAGGTCTCTTACTGATGATGGGACAATTTCAGTTATTGAAAAGGAGGAGAATATAGGAGATCATAACGCAGTCACAACAAAAGCACCTCAAGCACCTCATGAAGATGAAGTTGGAGCACTTGCTCTAAGAAAAGAAACCCTTGCACTCTTGCAAGAAGTTCCTCAAGGTCTCTCACATAGAGCTCTTGGCATAACACATGAGCATCATGTACTATCATTTTCAAATGATGAGATATTGGAGAGAGAAGAAAGAAAAGAGGAGGAAGGGCATCACAAGGTGGAGAACATGAACCCTTCTCTGCTTCAAAGCTTGGGATCACAAGGAAGGCAAGAGGACCTATGCATTAAAGGTAGGGGAAAATATGTCTACCTCCATCCCCATTCTACTCTATACCTTGACACCTCTTTGCAAGGAGGTACTTTACCAGGAGCACCTATTGATAGGAGGAAATATAAAGTGTTCTCTCAATTATTGGTAGCATATTCATACTTGGCTAAGAAGGGAGCCTTGGGACAAGCTAGCGCAGCATAGAGAATCTCTCGTGAATTCAGAAGAGAGATGAGCAATTTCCTGAAAGGGGCATTGCTAACTCCCACTCAGATATCTGCACTGAGAGAGGAGAAATCAGAGATCTATGATGGAAGAAGCATGAGGACAGTCTTTTATGAATGGGCCAAAAGGAGGAAGTTTTGGAAGACAAGGACTTTCCGAGGGGAAGTTTATTTCCATATGCTTCAATCTTGTCTTGAACAAGATCAACTGCAATTGGGGTAGCAAAAGGAAGATTATGTAATGTTCCAAAATTTTCATTAAGTTAATTGGAACATTAATTTTGCTTTCCTTTTTATAAATATAATAAAATGGGTAAGGGGGCCCATGAAGAAGCATAATAAACACTCCAAATGTGCAAAGGGGTCACTTGAGTGGCTTATTGTTCATCTCCTAGTCTGAAAAGGGGAAAATATAAGAAGACTAGGTCCAGTTTGACCAAGTCAAACAGCGTTGCATGGAGGGAGTGAGTCACCTAGTGGGACAACGCAGTTTTCATAGGAGGAATATTATTGGATGAGAGAAACCCTAATGGGTGGGGTACATGGAAAGGAAGCCTCCTCTTGGCATAAAAGAGGGAAGGATAGTCATTTCTCATTATGTTGAAGATTTCGAATTTTCTTTTCTCTCTCCAGTTGTGCAACTGGGTTAGCTTGTGCTGCTTAGCACAAGGGAGATTTCTGTCTAGAAGTTTCCTCTCCTTCATTGGGAAGCTTTGGAGGACCTATTACTCATTCTCCTCACGCCCAGGCTTGAGTCCAAGGTGACCATCTTCAGCTACAACATTTTCCAGCTTTTCAGAAACGTTGAGTTGCTGGGGGTTGCAGTGAGGATTCATTATCACCCACTTCTGGAGCTAGTTTTGCAGAGGAGGAGCTCATTATTTCTTTGGGAGATCAGTGAGGAAGATCTTGGAGCTTCATTGCAGATCTTTGCATTGGGCCATACATTTAATCTCATCCCTAGTGCTATCTCTTCCTCATACTATGTTATTTTCAAAGGGCACTTGCAGGAGGGATTCACACAATGGATTGGAGGATGTAATCTTCAGTGAAGGGAGTAGCCTTTTAATTAGAAGATCATTGGAGGAAGTTTCTACATCATTTACAACATTTCCATCCTTCTCCCTTTTTGTATTGTTATTGAGTTACTGCTGCTACCCAGCAACTCCGACATTTTTCCATTTAGTGTATTTTGGCCAATCCTTTAGGGGATTGTTGTAGTATTGTTTTCTGGGGTTGAGATCTTGCTCCCAAACTTTATTTGAGCCTATTATTGCTATATAATTGTATCTAAATCATTTTTCAGTCATTTATCACTATAGACTGCGTAGTCATAGCTTGTTGCTGGGTTGTGTAGCTGTGTACTTCCATTGTTGCATGTACATCTGTCTTGGGGCTGATTTGGCCTAGCTTGAGAGGGCTTACCTCAGGTTCTTGTATATCTATTTGCTGCTGCACATAATATAAAGGATATGCACTCTTCTTGCCCCATATGTATTGATATTTCACCGCTGCTACTTGTAGAAGTTTATGTATTGTTGTAGCTCTCCCTTTTGAGCATAGTTTGGGATATACAGGTTTGGAGGATCTGAATAACCCTCTTATGGTTATTTCTTTGAGCTCATATTCTGGAAGATTAATGTATGAAGGGTGAAAAAATGGATCCAAGTCCCGGTTCAACTTATTTTTACATTGGCTCCCTTATACAATGTCCTTGAGGACCATTTTCTTAGAAGTTCCAAAAAGGAATAATACAGTGGTATCGAAGCTTCGAACTTGGACCAACCTGTGGAAGTTCGAATTGCAAAGATAGAAGAGATCAAGATGATGCAGAGGATGAGATTACTCTCATCAGTTTTTGTATCCAGCAAAGGCCTCTCCAAGGAGGTTGAGGAGACTGAAGAAAGAGAAGAGGAAGGACCATGCACTTCCTACTCTCACCAAGGAGGAGAAATAGAGCATAAGAAACACTTGGAATTATAAATTCTAAGTGAGTATCTTGCTGAGTACAGAGAAAACCCTAGAGCCTTCCAAGTGACTCCATCTTTTCCACAATGTATTCAGCAAAAAGAAGAAAGAAGACCCCACAACTATGGGATGATGAGAGGAAATAGATTTCTTTTGTCCACATTTGATGGATCACTCACATGTGCAGCAGAGGTCTAGGTAAAGAAGCTAGAGGCTTTCTTCCTGCTACATCCTATAGTAGATAGAGAGGTTGTAGAAGTTGCAGCACTGCACCTTGAGGGTGAAGCAAAGACTTGGTGGTTCAGCCATTACGATCATGCAAGGGTTTCTACTCTTGCTGATTTTTCTCAAAGATTGACCAGGAGATTTGGTCAAAAGAGGGAGGAGCCCTCACCCCTAGTTGTAGAGGCACATACCAGCGTTGTCATAGTGATGGAGAAGCAACCTTCATCTCCAGCTATTGAGGCATCTAACACTATTGAGGAAGATATTCTTGCAGCAACACAAGATCCTTTTGAAACTCTCCAAGGTATGCCTAAGTTTTCATTTCTTATGGAGGATTGTATATCTTTGCATGCTAGTTGTCTAGAGCAGGAAATTGTCACTGTGTTGTACTATCATCCTCATACATAATTGATATTTTGTGTACCACCATTGAGGTTGGGGTTTGGAAACCTTGTCATGGAAGAGATTTCATTTCAATGTCCCATGAAATGCAAAAGCCAAAATTGTTTTTGGGAAGAGGGTAGCCCTTGTTGGAAGGATACCAAGATGCAGGATGAAGGGGGACATCCACAAGGAGTTGAGTGGATGTGGATGAAATGCAAGAGGATGGTGAGCCTTTTTAAATTTTATGATACAGGGTAGCAAGAGGCAATGCTGCGTTGGCTACTCTTGAGAGAGTTTGGCCGGCATAGAACCTATCCTTTTTCATGGGATATGGAGAAGGGAGAGGACTGGAAGGATACTTACACCATGGGGCAGAGAGGAGCATGGGTGCATTATGATGAGATGGTATTATTCTTACCACTCATTGTGCTACCTTCAAATATTTATTATGGTGGGAGTATGGAGGAGCAGCAAACATTCTTGTTGCTCAGATTATATCCAGATGTTGCAGGAGCAGGAGAAGGCACTAGCATAGTGAAAATGGGTTGCTCCTTGGCTTTAGATGCCCAAGTAGTACCTTATTTATGGGAGGGACTCTATATGTGCAAAAACATGATGTATAGAGTCTTTGACAAGATCCATGTCAAAGAACTAAGCTTTGAGATGACAGTGGCCCTACTCCACAGACCAGCAGCGCTATCACTTTAGAGTTGGGGTTACTTGTTGAAGTGTTTTTGAAACCAATTCACAAGTGATTCACCTTGGAGGCATGTTGGAGAGGAGGATGAAGGAATGGATGGAAACATCCCTTACTATGTATTGATCTTCTTGGCTTGGGTCCAGAAGCACACGGGGAGACACCTACATGCAGCATTTATGGATTCTCCTTTCATGCATTCTCATGCATACTATTTGTTGATGGAGGAGTCCACTTGGGAGGGCATCCTAAAGGATGTATATCAGCATATGGTCAGATGCATAGCCTGAGAGATGATGATATGGTTGGCACAACCACTTGCCTACGCTATCGCAATAAGGGAACATTTTCATTTGAGCCATTTTAGATCAAAGACCAGAGTACATGATGAGGGAGGTAACTATTTGCTTTATGTTTTTCACTCTCTTATCTTTTTGAGTAGCATATCATATCAAGGAGGATCTTTCCTTCTTGCACATTATGTTTTGTTGTACTTATGGTCAATTGCAGCAATTATGATGGCCATCTTATTGGTGGATTGTGGGGAAAAGCCACAAGATTTTCGCTGTGCATCATTGGCACCAAATTATGTTTTCATGATCTCATCTTGCAGGATGAATGTGGCAGCAAAAAAGTGGCTGAAAGGACACTTGTTGTACTATATATTGAGGCAGGCCAATGATGCACTGCATTGGTTCCATGTGTGGAGCTATGTTTCACCTCCTTGCTCTCATAGATTTATGCTTCCATATTCTGCTAATAGAACGTTGGACATGGGAAGCACCATTGGAGGAGTGGCACAATAGTTGAGGATTCCCATAGGGAGTATGATTCCCCATACTTCTCACATTGCATGTTTTAGAAAAACAAGTGGGTCAGCCTTGATTTCCATGTTTCATCTCTTGCTTTCAAATGGGAGGAGCCATTTGGAGAGCTTGAGCTTTTTGGGGAGGCACCCCATGGGTGTTGGTTTTGATGGGATGGCTTGGGTCTCTCTTGAAGATCACTATGTTTCAGCCATATATCAGTAGCAGCCCCATATGTATCATAAGGGAGGAGAAACACATTGGAAGGATGTGTTATTTGGGGGAGAAGACCTCCATACTTTTTGCAGTACATGCTCTAAGGGGAGTATGGAAGAGGATATGGTCACCATGAAAAAATTTTTGTTTCTCCATGAGGTGAACCATATGATTGGTTGGATACCATATGATGATGACTTCCAACTCATCACATATGAGATGATTTGGGCCAGCTTGATTTACAGTGTTGATGGAGAGATCCTTGGGGATCTAAACTTCATCTTGTCACTTGAGGGCAACACTATTGCAGCCCAAATTCAGCTTTCACTCCAAACTTATCATAAGTGGAGGAGAGGAAAGTGTGGATTAGGCTATGAAGCTCACCATGATCAGATTTTCAGCCCACCTATTCGACATGGACTCAAGGTGGACGATGATTTCCCGGAGTTGCCTAGTTGGAAGGTGACTTATTTTGCATGGTTGATTACATGGGGATGGAGGATACACATGGGGAGAATATATCCCAACACATTTCAGAATCCATACCGTGTGAGCACCTCTAGACAGCACTTTTCCACTCTCTTGAGCACCTCACTTTCTCATGATGATAGCGTGATAGCTACTTTACATGCTGAAGAGAATCAATGTGGGAGCTTTATTGCTGAGATAGCATCCTATTTCATGAAGGGAATCATCATACATGGGTGCTACAGCAGAGGAGAAGAAGAATCAGTCTACCCTTGCAATTTCTTGAGAACAAGCAATCTTTGGGAGGGGAGGACTGTAATGTTCCAAAATTTTCATTAAGTTAATTGGAACATTAATTTTGCTTTCCTTTTTATAAATAGAATAAAATGGGTAAGGGGGGCCATGAAGAAGCATAATAAACACTCCAAATGTGCAAAGGGGTCACTTGAGTGGCTTATTTTTCATATCCTAGTCTGAAAAGGGGAAAATATAAGAAGACTAGGTCCAGTTTGACCAAGTCAAACATCGTTGCATGGAGGGAGTGAGTCACCTAGTGGGACAATGCAGTTTTCATAGGAGGAATATTATTGGATGAGAGAAACCCTAATGGTTGGGGTACATGGCAAGGAATCCTCCTCTTGGCATAAAAGAGGGAAGGAGAGCCATTTCTCATTATGTTGAAGATTTCGAATTTGCTCTGCTCTCTCCAGTTGTGCAACTGGGTTAGCTTGTGCTGCTTAGCACAAGGGAGATTTCTATTTAGAAGTTTCATCTCCTTCATTGGGAAGATTTGGGGGACCTTTTCTTCATTCTCCTCACACCCAGGCTTGAGTCCAAGGTGACCATCTTCAGCTATAGCATTTTCCAGCTTTGCAGAAACGTTGAGTTGCTGGGGGTTGCAGTGAGGATTCATTATCACCCACTTCTGGAGCTAGTTTTGCAGAGGAGGAGCTCATTATTTCTTTGGGAGATCAGTGAGGAAGATATTGGAGCTTCATTGCAGATCTTCGCATTGGGCCATACATTTAATCTCATCCCTAGTGCTATCTCTTCCTCATACTATGTTATTTTCAAAGGGCACTTGCAGGAGGGATTCACACAGTGGATTAGAGGATGTAATATTAAGTGAAGGGAGAATAATTTTACTTAGAAGATCATTGGAGGAGGTTTATACATCATTTACATCATTTCCATCCTTCTCCTTTTTTGTATTTTTATTGAATTGCTGCTGCTACCCAGCAACTCCAGCATTTTTCCATTTAGTGTATTTTGGCCAATCCTTTAGGGGATTGTTGTAGTATTGTTTTCTGGGGTTGATATATTGCTCCCCCACTTTATTTGAGCCTATTATTGCTATATCATTGTATCTATATCAATTTTCAGTCATTTCTCACGATAGACTACGCAGTCATAGCTTGTTGTTGGGTTATGTAGCTTTGTACTTCCATTGTTGCATGTACATCTGTCTTGGGGTTGATTTGACCTAACTTGAGAGGGCTTACCTCAAGTTCTTGTATATATATTTTCTTCTGCACATAATATAAAGGATATGGACTCTTCTTGCCCCATATGTACTGATATTTCACCGCTGCTGCTTGTAGAAGTTTATGTATTGTTGTAGCTCTCCCTTTTGAGAATTGTTTGGGATATACAGGTTTGGAGGATCTGAATAAAATTCTTAAGGTTATTTATTTGAGCTCATCTTCTGGAAGAGTAATGTATGAAGGGTGAAAAAAGGGATCCAAGTCCCGGTTCAGCTTATTTTTACATTGGCTCCCTTATACAGCATCCTTGAGGACCATTTTCCTGAAAATTCCAGAAAGGAATAATACAGATTATGATGCTCCAACATGTGACTTTGATATCAAGGATGTCAAAGAAGGGAGCCAAGATATGACAGGGGCAACATTTCAGACGACTACAGCACTGTCATTCTTAGAGAGCTTGGATCCTTATTGGGATTCCCAACTCATGATAGAGTACTCCAAGGACCTTTTCACATGGGGGGATATTGATGGGGAAGTAAAGGATGAAAGGTTCAAAGTGGTTGATGGGGTCATCTATTTCTATAATCTCATTCTGTTGGTTAGTGACTCCAAGCTCAAGGAGATATTACTAGATGCCACCTGTGAGATCCTGCTTTCCAAACCCACTGGTTTTATCAAAGCATATCATACTCTCTTGGGTGGATTCATATGGGAAGGTTTCAAAGAAGAGGTGCACTCTCATATGAATATGTGCATGGATTAATTAGTAGAGGAGGAGGAACATAGCTCTTGGGAGGAGCCATCATTCACATCTCCTTATTCGTTGAGTGTGAGAGGAAAATCATCCATGAGTTACCCCATTGATGTATAACAAGTATATAGAGAAGCTTGTATTTTCGAGCATTATAATGTATCTCCTATATGCTTATATTTTTCTAACACTCATTTCCAGAGCATTGCTCCAAAAGGGGGCACTATTTATGATGGGTTTCATGGGCTACTCAAGGCCATGAACTATGTTAATGCAGTTAATTCCTTGGAGAATATTGGGAAGCTATTATATTCTTCATGGTGTGATTATTTTACACCAACTATGAGGTACATTCTCCAAGCATTCCATAGGCATGAGGCAGCAAACAAGTGTTGGGGAAGGCACTTGTCATATCCTATTATATGGCAGTTAAGGATAAAAATGAGCTGGTTGCACATGAGGGAACATCTTCCTCCTCATTTATCATACATGGCAGCTAGCATAATTCTAATTATGGTCCCACAAGCTTAAGAGGTCCTTATCTTTCTTGGGGGAATGGTTGGAGGAGAGACACACTTGTTGTATGTGTCCTTGGGGGAAGGAGTTCCCCATTCTTTTTACATTGCATGCTTCAATGGGAGCATCAGATTTGGTATGGCCACTATGATAGATCACTTGTCTCTTTGTAGAGTGAGCCATATGTTTTTTGGGGACATGCCTCTCACATGTATTGGGGAGGAGTTTTTCTATGGATTGCCAAGCTAGGAGGTGATCCACTTCATTTGGATGATAGCATGGAAATGGGAGACTTTCCTGAATCATGAAAATCCCCATGATTTTCATCACTTCTCTCTTAAGGAGGCCATGGATCAGCAAGAAGGTTCCCATAACAACCTTACATTCTTTCATGATGAGAGCCATTGGGTTTATTCACCAAGGGCCAAATTTCACATTGAGGAGGGACCATTAGAGGACAGTACTATTGCAGAGAATTCAGAGCAATGGGGGAGACTATTGGATGAGGAGGCCACAAGAGAAGAAGGGGAGATTTTGCAATACCCTTGCAATTGCTTCAAGACAAGCAACATTTGGGAGGGGGAGACTATAATATTCCTAAATTAGCTACATCTAATAGGAATATTAATTTTTCCTTGTTTATTTTTTCATTTCATGATTGATGAATAAATTGTAGAGGACATGTAAAACTCCTAAAAACCAAGAATAAATCAATGCCTATGTGAACAGAGACATATATAGGCTATTTAAATAAACTCCTGCAGGTGTGAATGGGTTTAAATCACAAGAGAGGGTCATCTTCGACCAAGTCAACAATGCAGTCTAGATGCATTGAATCTCTTTGAGGGACAACGCAGTTCTAGAAGGAGGACCTTATGTGAAAAGGGTTAAATGAATCAAGGTGGTTTAGGGTTTGGAAAGACTCCTAACTTATAAAAGGAAGAGGATGGAAACAAGAAGAGGTTGTTGAAGAATATCATTTCTCAAGGTATTTTCTACCAGGCATCCTTTATTGGGTCTTCCTGTTCAGGAATCCCACCTCCTTCCTTGAGCAGCTTTTGGAGGAGACTTGTGCTATCTTTTCCACATCAAGATTTTAGGCTAAGCTTCACCTTACACCTACAGTTCTTCTCTTGTGAGGGTTGAGCTGTCCTTGTGAATTGCAGTGGTGGAAGAAACTAGATCTATTGAGATCTAGCCTATACTAGTGGCTCTTCTCAGTGAGTGTGTCTTTTAACCTCCTGGAAGAGTTCATTAGCTGATTGTACTTCAGATCTACATCTTGGCATTAGGCCAAATCATTCTCAGAGGCTACAACATTGTTTGTCTCCCTAGACAGTGTTATTTGTAGATCTATAGTTGCTGGGTGTTTTGCCTACATTTTGGAGGAAAGATCTCCGGTGTTGGGATTCTTCCTTTCATTGTGGTGATCCATGGATTGGCCATCCAATCCATGTTTGTTTCAGATCTGATCTGCTGTACCATTGTATTATTCAGAAATTTTTGAATCATTCTGCAGATTTGTATTCTTAGATCTCAGATCTACTTTCGGTGCTTCATGTTTTGAGCAAAACCCCAAGGGGAATGTATAGATCAACATTTCTTGTACACATATATGTATTAGATCTAAATTTTTATTTACATATCTTCTCTAGATTTGAAGAATTAATAAACTGCTGCTTCAGCCCTAAAATAACGCTATCATGGTTATGCAGTCTTTGCCTATGGTTGTAGCACCTCATTTCTGAGGATTTTTGCTGTATAATCTCATTATTTCTCTTGTATACTATATGAGATGTAAATAACATCTGATTTTCTGTTATACATATTATTTATGAACCTTCGCATCAGCCTCCTAATGTGCTTCAGTGGATCTGCATTATTTCTGAAGCAATCCTTTGCATATAGCTGCAACCCCTCTCTTTGGGTGATTTTCAACTAGACTAGTTTGTGGGAGATCTGTTTAACCCACCTAGTCTGATTTGTTTTTTCTATCCTTTTGGATTTAGATCTTAGATGAGATGATCTAAGGGATCCAGGAGCTTCAAACTCATTTCTATGCACAGAATTATTAGAAGAGCGTTATTTCAGCAGGCTTGCTGAGTTGTCCCAATTTTGGGATATTACATTTTTTCTTCAATAACTGAAGTCTAGCATCATAATCCCTAGGACTTGCCTGCGTTGAGAGAGAATTTATAAATCGAAGCGAAGACTGGGTAAAATTGGAATTGGCTAAATCTTGCATAGGAAAGGTTGAATCATAAGTTGTAGAAACATGGTGGGTTTGTTGTCCCAAAGGCAATTTTATTCTCCCAATATCCATTATTGAAAGATTAATAAATTCAACATCGTTATTATTCCTCGTCTTCAAGACCAGAAAAAAATGAAGAGAAGCTTGAATGTAAGTAATTGGGTAAGAATCGTCACTATGATTACCATAAGATTAGAAAAAAATCGGATAAAAATAAAATGAGAACACATAAAAGGAATATTTATTTGTATAGTGAGATGGATGTGTTGGAAAAAGGTGCAAACCGCACCATTAACAAGGGTCCTAGGATATGCACTAAGAAGAATCAGATGAATGAAAAACCCTAATGGAATTCTAAAAACACCTTGGTTTGGTTCCTTCTTATCTTCCTCTATTATGGAAGACGGCAACTACAATAATTCAAAATTAGTTTCAAATGTCTACATGACATAACCATATAAATGAATTAATTTCGCAACTACAACTTCTCCAAGTAAGAGCCTGAAACACTTTCAAACAAAAAAGAGAATAACAAAGTTCATAAGAAACAATAAAATGAAATTTATTAGAGCACAATATGAGTGTTAGGGTTTCAAAAAAGACACCAGAAAACAAAATCCACAATGCAGGATAATATATTACATGTAAAAGTATCAGATTCTCATAACAAGGTTCCATCTAAAAAAAAATCGGAAAAATTGACTGCAGTTTAAATTTTCATCAAAGGGGGGGCTGATAAAAATTAAAATTACTAAAAAAAAGCATGAAAATCTCACAATAGAGTTTCATAAAAACAAATAAGAGGGTAAATAAAATACTAAAGAAGTAGTCTTGGAATTCCAACTACAAATCCTACAAATTTAAATTAATAAGACAAATATTGATTGAGATGGTATTTCATCCAACATGTATATCAAGTATCCAAAGAGAAAATGAATATCCCATATTAGGGTTTCGTCAATAACAAATAATTTATAAGATCTAA
This sequence comes from Pinus albicaulis, assembly GCA_034641835.2. Taxonomy (NCBI): domain Eukaryota; kingdom Viridiplantae; phylum Streptophyta; class Pinopsida; order Pinales; family Pinaceae; genus Pinus; species Pinus albicaulis. The sequence goes on from CM076573.1 coordinate 675,820,284, forward strand.
CTTTGGAAGAAAAGTGCCATGTCCAAAAGCCTCTGCTAACCAATATTTAGGATTTAAAGGACCATAAATAAAGAGATATTTCCTTCCAAAAAATAGTCCTCAGGTACCATAGATCCATCAATGCACACATTGTAGTAGACTCGGCCATTAATCTGGCTAGTCCATGCCATGAAAACGTAAAATAACTAGATTTCCATTAAACCATTAAAACCCACCTTGAAAACCCTACCTTTTCATCTCTTTCAAATCATAATCGAAAGCTGAAGCTTCATTATTGGAGAAAAAATCCTCTACTCCTCCGCTGCTGTAGTTTTTTTCTGTCAAAAAGAGTATTTAAATCAAAATGAAGATAATATTGAATGTAAGTAATTGGGTAAGAATTCTCACTATGATTACCATAAGCTTAGAAAAACACTGGAGAAAAATAAAATGAGAACAAAGAAAAACGAATATTTATCTTTATAGTGGGATGTATGTGTTGGAAAAAGGTTCAAATTGTGCCATTAGCAGGGGTATTAGGATATGCACCGAGAAGAATCAGAGGAATGAAAAACCCTAATGAAATTCATAAAACACCTTGGTTCAATTAATTCTTATCTTCTTCCATTGTGGAAGCCGATAACTATACTAATTTAAAATTAGTTTCAAATGTCTACATGGCATAACCATATAAATGAATTAATTTTGAAACCGTAGCCCCTCTAAGTAAGAGCCTGAAATACTTTCAAACCAAAAAGAGAATAACAGAGTTCATAAGAAACAATAAAATGAAATTTATCAGAGAAAAATATCAGTGTCAGGGTTTCAAAAAAGATACCAAAAAACAAAATCCATAGCGCAGGATAATACATCACATGTAAAAGTATCAGATTCTCATAACAGGGTTCCATCTAAAAAATAAAATTCAGAAAAAAATGATTGGAGTTTCAATTTTCATCAAAGCGGGGCTGATAAAAATTAAAATTACTAATAAAAGCGCGAAAATCTGAGAACAGAGTTTCATCCAAACAAGTGAGAGGATAAATAAAATACTAAAGAAGTAATCTTGGAATTCCAACTACAAATCCTGCAAATTTAACGTAATAAGACATATATATATATTGATATGTTATTTCATCCAACATATATATCAAGTATCCAGAGAGAAAACGAAGTTCCCATGTTAGGGTTTCGTCAGTAACAAATAATTTATAATATATAACCCTGGCAGAAAAGTTCCATGTCCAAAAACCTCTGCTAACCAATATCTAGGATTTAAAGGACCAAAAATAAAGAGATCTTGCATTCTATAAAAAAGGACCCTGGTCCCATAAATCCATCAGCGCACACATCGCAGTAGACTCGACCATTGATCTGGCCAATCCACGCCATGCCAACATAAAATAACTATACTGCCATTAAACCCATTAAAACCCACCTCAGAAACCCTACCATTTTGTCTCTTTCAGATCATAATCGAAAGTTGAAGCTTTGTTATTGGAGAAAAATCACTTTGCTCCTACGCCACTCCAGTTTTTTTTTGTCTACAAGAGTCTTTAAATCATAATTTGCATTAAACATTGAATACTTCAGTGACTGAAGGGTGGAACCCCAAGCGACTAGATTTATAGTCGAGCACAAGGAGGAGGTGGATCGCTTAGGTTTCCAGGGCTTGTAAATTTTATAGAGGAAAAAGGGTTGTATGCAATTTTTTAATTTTTTTCCTAACTATTAGTTCAACAACACACCAATTTTCAATCGTCTCACATTAGATCCGACGCTTCATACCTATACATAGTGGCAGTTGGGGGGAGTTGTTTTCATAAAGGAACGCCTTATGGAATAATTACATAATTATGATTTAACTTCATCTTAAATTGAAATTTTAGATAACTTAAAATTGATCTATATGGCTACCTTGCATACACACGTCATTTCTCTTTATATATTTTTAAATTCATATTTATTTAAAATTTAATATTTTATTCTAGGACATATTTTGATTGGGTAGTGAGGTGCTTTATAACCTAATATGTGGAGATGTTGTAGTGTCTGTAAATGAATGTAAACTTTCAAATGTTGTTTTAATATGAGAGAGATTATGTAGTGTCCATAAAATCGTCCTAGATACATCTTAACACGATATACCAAGCTCCCAGAGGAATGAAATTTCTTTTCACTCTAAAAAGAGATTTGATCCCTCTAGGTGCTTGGTATATCCGCAGTTAAGATGGATCTAAGGTGGTCTTTCCCCCATTAAAGAGTCTTTCTCTCTTTAAATAGACTATATTCCACATGGATACCATGAGACCTTTGATAACATGGTTGAATAATATGAGTGAATACCATTGATCAATAAATTATTTTTATTTTAACATATGATCATTTTTATTTTTATTATTTTATTATTTTTGTTTATAATACATGACAAGACATGACATTATAACAACTTCATACTAGGTTGGAAAGCATCTTTGAGCACATTAAAACATTAAAGAGAAAAACAACAATAATAAAACTTAATGTGAACCCAATTAAAAAAGTAACAAAATAATAAATCTAGTCAATTCACTTTATTGTATTATAAATTTAATTTTATTAATAAATTTAAGTAATAATAATCCATATTTATAACTATAATATTTTATAATATATAATTAATAAATATATAAATCATAAATTAAATTAATAAAAATATAATTAAAAACAAAAATATTTCTAAATATAGAAATGAAAAACATACAAAATATAAATAATAGTTATGCATTAAAATTTATATAAATTAAAACAATAATTGATATGGTTAATCATTAAAAAAAAATTAAAATTTTATATTTTTAATAAACATATAAATAAATATTTAATATTTTTATTTTTTTATCATATATATCACATTAAAAAATTAAATTTAAAATATTGTAAAACATATAAAATAAAATTGCAATATGTAATTACATTACATGTATTATCAAGGTATTCATTAAATTAAAGATAATAGTGTTTATATTTAAAATAATACAATTTTTTAATAGTGTTTATTAAAAATTATTATAGATCCATTTTAAATTTAGATGTACGAAATTGTTAGAAAAATTAATTTTTCCTGGATAAAAATCTTTCCTCAAAAATTTCATTAAAAAAAATCATCATGAAAAATTTAATTCCTCTCCGTCTAGATTTAACATAAATCTGTACTAGTAAATACAACCAATGAAAAATAATTTTACATTCAATATTAACTTTTACTTGAAAAAAAAACATTCATTAAATACAAATTTTCATAGGGAAATATGAAAACTTTCTCACATTAAATTTTTAAAAAATATATCCAAATCTAATTTTTACGGGCACTAATTACAGATAGCGTTTCCTTTTTTTCTTTAAATATATATATTTTCCTCATTCTCTAAATTATATCGGTAAAGTTGAAAAAATATCTCATAAAATACATGTTTAATTATTTGAACACTGAAATAATATTTTTGCACTTTATTTTCTAATGATTTTAATATTTTTTATTGAATTAGAGTGTATTTTATCTTACCTCCCAAGCACTTGTTGCACATGGCTTTCATAAATCTTTCCTTTTCTAATCTTGGTTTATTGAAATGGTTTTGCATTTCCATGAATTTTTGTTCCACTATAGAACTAGGTTTTTAGAAACATTCTCTATCTTAGAGTTTTATATATTAGGATGAAGGATCTATATAACTATGCATTAGTTTTTCAACTGCCAAAACTCAGCAATATCATATTTTCCATATAAATTAAAATACTTTAAATTTTCTATTATTTCATATTTAAATTTAATTAATATATATATATATATAGATATAGATATATATTAATTTTTTTATATCAAATTAAAAATGGAATAAAAAAAATTATAAAATTTATACAAGTAAAATGTCACATATATATCTAATTATATGTATTATCAAGATATTGATCAAATTAAAAATAATGATGTTTTTATATAAAAAGGTGCAAATTTATATAAATATAAATAAATATATTAACAACTATAGTAAATCTAAATTAAGTCTAGATATATCAAGTTGAGAGCAATCAAATCTCTCATGATGCAAATATCCTTTTGAAAGCAAAACTTGAGGAAAGAATTGTCTTATAAAGGGAAAGGGCATTGATTAAACATCAAGTTTCATTTTTCTCTTTAAATAATTTGTGTTATAACCTTATTTTCCACTCGACTATAGTGAGTGAGACTCAAGTTCAACATACCTTAGTTGCTTGCCATGTATCCTCTTTCACCCTTGTTTTTACTTATGTGGGCCTTACAAGGGAGTTATTCCATGTTAAACGAGTGAAATTATGTAATTGAATATTTTCTCATAATTATTTTGTTACAATTTCATAATTATGAGATTATAATTATTTCAAAATTGAGATAATTGAGAAAAAATTCACAATTAAGAAAAAGGTTCTAGAGTTTGTCATTCCCAAGGAGACAAATTTGAAGGTCTAATTATGTATGAGTTGGCTAGGTTTTCATTATTGTAGACTTTTCCTAAATTCCCATGCCCCTAGGTGTGTAGATATATTCTCTCGGAAGATAGAATGAACCTATAAAATCTCACCCTATCAAGAGGAAAGGGATAGATTCATTTAGATCTAGATCTAGAGGCTATCCTATAGCGTGAGAGCTCTGTTATTTTTGTGAGTCCATCCTTCTAGGAGGTGGATACCAAGCTACAATCTAGAGAGGAGATTCTTCTTATGCCTTGAGGTATACATTTTATGTATTCCATTTGATTTTAATATAAATTTGATTCCCTTCCTCTCCCTTCCTCTATATTGTTCATCTTCTTTTCTATTGAAATGTTGTTCATGTTTTTTATGGATTATCAATAACATTTACCATGATAACATAACCTTGCAGGAATTTTTTGTTTAGTGTCGGTTGGTTTTGTTTGTGTAGGTTCTCAGTTTGGTGTTTGGGAACTAGGAAATTTGGTGTCCCTCAAGTTGGCTACTCCAACTATATATTGCATCTCCATGTGAAAGGTATGGCTTCCCAACTTACTTTTCATATAATGTTATTGTTCACATATTATAGGATTGCTTGAATTCCTCTTTTCACCCTGTTTCACACACATATGTGTGGTGAATCTCGGGTAAGATGAATGGATCAAAAACTCCTTGTGATTGGGTGATTTAAGTCAATAGAATTGGTGACTCTACTGGGGGAGTCTACCGTAGTGTCACCAATATCATCTTCTCCTTGTTGTTTTGTTTTTCGTTGCCTCCTGAGTTTTCTTTGTTGCTTGTTGACTTGATATGGGCCTGTTTCAGTCTTAATGGGGTCATATTTGATTAAATTTGGCTTGGATCTAAGTTTTAAAGTTATATTATTTGATTGACATGGGTTATGGGCTCTTTCCATAACATTACACAACATTGAAATTGGTTTTCTACAGCTAATATGCATCGTTGACTCTGGTTTGTCCTTTTTTAGCCTATGTTAATATCTATAAATTGAGGTTTTAAGGGGTTGTAGAATGCAAAAAAACTCTTTTTTCATTAATTTTATTTTGGGTTTTTTTCTTGTGATCCCTAGGGAGTCTACCCTTGATAAGAGACCATTATGAATATCCTTTTTATGAAATTTTTTATTATTCCTTTCATACGATAAAGAGAAATAATAAAAACTAGTTTCTGCGAAGGTGCTTGGTTGAGGCCTTTTTGAGTTTGATCTGATTTTCATATTTTGATTGAAGCTTATATATATTCTCTTTTTATTGTATAGGTTCAAATATACATCAAATATGTATTAGAACATATGCATTATTTTATATCTAATCAATTTCCCAACTTCAGGGTTTCTATTAAAGTTGTTTTACTTGATTTTTGAGGGATTTTCCCTCAAATATTTCTTGTTTTTTCAGATCTATTTTTCTTATGATCATATTAGTTCATATCTACATAAAATCATTTTCCTTGAGTTGGATAAGATCAATTTTCCAATTTTAGGATTTCCACTCAAATTTCTTTGCTTGGTTTTTCTTGCTTTCAATGGCATTTTTCTTTTTTTCTTTTTGTGGTAGTGCGAATATAGATATGAGAGGATTGGTTGAGCATTTTATAGTTTCTCATTTCATTTTATTTGAAGAGTTCCCTTGTGTTTCCATTCTTCTCTTATATTATAATTGAATTAGGGTTTGGTTTTCTGACCATTGTAGATCATTACAATTACTTGATTTGTTGCCCTCATTGAACTACAACCCTGCAAATTTATTTTCACTTCCTCTTGTTGTTTATCAAATTTTTATTGATTTATTTTAGTTATCTCTTTAGTTGCAAATCCAATTTTTAGCTTTTGAGTGGTTTATGTTCTTGTTTGGTTTCTCTTTGAGCTCTTTTTTATTTATTTTTTCTTGGATTGTTTTTTGGGTTAGTTTCTGATATAAATTTAGTGAATTTTAAAGGGAGGAAATTGAAAGTGTGTGAGGTTATTTCTTTGGTTTCAAAATGAAAGAGGTTACCTTTTCTTTTGTAGCTAGGGTTCATTTAATGAGAAAGGAAAATTTTTCATTTCCATATAGCTTGCATTAGGGTAGTGACTTGAGTTCTCACACCATTTAAATTGCACATTTCTTCCCTTTGAGAAAATAACAACCTTAAAATTTATGCTTAATAAAATCAATTCAAGATTTTACTTTTCACTGGTAGCAGAAAAATAGTAGCTTAGACTAGGGCTTGGAATAGGGGAGTGAGGTCAACTCTCTAAGAACACAAAAACTATGGGGGCTTCACTGGCGAAGAAATACAACACCACATGTTTTCATATTGGGGGATATATATTGAGGAAAACTGACATAATATATTGAACATATAATAGGGGGTAAAGGGTTTTTCTATTGGTAGGTATAAAATAGCTCAAAGTTATTGAAAAAATATAAATGGGTATAAAAATTTTTAATATAAAAATGGATACCTACAACACTTAGTGAAAGCAGGATTTTTTTTAATTGGGAAGATGTATTGGGTTCGTATTGGTAGGGGGTTTAATAATGTGTTTTTTTGAGGTATTTTCCAATATGTAATCAAATTAAGAGTATTTTTTGGTATGCCAAGAACACACATGATATGTCAAAGATTCATTAAGTGAATTCTTTGCGACAAAAACAAACTTGGCATCTTCTGGTAGTGAGGGAAAATCCATTTGTAGTGGCACGTTGCTTGGGAATCCCTTTTTAGGGTTAATCACAAGGTCACATTGGGGACAACAAAGTGATCTACCCCACTTCATTGGTCTTGGTGGGGTGTTTTTCATATATGATTTTGGGATTAACTTGGGAGGAGTAGAACTTGCTTTGATGAATATCTCAGGGGAGTTTTAGGAGTAGTTTTTGTAACACCCTCCTCCCACATTTACCCAACTTAAGTGGTTCACTAGGATAAATATGTGATGAGAGGCTAATATGATGTGATTCAACTCCCCATGTACATTTAATGATATGGATTTGTGGGGTAGGCCCCCGAGATCTAAAAACATTGAAATACCATAAGGAAAGAGGATAACACACAATAAGAAAAACCACAAAGAATTTTTTTTATTAAAAAAAAGAATAACTGTAAGGGCTACATTGTGGAGGAAAATATGTCCTTTTAAAAAATGTGACTTGTTACTTATAGCCTTTTTTAGTTACAATACCACAAGTAAATTCTATGGGTTGGTAAATACCATGGGTGACTGAATACCATTGGTGGATGCCACTTAATGTAATACCATGGGTAAATTCCATGGGTGGATAAATACCATTGGTGGATGCCACTTATAATACCATGGGTAAATTCCATGGGCCGATAAATACCATGGGTGGATGTCACTTAAAATACCATGGGTAAATTCCATGGGTGGTTAAATACCATGGGTGGATGAACACCATGGGTGGATGAATACCATGGGTAGATGCCACTTTCCATTCAGATCATTCCTCCCTCCTTAAGAATTAGTGGTCCCAATTGCATGAAGTTCCCTTCTGAGAAGCCTTGGTTGAATATGAAGAGCCGCTGAAGAGAAGAGTTTTGTTTGGTTAACACTGTAATGATTGTGAACAACTGTGATATTGAAAATGTGTGGCCTAGAAAATGGACTTCAATGAAGTGTGGGTTTGTGGATGACCCAAAACCATGAAAAATAAAGATATGAGGATAGAGATAACTTTTAATGCTTGTGACCAACTGTTATACTAATAGTATGCAGCCTAGCAAATGGACTTCGATGACAAGTATTTTGTGCGGTTGACCCATAACCGTGATGATTCCTGTTGATGAAGTAGCAAGTTCCTACATAACCTGGGGTGGGAGGGCATGTCTCCAAAGAACCCAAGCCAAATACTGCTATGTTGAAACTAATGAATGTAAAGCATGTGCCTATTAAAGTGGGGTGGGAGGTCATGTCTCCAAAGGGAACGTGCTTTGAATGTTGCTCCAGATATAAAAACTAATTTAAAATGGTAATAACACAGTCAATATAACTCATAATATTTATTATAATCTAGTTTTGGAAATAGAATGAACATTTTGGATCTTCCTGTGTAATTGAGATCCCTATCTTGACACTCTGAAAACTCAGATTCATGCCGCAACCGTCTCCCTATCACAAAAATTCTGAAAAATAGCTAATTTTAAATCAACGATATCTCCCTCATCCGAAGCCGATTCGACCAATTTTTTTTGGAATTGGGCAATTTTTCAAGAGGAGCTCATATCTACAATCAAATTTTTGAAATTATACACAAAATCTACAAAAATAATAGGAGAGCCACCGTCCATGAATTTCCATCTGAACAATTTCTACAACACAGCTAATTTTAAATCAGCGATATCTCCCTCACACAAACTCTGATTCGACTATTTTTTTTTTTAATTTGGGCATATTTTTGCAAGGAATCCAGATATGTTATTTTTTTTTGTAAAATTTCCACAATTTTTTTCAGATATGATCTACAAAATGGATGCCGAAAACATTTCTGCAAAAAAATGAAAATAAAAAATCTTCCCGCTTTGCCTAAGAAAGTGCTCTGATACCACTGATATGGATCTTAGAGGGAGGCCCCCAAGATATAAAAATATTGAAAGGCAAAAATAAAAGAGGAGAAAACATGAGTAAAAAAAACACAAACTTAATTTTTTTTATTAAAACATAGAATAATTATAAGGGCTACATTGTGGTGGACAATCTATCCTTTCACAAAAAGCGACTTGGTACTTATAGCCTTTCTTACTTCAATACTACATGTAAATTATATGGGTGGGTACATACCATGGGTGAATGAATATTTTTGGCTTGTGGTTTCTATGAACGATAAGGCAACATGGAAAAGCTAAGAAAATGAAGATTGGGAATGGTAGAAGTGAAAGCAAAACACTCCAAGCGCGGGTTGGGCGGACACCCCACAGTCAAAGGAAGAAAGACCTCTTACCACTTACCTTTTCATATCATCAACCTCTCTGCTCATCGCAAATCACACATCACAGATCTTAGCCTTTACCCTCCATTCCTCATAACAAAATTCCTCGACATGCGATTTGTGATATAAGTTGGGTCCCACCTCCTCCATGCCACATCGCCTTTTAGCCATCGCACATCGCACTTCACTCACCAACCTCTCTGCTCATTGAAAATCGCACATCGCAGATCTTAACCTTTACCCTCCATTCCTCATAACAAAACTCCTCGACCTGTGAATTGCGATATAATTTGGGTCCCACCTCATTGCCATGTCACCTCTACTCATCGCACGTTGTACTTCGCAAGTTTTAACACTTGCCTCCTCGCTACTCATAACAAAAATTTTTATTTGCGATCTGCAAGTGAGCCCATCTCCTTACCACTTCACCTCTACTCATCGCACTTTGCACATCACAAGTTTTAACACTTACCTCCCCATTGCTCATAATAAAAATGCCAATTTTTTATCCGCAGGTGGGTCCACCTCTTCCATGTCATCAAATACCATCCACTACCTTTGTCCCACTCTTTGTAGTGTTAACCATTCTGCTATGTGTTAGTGTCACATGCCCCACTTTAAGCTTTATCGTTCCTCCCGCTAACTCCACCATTACTTCTGCCATCTTCCCTCATCTCCGCTCCCTATCACACATCCGACGACTCATGATATTTTTTAGCCCCCCTTCACCTTCTGTAGGTTGACATCAGTGAGAGAGAGAGAGAGACGTCAAATAAACACTTCCCAATCTCCTCTAGTGCTACGTGTCAACCTGTAGTGATTTTTCACCCCCCCATCCAATACCACAAATTGGACAGCTCCCCCTCTCAAATCTGGTATCTTGTTTTTCAAGTCAATCAGAACATGGGTTTTGGCGGAACAAACGTAGCTATGGTTATTTATTTTTTCTAGGAAACCTTTGCTAAAGAGCTAGTCACATGCGACACGACTGGCCGTTTCATAACGGTTAATGGAAATCATGAGAATGAGGGAGTGGAGGTTTTCCACAGCATGTGGAATCATGCAATGGAAACTAGATTGTCCACCTGTTCACAGCCACTCCTTGCTGACCTGTTTTGAAGATTCCATATTTGGCCTCCGTGGCCAGCTATTTTTTTCTTTTATTATTTGATTGTGATGTTTTGTTGGTGAAATCTTGATTTCTCTCGATTCTATTTTGATTTTCTGATCACGAGAGTGATTGCTTGATGCACACTCTGTTATTTGGTTAGGATATTTTGATTTTCACATGTGTGGGTTGATCATGAATGATTATTATATCATAAGCCCTCAAGGAGAACTCTATATGTAGAGTGTTCAGGGACAAACAAAAAACGTTCAGAATTTTGGGGAATTTTTGTTGTAGTTATGTATGACTATGCTCTTTGTGCTCTGAGATACTTATTTGGGAGAGATGTTTGAGAATAATGTGATATAAAACACTATATCTTTGGATTCCAGATGGAGAAATGAGTAGTATGCATCCGTGTTCTCTTATTTATTAGAAATATCCTTTTTATGTATAATCATCTTTCCATGCTCTGGTGCTTTGATGATTCATGTAATGTAGTTGTCGGTGGTATGCATTTTTATTCATGAATACATGTATGAATAACACTCATGTGTTAAACTTGGTGTGCCCCCTTAATTCGTGCTCCATGAATCTCTCTTGTTGGTCACATTCCACCTACATCCGCTTCCTCTGAGTTCACAGGAGAGAAATTCTCAAGAATTTTAAGCTTGTCTCTTGTGGGTTCCTCCTCTGTTCTTTCTCAACACCTCTGAATATTTTGAAAGCCTCTTCTCATTTTTTCATATTTGGCCCATTTGAAAAGCCACCGAGTCATATAGCCTCCTGAGCCCTCTCGAAGTATAGGGTAATTCACATTAATCAAACTCCAAAGTCTTCATCATTCCTGAACCACCACAACCATTATTCTATTTATCCATATTCTGTCAGAGGCACCCTTAAAATTGTCTCTATCTAACCTTTGATTTCAAGATTTCCTAGGCACTGGTATTTTGCAACTCAAGGCTGTCTCTAGGAGCTGCAACATCTTTTTGGTGCCATTGTCGAGGATGAATTCGAAAATATTTTCCCTGGGATATGACATTATATTCACCCTTCAATCAGGTGAGAAAGAAGGGTTGAGATTTACATAGCCCTCACCTTGGTGAGTCCACTATTATCAAAGTTTAAACTAGTTGTAATCCCGGCTTACACAAGGCCTCATACTCGATCAAATACTTCCCAATAGATAAATCCTTCGGTATTTGATCACGAAAAGGTCATATTCAAGAGAATCTGGAAGGAGAGGCAACCCAGCCAGGCTGGCCTACCCTCATTTTCTCTAGAAATTCACCTTCCTCATCCTAGAAAGTTGACATATATGGCCCTAGCTCCACAACCCGTGTACTTGAGTATCCTCCAAAAAGCTCTGCTTTAGCCATTTCAGCCACAAAAGACGAAGCTAAATTTGCTGATACTTCTCTACCTCCCTTTCACCCTACTCTCGGGGCTAAAGAAGTTAAAGAAGTTGCAGCACTCCAAATATTTTTACAGACAAATATCCAAACTTCTACTCACCACATACCTGTTATACATCAGCCAACTCATCCTCATAACCTACCACCACCGCCCCTCATGGCTATACCTGAGTTCCTCCTCAACAAGTATGCTACATTGGCTCTACATCAAGTATTGAATGACATGCCACAAGATTATCTAAATCTCCTACCTTAGTTCACCGGAGAAGATAATACTTCGGTGCATAGACATATTAAAAATTTATGCACTTTTGCTAATAATGTGAATGTAGAGCACTTAGATGTGTTGTTAAGGCTTTTCATCCAATCCTTGGATGGAGAAGCTCAAAAGTGGTTCAAGTCTCTAGACGATAACACATTCCACACTTGGGAAGAAATGGATAATTTCTTCACACTGAAATGGGGAGAAAATAAGTATCATGGATATGCTCTCACCGAGTTCAATGCTCTAAAAAAGAGACACAATGAGGATGTGACAAAATTCATAAAGAGGTTCAATGAACTCTATAATAATATTCCTGCTGAAATAAAGCCTCCCTAAGAAGCTTCTAAGGTGGTCTTCTCAAGAGCTTTTGAACTGGATTTTGGGTTCACCCTAAGAGAAAGAAAATCCACATCCCTGGATCAGATCTAGACTGATGCATTGGAGGTAGAAGCATACTTTTCTTCTACTGGTAAATTCAAGGGGAAGGTAGAACATGAAGCCATAAGAAAGAACAGGAGGAGGCTTCTACTTCAAATCAGGAGAGGGAATCACAAGAGTATAGAATGGAAGAAATGAATAAGCTAATCAAGAACCTTTCAAATAAGTTGATTAAGCTTGAATTGGAGGCCAAGAATTCCCCTCCTCATCCCAACCAAATGATTCCTAACCAAGGGTTTAATCCTCAATATTGGAAGCCCCTCTATAGCTGTTGCAGCGGGAGAGGACGAAACAACAAGATCACATTCAACCCCCTCTATACTTGGAGGGATAAGTGGAGGGACAGGCCGAGGAAGTCATAGAAAACCAAGAAGATCAGTTCCTCACCTACTCTGATGATGAGGAGGGTGAAATCACCCTGCAAGGGGAGAAAGAGCAGAAGGAATTCCCTCCATAGGATCAAGATATTGACAGTTACTATAGACAGTTCGTGGATTTTATGCAAGCTCAACTCCACAAGAAATATGACCTCAGGTCCTCTAGGAAGAGAACTTGAGTGAAATAAAAAAATGAAGAGTCGATATCAAGAGAACAAACTCATCCTAGTCTTGCTAGAAAATGGAAAAATCCATTAGAAGAGTCAATCCCTCATAAGGCCACTACATCCACTTCCACAAGGCAAGAAGTTGATCCTCCCAAAAATGAGAAGTCCTCATCTATACCCTTGAAGCTGCCTGACCCTCCTAAAGAGAAGTTCAAATAAGCCATTATAGAAAAAGGGCCCACACCCTTTAATCTCCAAAAAGAACTAGAGAAGGTCAAGATCCTGGTTCCCCTGATAAAGCTCCTCAAACAGCCTTCATACAAAGCTCAAGTGTCCCAATTCATGCAGCCCCACGGTGTAAGCCCTCTGCCTAAAAACCTAAATCTACAGGAAAAGCGACCCATGGTGGTGTGGTGGTGTTTGGACCTCATGTAGAAGAGAAAGACTCAGCCACTCCCCCTTTATATGTGACTCTAATGATACATGAATTACTACTGCATAATTGTATGCTAGATTCTGTGGCTTCACATAGCCTATTTCCATTGTCTGTCATGGAACAATTGGGATTGTAGATTGCAAGGCGTTATAAAGAATTGTATTATTTTGACTCAAAAAGGGTGAAGTGCTTGGGTATGATAAAATACCTAGTAGTGAACTTGGCCTAGATTCCAAACAAAAGTGTGGTAATGGATATTGTTGTAGCTGATATCCCAGCTCGGTTTGGAATGTTTTTTTCCAGATCCTAGGGTTCAAAGATTGGAGGGTCAATAAAAATCGACCTCACTTATGCCACTACCCCAGTGTTCAATGGGGAAGAAAGAAGATTATACCGTGAATCCAGGCTTGTAAAGGTGGTCACAAAATTTGATGGTTCGACCAACTCTCCGGTGTATGGAAAGCAGGGTAAATGTTCCTGTCTTATGCTTGAGGAGGATGAAAATTTCTTGTAAGAAATGAAGGTCTGTAATCTAAGACAAGGGGATCCTATAAGCAAACATGAAAACAAGATTTGGACCTTCCAATTTGATGGGGCTTATTCACAGGAAGGAAACAGGGTGGGGGTACTCTTGATATCACCTGAAGGTTGCTTAGTTCCCCTCTTCTTCAAGCTGGAATTTGAAGCCACAAACAACGTGGTTGAGTATGAAGCCCTGATGTTGGGATTGCAGGCAACACAGAGCATGAACATAAAGAACCTTAAGGTGTTTTGAAATTCAGAGCTAGTATTAAGGCAAGTCATGAACCAATGCCAAAATAAGTACCCGCGACTCAGAGCTTACAAGAACGAGGTATGGGATTTGGTTGAGAAATTCTTCTCTGCTTTTAATATTAATTCCATGCTGAGGGATAAGAATAGAATGACCGACTCACTAGCTATGGATACTAGCAATTTCTGTCCTCCAGAGAATTCGTTTCTCAGATACGAGGTGGAAGTGAAATATTGCCCCTCCATTCCGGGAAACGTAAAACATTGGTAGGTCTTCGAGGATGAAGATAAATTCAAGAATTTTATGGATATGGTGGGAAAATTCTTGAATTTGGTGATCGACTCAGTGACCGAGGATGATAATGAAGATCCGAAAACCAGATGGGAGGAGACATTGGTTGGCCACTGAGTCTTGTAATTAAAGGGAAATGTTATTCCCAGGGGTCTTGTGCCAATGGAGAGACTGTTTAATAAAAATGATATCTCGGTGAATCCCATAAAATTGACCCGCGGTGAGCCAATTGGGGATTTGAATATCGGGACAGAGGAAGCCTCGAAGGTGGTGAAGCTACTGAAAGGAGTCCCCAAAGAATATCAAAGAGAATACCTGAAACTCTTTCGATCATACAAATACGTCTTCACTTGGTCATACCAAGACTTGAAGACCTTTGATATTGATGTCATACAGCATAAGATACCCCTAAAATAAGATGTTAAGCCTCATAAGCAGAAGCTGAGGTAGATCAACCCTCTTATTCTCCTAGATATTGAAAAATAAATAAAGAAGTTGTTGCAGGCAAGGATCATTATACCTCTGAGGTACTTTGAATGGGTGGTGAACCTGGTGCCTGTAAGGAAGAAAAATTACAAGATCAGGCTTTGCGTGGATTTTCATAATCTAAATAGAGCATCACTCAAAGACAACTATCCCCTCCCAATAATGGACCACATCTTGCAAAAGGTGGTGGGATCCTCCCGCATGTCCATGATGGATAGTTTCTCAGGATATAATCAGGTGGCAGTGCTCCTAGAAGACCAAAAGAAGGCAATGTTCACTACGCCTTGGGGAACCTTCGTGTACGCTCGAACACCTTTCGGCTTGATAAACATCGGTGCTACATTCCAGCTTGCGATGGACATCAATTTCATAGATACTGAGATAAGTTTGTGGTGATTTCCCTAGATGACATCATCGTCTTCTTGAAGATCGATGTTGAGCATATAGAGCATCTTCAATGAACTTTTGACAATTGTGGAAGGTATGGTCGGTATCTTAACCCCCAAAAATCCATGTTTTCCTTGAAAGAAGGAAATTTATTAGGGCATATAGTAACCAAATAAGGGGTAAATATTGAACCGAAGCAGGTGGAGGTGATAAACGAAATTTCCCTACCATGAAACAAAAAGGAAGTATAGGTATTCCTGGGAAGAATAAATTTCCCCAGAAGGTTCATCCCAAACTATGCTGAGATCGTGCAAAACATCACCGAAATTCTGAAGAGGAATAGTGAAGTAAAATGGACTCCTCAATCTAGGGATTCTTTCAACAGGATTAAGTAGGCCTTTGCAGAAGCTCCAATGCTGGTAGGTCCAGATTATGGAAAACCATTCATGATTTTTTCTTTCACCTCCCCTTATACAATAGCTGTGGTGCTACTACAAAGAAACAATGAAGGGCACGAACAATCTATTGTGTTCTTCATCCAAGTCCTATGACATGTTGAACTAAAATATAATATCATGGAAAAGCAAGCATATGCTCTGGTCATGTCACTTAAATCATTTCAGGTGTACGTGTTACAGTCTGTCATAATAGCTTACGTACCCACTGCAGCAGTGAAGGATATTCTGGTGGAGGGTGACAAGGAAGGAAAAATGGGGAAATGGATAACTAAGATTCAGGAGTATGAGATGGAGATAAATCCCACCAAGCTCATCAAAGGCCAAGGGCTAGAAAAAATTATGTCTGAATCCAACTATCAAGCTTTAGGGATAAATCTGTCCATGACAGGAGGAGAAGCGTAGGAGGATACAGGTGCACATCAGGGCATAAAATCTTCCACACAAAAGACACATGTAAAGTACCTTCTATCCTTGTGGTATAAAGATATAGTGGAGTACGTGTTAACCTTGAGGTGCCCCCCTAACTATGACAATACCAAGTATTGCACTTTAAGGTTAAGATCTCAAAAGTATACTGTGGCAAACAGGCGACTGTATTGGAGAGACTTAGCTGGTATTTTACTACTATGTTTAACAGAGTAAGATGTTGAAGAAGTGATGAAAACGTTCCATGAAGGAATATGTGGTGGGAATTACAGCTAGAAATCCACTACCTACAAGATCCTGAGATCATGCTTCTTTTGGCCCAAGTTGTTTGGTGACGTACATGCTCGTGTCTGGACCTGCAAAAAGCGTCAGAAATTCACCAAAAATCAAATGTTCTCACCTCTCCCATTTATCCTAGTTCATGTTGAAGATTTATTCAAACAATGATGAATTGAATTCATAGGTGAGATTCACCCAGCTTCTAACAACCAACATCGATGGATCCTCACCGCCACATATTACTTCACTAAATGGTTTGAGGCTGTGCCCACAAGGAATGCCATGGATTTGGTGGTGATCAAGTTCTTGGAGGAAAACATAATAGCCAAGTTTGTATGCCCTCCTAAAATCATAACAGATAATGCCCAAGCTTTTAAGTCGGATAGGTTTGTGAAGTTCTGTCAAAATTATAATATCAGTATAGGGCACTCCACTGCATATTACCCACAGGGGAACTATTGGCTTGAGGGGTCCTGACCTAGGTTCGAAGGTTAAGGTTTGCCAACAAACCCCTATACTACTGGCCCTTTCGGCAGTGACCTTCTTGCACAGGCCAAAGTCTCACCTGAAGCAGCATGGGAGGGTGCTAGAACCAGGTTTCTGCACCAATTGGAGAGGGCAGGTAAGTCAGGTAGAGCTGCATTTGACTTCACACATATCAGATTGCTTATTACATAACCCAGATCCATTAGTCCCTTCGCATCCACGTGTGCAATACCATATATAATCAAAATAAATAATAGATATATGACAATAAAGCAACTATCACAGCTATTCTTGCATAAAGTCTAACAAGCAGATTCAGATCAATTGTCAACGCAACATAAGTACTTAACACAATTACTTGCGAAGCTCAATATATAATTATGCATAAAATAAAAGATATCATAGAGTCCATCAACCTTCTTCTTTCATTAATCCTTCAGATCCTTTTACAATACCCAAAACCCAACCTGCGCACACAGAAGTAGGGTCCACACACAGTAGGACTGAGGATCTCCGCGCACACAGACAGCAGGAGTCCTTTCCCAAAAAACCCCAAACATATCTACTAATTTGTGATTCACACCAAAATTAGTTCAATCTCTGCCTTACAACTCAAAAAAGGTTCAATTACTTATACTACTTTAGCCTACGCATCTAATGGTCTGCAAACCGTGGTTTGTACAATGCATTAGGGTCTTTGACCCACCCCAAAACCCTTGTGTTAGACTAAATATAATAAAAAATATACAAAATGGACCAGATTTGTAGCTTTTTTAAGAGACCCTATTCGAACAGTCCCCCAACACAATCTTGTGACTCATCACAAGTCACTGTGTTGGTGGGGTCTCCACCTGTGCATGAAGTGCATTGAAAACTGCAACCAACGGGGGTAACACTTCTTGACTCTGAGGAGTAGCACTCTGCACGATATCTACAAGCTTCTGCGATGTTGGTCCCTCTTTCACATTCATGACACTCTCTAGTGTCTGGTTTAGTCACTTCACAACACCATCAACATCCTGTGAGAGTTGGAGGGATGCGACAGCCCAAGGCTTCAAGTGTTCTCTGATAACATGCTTCTTATGGCAGAGTCCCTCGATCTCATCTTGGAAGGTGTCACTGGTCCTTAATCGTGCCAACTACTGTGCAGCGACCAAGGTAGGTAATGTGGCTTCGGTCTGCTCGAAAGCTTCATCCTTCTATCGCAAGCCCTGATTTATTTTCCGAAGGACCAGATCACGCTGGACCTTGGTCTAGAGCTGCATGGCATCCTCAAGTAACTAGGCACCCTGATAAATCTATCCTGTAATGGTGTTTGTAGCCACGGTTACTAGCACAGTGCACCGGGCTCATACCTCCGGGGGCGTTTCGGGCTGCAATTTGGCCTATAAGTTAGATATTTGCTGCTCCAATTATTTCTTAATGACCTGCATTTCCATCCTGGAAGCCTTCAATGCAGTGACCAATCCTTCCACTTTAGCCTATGGGGTGGCTGCAGCCGGGATCTCTTTTGTAACCTCTATGCAGAGCTAGTGGATCAAAGTTTTGAGCTCTGCTTGCTGCGCGACTGCAAAGAGTACTTCTGCGTTCTGCTGTGCGATGGTCTATTCATCCATACCATGTTGTTGGTGTACTTGCTGGTCTCAATGGTAAATTTCCCGAAACATCGTGGTGTGGAGACCCTGTAATGCTTCGTGGGGTAGCTTGGCAAGATTCAACTGCACCCCTGCACCTGCTTGGAGCTACATCTCCTGGTCCGACGAACTGATCACAAGGGCGACGCTAGGTAAGGGACAGAGACGACTTTCTTCCGTGGCTAGCACTATACTGCTAGATGCGAAGGGAATTCGTCCCTGAACCATGTTGTTCTGTATTGTGTTTGTCTTTATCTACAAGGTTCGAAGCTCTTCCTGGATGGCGTTGATCGCAACCTTTTGGTGTTCCTCTAAAGCTACCCATTTTTCTTTTGTGGCCAGTGTGACAGCGTTTGCGATTTTTTCGAGATCTCTGCCCGTCAACGTAACCATCTCATCTCGTTCCTTCCGCTGGGCATGCTGCTTCTTTCAGAGTCCCTTGACAGGCTTTCCTATTCACTTCGTACCTTCGACATTTTTAGGGTGTGGAGCCTGATTTTCTTCCTGATTCAGAGATACTTGTTTTAGCTGGATGTGTACCCCAAAAATATTTTACACCCTTGCACGCGGGGGGGTGCGGGGGGGCCGACCCCCCTGGCTTGGGGGTCTGGGGGCCAGCGGTCCTCCGGCGGGGGTTTCAGGGGCAGCGCCCTCGAAGCCAAAAATAGATGTAAAATTGCCTTGTAAAAGTATAGTAATTTCTAGTCAATCTGCGTCATTCATTAGGTGGATGATCTGACGGTAGAAGTTATGTTTATTTTAGGGTTTTTTCCCTAGAAGGCAACCCCTCACTTTTATGAGGGTATTGTATTGTGGCTGTGTAATGTATGTGTATTCTCTGAGCGGGAAACAGATAGGGATACTGTGAGAGAGAAAATAGGATATTACAGCGGATTTGCTGTAGGTTTTGTCTCTTCATTTTTGTTGGATAATATAAAGGAAGGACTGGTTGTTCGGGGTGGACGTAGCCCAAACTGGGTGAACCATGTATATCTGTGTCTCTCTGGTTTTTTATGCATTTTGGGTGCTTGTATTTTCCGCATATTTTATGTGTTGCATTGCTCTGTAATATTTAATTTTCTAACAACTGGTATCAGAGCCGAAGGTATATTTGGCTGATAAACTCGCAGGAAAGAAGGGTTCCTGGTTAGAGTGGGAGAAATGGTAGAAGATGCTAAGTTTAGGGTCGAGAAATTTAACGGCCAAAACTTCCCGCTGTGGAAGATGCAGATGGAAGATTATCTATATCAAAAATATATACACCTACCATTAAGCAAAAAAGCAAAGAAGCCGACGGCCATGATAGACGCGGAATGGAACATTCTCGATAGAAAGGCACTCGGAACAGTACGGTTGTGCCTTGCAGCGTCAGTCACCTTCAATATTTCGAAGGAAACAACAACAGAGGGTTTGATGAAGATGTTGGCGAAACTATATGAAAAACCCTCGCCCTCAAACAAGGTATTTCTTATGAAACGACTATTTAATATGAAGATGTCGGAAGGTGGATCTGTTGTAGACCATTTAAATGATTTTAATACAGTTACTAGTCAGTTAAGTTCTGTAGGAGTAAACTTTGATGATGAAGTTAGAGCTCTGTTATTCTTGTGCTCATTGCCAGAGAGTTGGAATGGTTTAGTAATGGCCATTAGTAACTCTGTCTCTAGATCTAGTACTTTAAAGTTTGATGATGTTGTCGGTGCTATCCTTAGCGAGGAAATGCAACGGAAAAGCTCGGGTGAGACATCAGGTAATGCTTTGAGTGCAGAGTCTATGGGAAGAAGAATGGAAAGAGGAAAGAGCACGGGATATCGTAGTAAATCAAGGAAAGGCAGATCCAAGTCCAGATCAGGGATAGTGTGCTGGAAATGTGGAAAGAAAGGACACCTAAAGAAATACTGTAGATCTCGAAAGGGAAAAGAAGGAGATGCACAACAAGAAAATAATCATGAAGCAAATGTGATAGGTGATGTGTTACAAGATGCTTTGATTCTTTCTTTCGAAAATGTTACTGATTCTTGGGTTGTAGATTCAGGGGCTTCATTCCATGCCACACCTGATAAGAAATATTTTCATGGCTATGTTCAAGGAGATTTTGGACAAGTTCGTTTGGGTGATGATAAACCCTGTAAAATTGTTGGAATGGGTAAGGTTCTTGTAAAACAGTAGAATGGAAACCAATGGCTACTAAAGGAGGTAAGGCATGTTCCAGATCTGAAGAAAAATCGGATTTCAACAGGGAAGTTAGGCGGTGAAGGTTGTGTGACAACTTTCACAGATAAAGCTTGGAAGGTCACTAAAGGAGCCCTGGTAATAGCAAAAGGAGAAAAGGTTGGTACATTGTATTTATGCAATGGTATTTCTAACTCTGTTTATGCTTTAACTTCCAAAGGAGCAAATGCAGCACTATGGCATCATAGGCTCAGACATATGAGTGAGAAGGGGATGAAGATTCTTCACTCAAGAAATTTGTTGCCAGGTTTGAAGAATGTTGATTTGGATTTCTGTGAGAATTGCCTTTATGGAAAACAAAAGAGAGTCAGATTTCTCAGAGTTGGGAAAGAAAAGAAGAGTGAAAAATTGGAGCTTGTGCATACAGATGTATGGGAACCTGCTCAGGTATCATCTCTCAGTGGCTCTCGCTATTATGTTACGTTTATTGATGATTCAACTAGAAAAGCTTGGATTTATTGTATTCAAAATAAATCTGATGTATTTGATAATTTCAAGAAATGGAAAGGTTTGGTTGAGATTGAGACATGAAAGAAGTTAAAGTGTCTCAGATCAGACAATGGAGGTGAATATTGCAGCAAAGATTTTGATAGGTACTGTTTAGAGCATGGAATTTATAGAGATAAGACAGTTCCAAGAACACCACAAGAAAATAGAAAGGATGAACAGAACAATCATGGAGCGTGCAAGGTGCATGAGATTGCATGCAGGATTGCCTTTACAATTTTGGGCAGATGATGTAGATACTGCTATTTATCTAATAAAAAGAGGGCCTTCAAGTTCCTTGGATGGTGGTATGCTAGAGGAAGCATGGACAGGTAAAAAGGTAAACTACTCTTTTTTAAAGCCATTTGGTTCTGAGGCCTTTGTCCATATTAATAAAGAAAATAGAACAAAGCTTGAGGCAAAATCAAAGAAATGTACCTTTATTGGATATGGTGCTAATGATTTTGGTTATCGCTTATATGATTATGAAAATCACAAAATCATTAGGAGCAGAGATGTAATATTCAATGAAAAGGTCTTTTATAAGAATCAGTTGCAGGAAAAGAAACAAGAAAAAGAAAGCAAGGAATACGCGGTTCTTGATGAGATAACTAAAAAAGTAAAGGTGTCTAAAAATGATAATAATCAACAACCACAGAAGCAGCAACCACCACAACAGCAACAAGCACCTCAAACACCTGAAAGTGGTGTTAGAAGATCTACCAGGATAATTAGACCCCCTGAACGATACTCTCCTTCATTATATTATTTATTGCTGACTGATTCTGGTGAACCTGAATGTTATGAAGAAGCAATGCAAGTTGAAAGCAGGAAGAAGTGGGAGCTAGCCATGGAAGAAGAGATGGAATCCTTAATGCATAAACAAACTTGGGACTTAGTCAGGTTGCCTGCAGGTAAAACTACATTACAGAATAAATGGGTTTACAGGCTGAAGGAAGAATATGGAGGAAAACAGAGGTACAAAGCTAAACTTGTGGTGAAGGGGTTTGCATAGAAGAAAGGTATTGATTTTGATGAAATATTTTCTCCTGTTGTTAAGATGACTTCAATCAGAACTATCTTAAGTCTTGTAGCATCGGATGATTTACATCTTGAATAGTTAGATGTAAAGACAACATTTCTCCATGGAGATTTGGAGGAAGAGATATACATGCAACAACCAGAAGGATATGAGGTCAAAGGGAAAGAAAAATTGGTGTGTAGGTTAAAGAAGAGATTTTATGGCTTAAAACAGGCTCCAAGGCAGTAGTATCTAAAATTTGACAAGTTTATTTCTGAACAAGGTTATACTAGATGTCACTCTGATCATTGTGTTTATCTAAAAGGGCAAAATGATGGCAACTATATTATATTGTTATTGTATGTAGATGACATGCTTGTTGCAGGATCTAACATGCAGGAAATAAATGTGCTCAAAAGAAAATTTGCAAATTCATTTGCAATGAAGGATTTGGGAGCTGCAAAACAAATCCTTGGTATGAGGATAACTAGAGACAGGAAAAATCGCAAATTAACACTGTCTCAGAATGAGTACATAGAAAAGGTGCTAAAAATATTTAATATGCACAATGAAAAACCTGTTAGTACAAATTTGCTAGCCATTTTAAACTTAGTAAGGAGATGTGCCCAAAGACCCAAGAAGGCATGGATTATATGTCTAAAGTTCCATATGCCTCAACAGTTGCAAGCTTAATGTATGCAATGGTCTGCACAAGGCCTGATATTGCACATGCAGTGGGAGTTGTAAGAAGGTACATGAAAAATCCAGGAAAATAACATTGGATGGCAGTAAAATGGATTCTCAGATATTTGAGAGGTACCACAAATCAAGAATTATGCTTTGGTGGTTCAAACATTTCTCTACAGGGATATGTTGATGCAGATATGGCAGGTGACAAAGATAATAGGAGGAGCACTACATGATATGTATTTACTGTAGGTGGAACAACTTTCAGTTGGGTTTCAAAAATCCAAAGTGTTGTTGCACTTTCAACAACAGAAGCAGAGTATGTTGCTGCTACAGAGGCTAGTAAAGAAATGATTTGGTTACAAAGGCTTATGGGTGAATTGGGTAAGAAGCATGATATGGGCACGTTATACAGTGATAGCCAAAGTTCCATTAATCTTGCAAAGAACTCAGCATTTCATTCCAGGACTAAACACATACATCTCAAGTACCATTTCATATGGTCAGTATTGGAAGATGGAGAGTTGAAGCTGGAAAAGATACACACTAGCCAGAATCCTGCAGATATGCTAAAAAAAGTTGTAACTAGATAGAAACTGAAAATGTGTTCAGTTTCAATTGGTCTTCAAGGATGATGATGAATATGAGGAACATCCAGGTCCAAAGAGGAGTCATTGTCCAGCAAATGAAGTAGCGGTGGAGTTGCTACAATCAGTCTCCAAGTGGGAGATTGTTGGGTGTGGAGCCTGATTTTCTTCTTGATTTAGAGATCCTTGTTTTAGCTGGATGTATACCCCAAGAAAATTGTACACCCTTACATGCGGGGGGGTGCGGCGTGGACTTGACCCCCCCCCGCAGGGTCCGAGGGGGCCGACCCCCCCGGCTGGGGGGTCCGGGGGCCAGCGGTCCCCCGACGGTTGTTTCAGGGGCAGCGGCCCCGAAGCCAAAAATAGATGTAAAATTGCCTTGTAAAAGTATAGTAATTTCTAGTCAATCTGGGTCGTTCATTAGGCGAATGATCTGACGGTAGAAGTTATGTTTAGTTTAGGGTTTTTTTTCCTTAGAAGGCAACCCCTTGCTTTTATGAGGGCATTGTATTGCAGCTGTGTAATGTATGTGTATTCTCTGAGCGGGAAACGGATAGGGAGACTGTGAGAGAGAACAGAGGATATTACAACGAATCTGCTGTAGGTTTTGTCTCTTCATTTTTGCTGGATAGTAGAAAGGAAGGACTGGCTATTCGGGGTGGACGTAGCCCAAACTGGGTGAACCACGTATATCTGTGTCTCTCTGGTTTTTTATGTGTTTTGTGTGCTTGTATTTCCCACATATTTTATGTGTTGCATTGCTCTGTAATATTTAATTTTTTAACAACATTTACTTCCTCCATGCCCAGCTGCAAATCAACCTGGGTTTCAGCCTCGGTGTTCTTCGTGGTGGTCTGCTTTGGCTATGTGTCCTTTTTCGGGGCTGCGCCTGAGTCTTTCCCTGTGCTCCTAGTCTCCTTGGTGATAATAGGTGGGAGTACCTGCGTCGTGCTAGTATTGGCGGTGCACCTTGAGTTGGTTTTGAAGCCTATCTTCCAGGCAGGAGGCCATAGTGCAATCACATTGTCAATCTCCTCGTATGCTACCATATAAGGAAGTGACATCCAGGTTTTATCCTTGTGGATGTGGATCAGAATGTTGTTTGTGGTAACCTGGAATGCTACGATACTCTTGTATTTTTCATATATTGTGGAGGACAGCCGAGGTCGAGAATTGATGGTTGTGACCATGCTACTCTGGAAGAGGACCCAGAAGACTTGGTTATATTCTATGCGTTGTGTGTCCTTGGAATCCCACAAATGGGCATACCAAGCCCCTTCGCACATATATGGAGGGAGATCGGGGAGGACTGACTCTGCAAGGGTTTCCCAGGCAATGAGGGCTATAAGAAATAGTAACCAGGCATAGCAAAAGGCTTTTCCCTGCTCCTGCGATTTGCAGATGTTGGCTAAGAACTCATCGCATAAGTATTGGGCCCAATTGAGGTAGACCCCCTTCGCACACTAACCGACTAGCTGAATGACATAGGCAGGGATGGCTGCGACCTTGCACTTTTGCATTAGCTTGCAAGCTAGTAATATGATACCCATCTGCATAGTTGGGTCGCTAATGGATTTTATGATGAAGCCCCACTTATTCCTTTCCACATGGTAGGTCTTACACACACATATTCAGTGGTGTCCCTTCATATTTCTTTCCCACATGCTTCAGAGGGTGTGGCCCATTCATGGGAAGGCCCGTGATTCTATGAACCAATGCAACATCTATGGGGACCCTCTCTCGAATCCATAGGAAGCCATTCTGAATTAGGGCAAGCACCTGTTGGGACATTCGATCCGTGACATTGCAATGGCCAAAGTGGGGCATACACAGCAGGTTTAAGAGCCCAAATTCGACCAATCCTTTTACCCAGCGCTGAGGAATGACTGTGACCCCATCTGTTAGTATGAATCTTTCGTCGAAAAAGACCACTTTAGCTACGCATAAAAAATAGCCCTAACATCGATTATGGCTACCAATATCTTTAAATCTGAAGTTAGTTAATCCAAATAAAGCTGCACAAATCCAGATCTATGCATAAAATACATTAAGCAGTAAAAATGAAATGTTGCTCCATGCATCCAATAAACAAGACGAGAACAATATATTTGAAAGAATTTTTATATTAAAGGGGCACCTGAGAGGAAAACAAGAAAGGTGTTTACAATTCTCCTCAATGGGATGGGTTCTTGAAATTCCTCATCATTTCAGATCTAAAATTTCTCTCTCTTGTTGGTGTAGAAAACCCAGACAAACATAGAACTCAAAGGAAGCTCACAAAGAAAGTGATGAGGAATGTGACAATGATAATGGCTCAAAGTCAGACCAAGAGTATAGATCCAGAGTGATCTAATGCAATGAAATGTGACAAATGAATGGGAAAACCCTTCTATTTATAACAAAATATTAGGGTAGCCCAGAACTTGGTGCATGAATAAAATATTCTTAACCAACTTCTAGAACCACCTTTTAGAATATTTTATTATATTTGTTGGAGGGAAAAGAATTTTGACTTGGGTAAAATCCTTTATTTATAAATAATAAATAAATAAATGATTTATTTATTATTTTTAAGGAAATGGTGGAAATATAATTAAATAAATAATGATTTATTTAATTATTTATAAATGATTTGGTCAGATTTAACTAGGAATATTATTTAAATAAGGATTAAATAACTTATTCCTAGGAAATAATCAAATAAATAAGGATTTATTTAATTGATTTCCTTGTTTTGGGTTAAATATGACCAGGAAATATAAACAAATATAGATTTGTTTATTATTTCCTTTTGGGGTTTCCCGTTTAGACCATAAACAACTTAATAAAGGTGTTTTACTAAGTTATTTCACATAGTGAAAGCAATTTTACTTAGGGTAAAATTGGTCTTACATGGTGTACTTGGGTTCATCTAATGATAATAGGTTAGATGACCAAAAAATGGTGTAACAGATTGCCCCCCAGCGTACGATTGTTAGGAGCAAATCGTATGACCGAAGTACGTTGTAAGAACTCAATCACTAGACATCAAGAGGGAAGTTAGAGAGAGAAATGTATGGTAGTCTAATGTGCTAAAGGACTAGACCCTGAGGAGACGAGACTTACAGGTGCAACAAGTCTCTAGTTTATGAGATGGTACCTGTGCCAAAGGTGGCGGGGGAAGCATACCTATGCCCACCGAGACAAAGTGAAAAAGAATAGTGTGTCCAGTAAACAAGGAACCGAACTATAAAGTACATGCTGGCATAAACACAAGCCAAAAAAAATAGAATGATGAATCCCACATACATGTTGTGCTTGGGATAACAGCCAGGACTTATACAATAATATCTGAGTACATGAGATACAAATACAACCCAAATTCCCCCTATGAATGGGGAAGGGCTCACAAAATCCAACTGATATATGAAAATAAAAAAGGCGCTGCAAGTGGCTAAGGCCGACATCATCAAATATAAGGAGCTGCATCAAAGGCTAAAAAGGCTACCTGCAGGCCACCCCATCATGAGGGTTGAGACATCTTACACGCACCTGGGAATCACCAAGACCTGTTGCTACATCACTAGACAATAAAGCATAAAAATCTCGATCATGCTAAAAGGAGATGGAGCTGAAAAAAATCAAGTCAAAGGGTAATGAGAAATCCCTTTGCCTAATCTGAGGTACCAAACAAGTGTAGGAGTTGGAACCAAGGTACACTGCCCTTTAGACCTGACTTCTGGAGTGAATGAGTTGATGTCGACGAAAGGAGGTCCGCCGTAGGTGAGGCAATAAGGGATCCTCAACTAAGGCAGGAGAGAATATAGTAGAGCGAATGACAAACTAACACTAATGATGATGATGAACTGGGGGAAGATCCAAAGGGGACCATAAAAACATGAGTACAAGATGGTATCTCATGATGGAAATCGACATGAACAAGAATAATTATGGAGGCAAAGTAGTGCCCCAAGGACAAGTGTTGTAAGTGAGAAAATCTGATTTTGAGGAAAGGTGGAGTAACTCTTCGTGGACAACAGGTGTCCTGGTGAAGTAGCGAATCACGAAAAACAAAAAGATGTTGGCTATATAAAAGAAAATAAAACATGCAATTTGAAAGGGAAATGCTAAGGGTAATATCTCTTAAGATAGACTGCATTGCGAGGATTAGGAAGGGGGTGGCCTTCAAATTCCTCTAAAAGGTATTCCCCCTTACCAAGATCTTTACTGATGATGTAAGAACGTAGCCATAATGAGTCAAACTTCCCATGACCGAGGGCATCATGGGCCTGGTCATATACTAGAACAAGGTCACCTTCATGAAAGGTACGAGGGTGTACTTTTCGGTCACACTCAGCGTTGGTGTGCTTTTTGGCCGCTTCAAGAGTTTGAATGCAACAAGATAGTCTTCAGAGGCGCACTCAAGCATGATGAGTCTTGGTTCTAGAGGTTGGGTATCAGGGAGAAGTTCGAAGACCAAGTGAAGGGAAGGAATTTCACACTCGATCGGTAAGACTATCTCCTCACCAAAAACAAGGTGGAAAGGAGTGAAACTGCTGGCAGTTTTAACAGAAGTACGATAAACCCACAAATCAGGGAAGAGCATAAGATGCCAATTGGTTTTGTGCTTATTAACCGTTCATTGAATCACGGTCTTAAGAATTTTTTTGACCGCTTCAACTTGGCCATTACCTTGGGGGTAATAGGATGATGAATATTGGTGTTCAAAATCCAATAGTGAGGATAGCTCATGCCATATCTCATCTTCAAAATTTCGACCATGGTCAGAGACCAGTTTTTTTGGAACCCCGAATCGAGTAATGACGTGGTTAAAGAAAAAGAGGGCTATGGTGGCTTCCGTATTGTTGAATGTTGGCATAGACTCGGCCCATTTTTTGAAATAGTCAACCACCACAATGATATATTTGTGGTTACCAGCAGATGGAGGTCGACACTCCATAAAGTCGATGGCCCATTTACAGAAAGGACCAGCTGTGACGACAGGATGGAGGGGAGCGAGAGAAGCTCGTGCCTTAGGGGCAAAATGCTGGCAATTGGAACAGTGTTTGACTGCTCCAATGAAATCATTGAAGAGATAAGGCCAAAAATACCCAGCGCGCATGATTTTTTGGGAAGTAGCGAGACTAGAGAGGTGTTCTCCACAAGCACCACTATGACAGGCATTGAGGACTTTCTCGGCTTCAGCGTGAGTGAGGCAACAACGAAGGAAAATATCTACTTCGTGACAATAAAGGTCGTCACCGATCAGAAGGTAGCGAGGGGCTTGGTATCAGATACGTCGTTGAGCATCATGATCAACATTAAGGGCGAAATTTTGGGTTCGCAGGTAAGCAAGGATGTCACCGTACCAAAGGTTGTCAGTGGTGATAGCGAATAAATGTTCATCAGGAAGAGCATCATTAATTGGAGTATCCTGCGTCCCGATAGGTAAATCATAAATAAGTTCAACGAGGACTAAACCATTCTTAATTTTTGGGGTGAAAAATTCAAGGTCGAATTCTTGGAGGATAGCGACCCAACGAGCGTACTTCCCACTGAGGATGTGTCGACTCAATAGGAAAGCCATGGGGTTGGAATTAGTCACAACCTTTGTGGAATGCATGGGGATATAATGACGTAGTTTTTGGACCAAGAACATGACAGCTAGTGCTAATTTTTCTTCATGTCAGTAGGACACAGGTGGACCGACAAGGTTCTTACTGACATAATAGATCACATGTTCGATACCATTATCATCCTCCTAGATAAGGACACCA
Organism: Pinus albicaulis; assembly: GCA_034641835.2. Lineage (NCBI taxonomy): Eukaryota > Viridiplantae > Streptophyta > Pinopsida > Pinales > Pinaceae > Pinus > Pinus albicaulis. The sequence goes on from CM076573.1 coordinate 675,849,897, forward strand.
ACAACCAAATAGGTGGAAGCAAAGATGTACAGGATGAAGTCCCGGTCAAAGTCAGGAGGACGGATCAAGGGAGCGGATGTGAGAGCATGCTTGAGGGCATCAAAAGATGCTTGAGCAGAGGTATCCCAGATAAATGGGGTGTTAGATCGAAGAAGTCTAAGGAACCCACGTGTGGTTGTGGCATGTTCAGGAACGAATCGGGAAAGAAAATTAGCTTTACCTTGGAGACTTTGTATTTTGCGTAAAGTACAAGGAATAGGAAGTTCAAGAATCGCTTGAAACTTCAAAGGGTTGAGCGTTATCCCGTAATTAGACACTATGAAGCTGAGGAGACGACCGGAGGGGATGTAGAAGACACATTTCAATGGGTTAAGGTGGATATTATACTTGCTACATTGGAGGAAAATGGTACGCAGATCATGGAGGTGTTGCGCCCGATGTTTAGAACACGCAGTAAGGTCCTCTAAATAGGAAAGGATAATATGAGCTAAGTCATGGAAACAATAAGACATGGATCGTTGAAAAGTGGCACCAGAATTTTTAAGGCCAATTGGCATGACTCGGTATACGAAAGTAGCCCATGGACTAATGAACGCTGTTTTAAGTTGATCAGCACAACGGATAACGATTTGGTTGTATCCGGAGAATCCATCCATAAAGGATAGAACCTCGTGCCCCACACACTCATCAATGATTTGCTTAATAAATGGTGTGGGGAAGTTGTCTTTGGGACAAGCTTTGTTCAAATCACAAAATTCGGTGCAGACACGAATGGTGCCATGTTTTTTGAGGACGGGAACTGGGTTGGACACCCAAGTGGTGTATTTGATGGGATAAATGAAACCAGCCTGCTTGAGCTTATTGATTTTGGCTTTGATGGCTTCATGTCTGGAGGGATGAATAGGTCTCAACTTTTAATGCAGTGGGTTGGCATCAGGCCATGTGTCGATATGGTGTTCGACAATGGCGGGATCGAGTCCAGATATTTATGAGTAATACCAAGCGAAAATATCGCGGAATTCTTTGAATAGTTTGGTGTAGGCTTCAATTTCTTCTGGAGTGCATTGGGTGCCCAAGGTGATATGTTCTTCGATTCCTGGTTTGAAAGAAGTATCTATTTTGATGGTAGGAGAGATATTTTCCATATTACCTTCTTCGAAAGTGTCAGGTGCAAGGATGGGATTTTTAAAACAATCGAATTTATCGGGAAATGAAGTCTTTAGATTCAACAACATATTGGTCGTGGGATTGATGTGGAAGGAAGTATGCAAAATGGTGCATATCATCCCATGGGAAATCAGGTTCGGTCATGGCTTCCATAATGTCTTCATCTGACTAGAAGATGGGAAGAGTGGAGGGAAGAGGATCACCTGATGAGGTAGAAACATGAGACTCTTGATTATGGGGGGAAAGACTCACATGTACGACGTCATGTGGGGTGAAAGTGGAGTAAGAAGATGGGTGGTTAGGCAAAAAATCGGGGGAAGGCACTAAGGGGTCGGTCGCCGAGAATCGGGGTGATGATGAGAGGTAAGAAATGGTGGCTGAAGTTTCGGTCATTTCAATATCAGGATGGGAAATGTTAATTGGGGTAGACAGGTCGTTTGGTGCTAGTGAAGAAATTCTATGGTCAAGTGTCACTTTGAATTGGCGGTATGTGGCTAAAGAGGAATGATACTCGTCAAGGCGATGGTAGAGGTGAGAATAATGTCCATGGAAATCACACAAAGAATAAGGGTGATTGGTGCACAAGTTTTTAAGTTTTGGTTTTGAATCAGGTATGGTGACATAGACCTCAGGGATATCAGATTTTGGAAACGTTTCATTGACCATGGTCTTGAGATGCGGTAACTCAGGATATGTATGGGTGGCATGACCGACAACATCACACAAGGCACACTAGATAGCATGCTTTGGCGGCCGAGGGGGTGCAGGGTGCAACGGGGTACCCTTGTCGTTGGATTCCCCCTTGCGAGTTTTTTCTTTCTTTTCCAGAACTGTCACAATAGGAGAAGGGTTCTGTTGAGATGTTGGGGGCATTATAGCAACAAAAGAATATAAGGGAACTGGTTGAACCAATGTCAAATCAAGGTAAGGTTTGGGGTGACCAGGTGGGGTAGTGGTTGGAGGGTTAAGGTACTAGACAAGTATACCGAAGGTCAAGTTTTGGAGGGATAGGGTGGCCAAGATAGAGACCAAATAAACTCCGGGAGGGGGAGCAAGGAAAGGTATCTGACCAGCGGGGTAATGGCCAGGAGGAATGGTGCCAAGGGGGTTGATATCAGGTGGAATCGACCCAGGAGGGTCGAGAGGAGTGTGGGGGATATTTCTAGAAGAGTTTTTACAAGGAATAAGGCTAGCTAGAGGGGGCAAAGGGCTAGTAGTTGGTTGGGGTGGGTGAGGTTGAGGTTGTTGACTAGCGAAAGCGGGCTGCTTAAGGTTAGCCCGAGATGATTGCATCATGCAAACATTTTCCAAGCTAGGATCAGATACAGGAGGAGGGTCCAGGAAGGTTCCAAGCAAGGAGGAGTCTTTTTAGGCGCCAGGGGAAACACTGGTCAAAGAATCAATGGTTTTCTTATTGGTGACAGAAGATATCGTGGACTCAGGGGAGGTCTAAGATTTTTTTTCATGATATGTCAACTGGTCGATGGTGACAATCTTTCCATTATGAGGAAAAAATATCTTGCGGTGGACCACGGATGGGACGATAGACATTGCATAGGTGTAGCTACATCCGAAAAGAATGTTATAGTCAAGAGGGGCATCGATAACTTCAACGTCGATGCAAAAAATCTTGCCTTCAAGGGAGATAGGACAGTTACGGAATAGGCCAATGGGCTGGGAGGCATGGCCATCCCACGCACGAAGGGCGATTGTGGAAGGGGCCAGCTCAGGAGATCCGAGTTGTTTCCAAACCAAAGCAGAAATCACACATGTAGATGCCCCCTCATCAATAATACACTGAGCGACATTGGAATTTTGGATTTTGACTAGGATTTGGAAAGAAACAGAAGCAGGAAGGGGGGGATGGTCTGACTGACGGACATAAAAAACAATCAATTGGTCATTAGTAGGATTTACAGCACCCATGGCAGATAGTAGAGCCTTCTTTTGAGAAGGACGCAACTGGAGGAGTTCCAGTGTTGAAATGGCCATAGGAGATTGAGCCAGATCATTTACTATGATATATGAATGGGCATATCGACCAGAGGCAACATTTTGGCGTAATGGGCCCTTAGGAATCTTGGTATGAACCTTAGCTTTGGGTGGAGGGATCTGCAAGGGACCATTGGGTGTCGACAGAGGCTCTGTAGGACCTGAAGATGGCGACTCAGGGACAGATGGAGCAGGAGGCATGGAGTACTGACGAGACATAGTTTGAAGGTTCAGGTTGATGATTAGAGCTTGGTCAGGAGACATCATGAGAATCTGGTAATCAGAGGAAGCAGAAGGGGAAGTTTGAGTGGTTATTGGGGTATGAAGAGGTTGAGTAGCCACGAATCCTTGTTGAGGGAAAGGATCGGTAAACACAGTGGGTTGAGAAGTAGCCGCATTGGTAGGAACAGTATGGGAGGAATGATGTCCCCACAAGGTGGCCTGAGACTCCCACATCTGTCGCATCTGTGGTAATAGGGGACAATCATTAGTGTAATGACCATAAACACCACAACACGAATAGGGCTTATTGGTGCGAAGAGGCCTGTCCGGCTTGGGATGAGATCCCTGTCGCTGATTAGCAGTGCTAGAATAAAAACTTGGAGGAATGGATCCATGATTGCCATAGGTAGATTGATCTTGATTGTCTCTCCCCTTTCTTTGAGAAGGAAGAGGATTAGTCATTCCTGGCTGTGTCAATGCTTGCTCTGGATGGGGTAGTAGTAGTTGTTGCGGGGGTTGAGAAGGCAAGGGAGTGAGAGGTCCAAATGCTGGAGGAGCTAGGACACCAGGCTGTGGGTAAGGATAAGGGTAAGGATGGGAAATATTGAGGTAAGAGGGAGGGTTGGCAAAATGAGGAGGCATGCTATATCCTAGATACATGCTACCTGGAGGGGGAAAAGTGCTGGAGGTGCTGGCCCCTCTCGGAGGGAAACCATAGCCCATAGGAGGTTGAGCATAGGTATGGGAAAGATTTTCAATGATACCGTCGGTAGAGTGAGATGCCCCCGGGGCGTTAGTGCCACCGGGTTTTGGGACGTCAGGAAGGACGGTATAAACATAACCAGATTGAGCATATATGAGGTCATATTTCAAGGCTATTTGGAGGGCGGCTTCTTCGGTTTGAGGGAACTGGGATACGACATCTTTTCTGATGAAAGGTAATAGAGAGCGAATGGAACCAGTCCATATAGACCCAATCTTCAAAGGTGGGAGCTTGGCATAAGCTCCTTCTTCTCCAGCATTCCTGGACATGAGCGGAAAGGCAGGTCAAAGAGGATTGACAAAAATAAGTCAAGAGTTCAGTACCAGTGTCGTATCAGAGAGGGAGCTGGAAATAAGATACGAATGCTTGGGAAATGGTTGCAAAGGTGGTATGGGAAGAGGCGGTCTGATCAACATACCATTTAGAAGCTTCGCCGATAAGCATGCATTGGACCAATCTAAGATGAATGGAATCATTAGTAATGGAATTGGATGAACACCACATGTGGAAAGATCGGATATGGTTGGAGGGATCTTCACTAGGAAGGCCTTCGAACTTGGGAATGTCGGAGGGGAGCTTGGTTGGCATAGCAGGCCAATTAACATTGTGGTGGATAGGATCGTCGATCAACTGATTGAAATTAGGGAGACTGAGCCCATCCATATAAGGGATAAAAGGGGCAGTCGAGGTGGTTCCCGTGGTGGTTTCTCTAGAAACAGACCCAGTAGTAGGACCAGGGTTGCCTCTAGCATTAGGTCCTGAAATACACATGGTGAAGGTAATAGGTGGAGAACCAGAAGAAGGGGGAGAACCCGAAGAATCAGAAGAAGAGTCAGAATGCGGACTCATGGGAGGACTAACTCGATGACGATAGGAAGGAGTAAGTCGACCAACCGGAAACTAAGGGTGAAGGCTAAGAAGTCTCCGGGATAAACTCCTTGGAGGCACAATGATGACGGGAAGAAGAAAAACTGACAAAGGTAGGGAGGTGCAAAAGCAAGTGAGGTCAATGTCGAAACAGGGGCAGAGAAGTGCAGTGTCAACTGATTTTAAAGTCCTTTTTAGGCAGTGTTAACCAGGCTCTTCTTCACTTAGGGTCAGTGTGTGGCGTGTGTTAATTTTAGTTTTTTAAACCCAGATGTTTTGAGAGTAAAAGAAAAAGTGTGCTCTGTAACTAAAAATAAATCTGCAGAGAACAATAAATAAGACTGAAATAACAGAAAATTAAAAGTTAACAATGCATCGATCTAACCCAAGAAGGTGTGTCTCTCAAAACTAGTCTAAAAGAGGGAAAAAATCTAATCAAAACACGCTAAAAAGAGGCCAATAGATCTAAGGTTGAGAGGGATAGGGATCTAAAGGAGAAATCTGCTGAAAAGAGGTGCAGAAAACAATAGAGAGGCAGAGGCAAGGTTGCTGCGACAAAGGAAAAAATTAGCTACAGGTAGAAGGGACAAGGAGGTGACCCTAGAGGTAGACCCAAAGAAAACTATATGAGGTGATTTGAAAGGGAGAAGAGCTGAGCTAGAGGGATCTAAAAATGAGGTATCAGATCTGAAAAAGAGGCTGAAACTCTGAAAATTCATACGTCTGAAACAGCTAAAACTTGTCCACAAAAAGTGGAGGGTACTAAAGACCTAAGGGGCAATATTACAACTTATTTGATTGAAACAGATCAGAAACAGGTCTAAACGAGTGGAGAGAGAGGCTGGAAAACCCTGACAGAAGCTTCAGACAAACCTACAAAAATTGCTGGAAAATTGCAGAAAAAAGTGCAGGTCACAGGTTCTGACTTGTTTTCAATCCAGGTCGTAGTTTTGGGGCAGAAAAGTGTGCCCTCCAGACCAGGTCACATTTTTTGGGCCGAGAAGTGTGACCTGCAGATCCGGGTCTCTCGGTGGTAGATTTCAGAAAAAATTGTCGTCTCAACTGCGGCTGATGTCTGTCACCTGCGCAATAGGGCTAGAAACACACGAAAGTTAAAAATTTTAATGTTTGAGGGTTTTAGAGGTTAAAAACACCATAAAAATAGGAAAAATAAAAAACTGAAGAGAAACCCTAGGGGATGAAATAGTTGGATATGCAGGAATAGATAAAACGACAGCGGTCACAACAGGAAACCCATGTGGAGTCGCCGATTGTTAGTATGAATCTTTCATCGTAAAAATACCACATTAGCTACGCATAAAAAATAGCCCTAACATCAATAATGGCTGCAAATATCTTTAAATCCGCAGTTAGTTGATCCAAATAAAGCTGCAAAAGTCCAGATCTATGCATAAAAGACATTAAGCAGTGAAAATGAAATGTTGCTCCATGCATCCAATAGACAAGACAAGAGCAATATGTTTGAAAGAATTTTTTATATTAAAGGGGCATCTGAGAGGAAAACAGGAAAGGTGTTTCCAATTCTCCTCACTGGGATGGGTTCTTGAACATCCTCAGCATTTCAGATCTAAAACTTCTCTCTCTTGTTGGTGTAGAAAACCTAGACAAACATAGAACTCAAAGGGAGCTCACAAAACAAATGATGGAGAATGTGACAATGATAATGCCTCAAAGTCAGACCAAGAGTATAGATCTAGAGTGATCTAATGCAATGGAAGGTGACTAATGAATGGGAAAAACCCTTCTATTTATAAAAAAATATTAGAGCGATCTAGAACTTGGTGCATGAATAAAATATTATTAATCAAATTCTAGAACCAGATTTTAGGAATATTCTATTATATTTGTTGGAGGGGAAAGGATTTTTGACTTGGGTCAATTCCTTTATTTATAAATAATAAATAAATAAATGATTTATTTATTATTTTAAGGAAATGGTGAAAATATAATTAAATAAATAATGATTTATTTAATTATTTATAAATGATTTAGTCAAATTTAACTAGGAATATTATTTAAATAAGGATTAAATAATTTATTCCTAGGAAATAATAAAATAAATAAGGATTTATTTAATTGATTTCCTTATTTTGGGTTAAATATGACCAGGAATAATAATTAAATTGATTTTTAACTAATTATTCTTTGAGGAAATATAAACAAATATAGATTTGTTTAGTATTTCCTTTTGGGGTTTCCTGTTTAGACCATAAACAACTTAATAAAGGCATTTTACTAAGTTATTTGACATAGTGAAAGAAATCTTACTTAGGGTAAAAAGGGGCTTACATGGTGTACTTGGGTCCATCTAATGATAATAGGTTAGATGACCAAAAAATGTTGTAACAGTAGTGCTATGGAAGGAAGAATTTTCGTAAATAAATGTGGTTGGATTCTCAATTGAGGAGTGATAAAAGTGATATGCTGCTAGTGAGATGTTGATTCTGATGAGGCTGGCATGATGCTAGAGCTGGTGACATAAAATTGATCATTGGTTGTAACATCCCCCTTCTACTGTTTAATAATTTTTTTTTTTTCATTTTCCCATATATATATATATATATATATATATATATATATATATAGATATTTATGTTTCTATTTCTCATGAAATGGAATCTTGAATGATATATATGTTTCATGTTCAACTGATTTAACTGATTAAGATAATTAGGCGTCTATATATTTAAAATATTTTGTTGTTCTCTATTTATACTTGTAGGAATAAATCTGACGATCTAAGTTGGATTGGAGCTTACAACAAAAGTGACAAAAGTAGAATAGGAAGTGCTTGGATCACAAGTAGGTTCTTCTATCTCTCTCTACTTCTACTCACTCTTAGAGAAAATTATAGCAAAGTCTTTAATCTGTTGTTTTAAATTCATAACACCACATTTAGGGAATTTTATTTATCCATAGATCACAATTTTTCATAACAGTAATGTAAAACAATCTCACTTAGTGTTCCATGTAAAATGTGTTGTTGATTAAGTTCTTTGGTGGATCCACATGGCAATTGAAGGAAAACTTATGGTGATTCATTCAAAAACAACTTGGAGGCCTTGCATGATTTAATTTTTTTCAATGAACCTTAGGGTGTTTTGGACTTTGGATTTTTATTTTTTAATGATTTTTTTCATTCCCAAATAGTAGACTTGTACATGTTTTTTGCTACTGCTAAGTGTAGGTTAATGTGTAGAATTGGGTGTACGATTTTTACATGATAACATAACCCTTTTTCCACCCAATGGTATAACACTAGGGGTTAAATTTCACCCATTCAGTCCTCAACATGATTTAAAAATATATCCTTATAGATACTTATTCAAAATCTATATGTGTCTATCCTCTTTTCCATGAGTAGTGGCAACTGACACGACATCCTCTCAAATTATTGTTGTCAATCATGATTAATCAAATTCCATGAGGCATAATTTTGCATTGGAACTCCGATTGATGTAGTTATTGCACTATTGGAAGGGTATTCACGTATCAAAGAACATTACATGCACTAAAGCTTAGGCAATAATTTTTTATCCCAAAAATGTGTCAATTAGGTCCTTAAGCTTGAACAAGAAGGTCTGAAATTCTAGTTTTGCAAACTAGGTCCCAGTGATAAAAGAGCTCTCTAAAGCTAATTCCTTCAATTTTTACATTCTAAAGGCATTAAGTTGGGTGAAAATTGATATAATTATCCAAAAAATATCATGGTGAGAGGATGACAATGTGTTAAGGAAATTGAAGGTGCTATAGCTATTGTAAGTTATCTTAGATACTGAAAACACTACATTCCCCGATTCATTCATTATCTAGTTCATGTGAAAGTATGTTTACTTAAATATATTTTCTAATGCTAAAATTTCTATATGATTGTAAATATTTGTTCATTTCTTGGTATTTTGGTTGTAGGTCATAGGTTTAAGGAAACAAGGGCTAGATCTCTAGAGCTTCCATCTACCAAGGATAAGAAAGGACAAGCCGTTATAGATAAGGTGTGCTCCATTTCCCTTTTATTACTATTTTTTATTTATTCACATGCAATTTAGTATGGGCTAAGTAATTAATAGTAGCTACTATCTATCATAGGTTAGTGGGAATACCTATGGGATTAATAGTTTGGAAACAAGGGAAAGTTCAAATAAATATAATTGGTGAAGATACTAGGAGACACCCCAATGTGTTTTTTTGGTTATCTAAATACTCATTAATTTAATTTCATTGGTTTTCATTCTTCATAAGTGTTTCATTACAAATTTTTATAGGATAAATTCTAATTTTATTTTCGTAAAAAATAATAAATCCATCTTAAATCCTAATTAAAAATCCTACTAGGAATTGGCAAAGTATTGAAACCATATCTAGTGATCTATGTAGGCTTTTATAGAGCATTATAAGTCTTTTTGAACTCTTAGATATAGTGTTGAAGCTCCATAGAATATTTTCTTAAGGTTTTTTCTCCGGTGTTTTCTCGTATTTCTTATAGTCTCCTCATCCCATAGTTTAGGTCAAAGATATGATCCATTACATTTTGTGATTAGTTAAAATATCTAATATTCACTCAAAATTAATGAATTTGGGGTCCCATTAAGGGTCTTATATCCTGTCTTTTTTTCTATTCCCCATAAATACATTTGGGTTTAATGAAACTCTTCCACCACTGTCCTATAAATCTTTAGTTTCTCCTATTATAGTTACCTTGGTTAGCCATCAAATATATATATTGAATATGTATTTTCTAGTAGGTGAGGCTTTATATTTTGGGTGCATGTTTTTTTTCCCTATCTATATTCTTTGTTCCCTTCTGTGTTTAATTTCAAGTATCATTGTGAATAGTGATAGTGAAAAAGGAGAGTGTGATAAGTACATATACTCATACTTCCATTTAAAATATATATCTCTACATTAAATAGTTTTCATTGAAAGTGAAACATTTGTTGGGGATTGAAATTGAATAGTAATAGATAATGAAATATAAAATAAATAAGTAAAATAGTACTCACATTCCACGATAATGGGAGGTCTCTAAAGGCATCATTACAACACTTTAGAACAATGCACTATGATTAGAACATCATAATCCACAATCAATATGATTATGACCTAATACATCTGATCTAATTTGATGTTACAATTAAATATATATGCATAATGTTTGACCCTAAATAATTCCCCTCAATTATGGACTATTTAATCCATACATGATGGTCAACTATTCCAACCATTTCCTTGAAATAAAATCTAATTTGTCAACTATTTCATTATTTTAGTGGAACCATTTTTTTTGGCTATTAAATTCCTTGAGTTGAACCAATTATTTATTTAATAAAAATAATTTATTAAATCACAAAATCAGCTATTCCAGTAGTCAACAACTCGATTGTTATTAATCCCTTGACTATATATTGTTTGTTTATTCTCTATAGTTAAATCCTTCAACTGGCTTTCTCCAGAAGTTATAGATTCATAATGAAACAATAGAGCCTTATATTCCAACATCCAACCATAAACATAATTATCTATAGATTTATGAGGTGAAATTATGTATTTAACACAAATTCCCCCCACATAATTGCAACTTCCTAAAGTCTAGCATTTTCTTGTAGATTAAAAAAAATTCCTTTGGCCCATCGATTCATAAAGACATCAGTCACTTTATGATCTATCTTGTAATATAAAATCGAGAAAATTTTCTCTCAAACCAATTATCTCAATTAATGAGCATGAATTTTGACATTCTTTACCTTATTATGTCCAAGAGGATTGTTTGAAATATGTATTTCACTTTTATGATGATAATAAATAGTATTTTAGTCCTCAATGGGAAATCCAATATTTCTGAAGAGTTAACAAATCAAAACTACCTTTGTTATTGAATTAATAAGTACATTATATTCAGTTTTTTTAGCTGATAGAGAGACGCCATGTTGTTCCTTGCAAGACAAAATCAACGGTACAACATTAATGGTAAGCACATAGCTAGAAGTGGATTTATTTTCACCATTATTTCTTTCTCAGATGGAGTGAATAAGTCCAAAAAATGAATATGGACTTAAAAAATATCTAGTACCAAAGTGAGAGGTCCCCTTAATGTGGAAAATAATTCATTTTATAGATTTATAGTGGATTTCTCATGGATCTTGCATAAATTGAGAAACCAAAATAATAAAAATAGAGTTATGAGGTTGACTAGAAGTTACACTTATAAGGCCAATAAAGGGTATTTGTTGTCATTGATGATTTGATGAATTGATCGATGACATTGATGTCAAATTTCTTATGGTAGCTCTCATGATGTGGGTGTATGATGGCGTACTAGAGATGAGTTATAATTTTCTTGATGCATAAGTTGTTGGTCAACCAAGCCCTCATGATCCATGGAGATTTTTGGCGATCTTGTCTGATGCAGAGGTCTTAGTTCCTCATGATGTTGTCTTTAAATATTATAGAATATTTGGATAATATTTGACAGGGTCTATATATGTTGTCAAAGGTCCTACATGCTTAGGAGGTGTTTGATGACATGCATGAAGAAGTTTTGGAAGTTTGGATTTGATCAGATGTAAGAAAGGGGTTGAAATCATGATATGTCGGGAAACCTAAAGACAACCTGTGTTAGTAACTCAAGTTTTTTGAAGAAGACCCATGTTATCCCTCAGTATAATTCTTTTCCAAAAGGCATATGGTGCATTATATTCTGTATCTTGAGAAAAAGAGACAAATCTGAAGAAAACAATTATTTTTTCCTATGGTAACTGGAACAAGGTTCGATTAATTTTTATTATTATGTATAAATTGATCATTTACTTAATTTTTTTATAGAATTGAAGGTAAAAACTATATATATATAGAAGAAATGGATGTACTTTTTTTTTTTGATGAGGAGCGCATTCTCCAAATGGAAAGAGGAATGATCCTAAAGAGAGAAATAGGTAAAAGTGATCGATACCTGATTGCAGTGTTTATGATACAAAGGAAGATGATGGGATACATATGAAAAATTACATTACATCAACTACATGGAGACAGAGTAAAAGAAGAGCAGTAGAGATGGTATGGTTCAATGATACATTACAAACATCATAATAGATATTGCAAGGAGACAAACTATATAGTGTGGAATTGTAGCTCATCATATATGTGTAGAAATATGTTGAACACCTAATCCTCCATGGGTAGGTGTGGAAGAAGAAAGTCACAAAGGAGTCTAAGTGACCTTGGAAGATGAATCTAAGAGTCACATTATTGTATTATAAATGTCCATCTATGTGTAATAGAGAAGTAATGAATGCCTATCTTTCTATGTGTGTGTTTATCTTTCCTCACACACCATGTGTGTGTTTAACATGGTAATAGAGTTGATACGTTCATAACCAGCTCAACGTTGTGTGAGCCATTTGATTTGTGGCCTGTATAAATATGCAAAATTCTATTCATTTTTGCAGCATTCAGAGATTTTCTGCAGCAGTGATTTTTGCAGCATTCAAAAATATTTTGCAGTATTTAGAAATTAGTTTTGTGAAGAGCAGCATTTTGCATCTTAAACTCTACAGATTTTCTCACTGCTCCTCCCAATTCTGTAATTTTTCTACAATTTCTGCTTACTTTTAATTCAGCACATTACTGTGAAAGCTTTGAATTTTAGAAAAGATTGAATTGGAGAGCTGCTGGAAAAATGTTTTCTTCTACAGTTTAAAGTGGGTCTCCACTGAAAATTCTGAATTCTAAAAATTTTCACAAATTTCTGGCGAAATAATTTCTACAAATTTTCCTATAACTTCTACAAATTCTATTGTTTCTCTAGTTCTCTACTATATATTTGTGAATTTTTTTTCAAATTCTACAATTTCTTTCACCCTCTGCAATTCTCTACTTTATATTCTACTGTTTATACACCTAATCTTTCCTTCTTTCAAAAAATAAAATAAAATAAAATAAATAAAAAAATAAAAAAAATTACTGTTTATCCCCCTCGGTCTTCCCTACTGCTGTAAAATTTTTGAGCATTCAGCCCTCACGGCCTTCCCTAATGCTAGCTCTTCCCTCTACAAACTCTTCCTTCTTCCCCACCATCCATCCCACCTACCTCCCTCTGTGCACATGCCATTCCCTTACCCTTAATCCACAACCCACGCTCTACCACAGAACTCTCACGCCACTCCTCGGCCCTCATGGCCCTTCTCTTCACACTTGGCCTTTGGCCTTCCCCACATCACGGCCATGCTCCTCAGCTGTTTCCCACACCCCTCACCACCCTCTCGCACTACCTTCGGCCCCTCCCCTCCTCTCCCCTCCGGCTCACCCGACCCCTCACACTACTCAACACATCCCCCTTACCTCTCGACCCATCCCACGGCTCTTACAACCCTATCCCTCCCACTTAGCCTATCCTCACCCCCCTCTTGAGCCTCTCCCGACTGCACCCTCTCCTCACCTCTCCCAACGCTCCCTCGCCCCACCCCCCTACCCTTGCCTCCTCGCTCCGCTCCCAACCCACTCCCCTTACGACCCCCCCTCACAACCCTTCACCTCATCCCTCACCCGCCCTGCACCTCCAGACACTCCCCCATACCCCTTGCTCATTACTCCTTTCCCTCCTCCACTCACACCCAACCTGATCCCCCTCTCCGTCGTCGAGCCCTCCCCCCTCCCGCACTTACCCATAGCCCGCTCTCCACCCTCGGCCCCTCGGCCTCTCCCCAACCCCTCTTGACTCATTACCCAAACTCGACCTTCCACTCCCCCTCGCTTCGCTGCTCGGCCTTCCCTTCCTCCCACCCACTTTCAATTAATTCCCTCCCATTTTTTTTAATTAATCCCCTCCCATTGTTTTTCATTAATTATCTACCCTTTTTTTTTTAAATATGCAAATGATTTATTTTTAATTTTTTTTCTTTACATATTTCACCTCACTTAGTTAAAACTTCCTGCAGTAGTCACCTCCCCTAGTAAACACCTCTGCTATATTTCACCTCCCCCAGTAACAACCTCCCCCAGATAATACCTTTGTTTTTCCCTAAAAATATAAAATAATTCAAAAAAAATACAGCAGAGAAAGAAGAGAGAGAGGAGATGGTATAGATGGTATGAATATATGGATTTTATAGAGTGAAAAGTTAATTTTGTGTTCTATGACCAATATTTTTGGCATGTATATAAGGGTGAATCTCTCAAATAAATTGACAATGTGAAGGCAAAATGTTGAAAATTGGCGGCATCATAAAACGTACTCATAGTTTCTGGAATTTGCTTTCCTCTTTATTGTGAAGTAATATTGCAAGCTCAAGACCATTTGATCAGATACTGAAGCATCCAAGCTTGTGAACATCTCTTTGTTGAATTAGAGTTTTTGGTGTAAAATGGTTTTCTGAAGAAGAGAGAAATTATTTGCCTTAAAGGGTTATTGCACAGCGGTTTTTGCTGCACATTTACAAAAATATTTGCAGTGACATTGTAGTGTACTAACATTGTGAGTGGATATTACTTTTCCATAGTTGCAATCAGTGTTTTAAGTATAACTTTGAGTTGTTGAGAAATTTTGGTATACTTCTTTTAAGTCATTTGTATTCTTTCGAAAGTAAGTTGAATCACATTGTAAACGGGTGCATTATCGGTTGAAGCCGACACCCTTTATTTCTTGAAGCCTGATTTGTTGAGAAAAATGGCTAAAATAAATGATGCATTAGAGTTTTTGAATAACCTCATTCATTCCAGTGTTCATGATATGGTAAAAATGAGCAAGAATTCTCTTTTTAATATTCAAACTTGCTTGCAAGATGCACAAGACACGATTGAGTTTTTGCGGTTGGAGTCTCAACTTCAGAAAGATGAAATTAAGTGAAAGAATCATCATTTTGAACCTGTTTCTACTCATAATATTGTGAAGGACTCTCATCAGAAGCAAGAATATAAAGTTGCAGTCAATTCACATTTAGTTCCTTGTACAAGAGTAGATTTACATGGAGATACAACAACTCAGTATACATTTCCCAAGCCCATCATCAGACCTTGGGAATAGCTTGTCAACATCTTGGATATGATAACGAGTTTTCCTTCCATATTCCAGATTATTCCAAGACCATAAAACTTCAGAGTGCCGGATTTATTTATGACAGTTCATCTGCAGCTGTTCCAAATCTTGCTCCGCTTCCACAACAACAACAATAGATTGTAAAATGCCAACACTGTGATCGATTTGGCCATATGAAATATCAATGTTTCAATCTTCATCCATGCAAGCATTGTGGTGAACACACCCATTCTTCACACAGATGCTTCATAAACAAGCCTCCTGCAAGAAAAAAGATTCATCTTGGATGGATCACTTCTTGGCAATGGGCATCGACAACCAAGAAGATGTTTAAGTCACATGTCAGAACTTGTTCTCAAATATTGAGTGAACTTCTAGCTGAGTATTCACCATCATCTCACCTTGTACCTGAAAAGGGGGAAAATGGTGGTCATCTACAAGCTTTGAAGTCACATCAAGCGAGCCTAAGCCAAAATCTCTCATTCCATATTCAGAGTTGTAACCAGAGACGCAGTAGTTCAAGCGAGCCTGAGCCACAATTCATCATTCTAGATTTATAGTTGTAGCCAGATACATGGATGCCCATGAGAATGCCTGTGGTTGATGGAAAACCTTAAACCATCCTTGTGAGGTTGATAATCTTCCTCTTTTGGAGAAATTCCTCTAGCAGAAGATTTAAAATTCTTGCTAGTTTTGGTTGAGTTCCGGGAATTGCGTCAAGCATTCCAATGTTGGTGGTAATCCTTAAACCATCACAGGTTGTAGACTTCCCTTCTTTTAGGTTGAATATCTCCCTTTAAATATGGGGGACAATTCCTCTAGCAGAAGCCCTTAGCTTCTCACCAGTTTTGGAAGAGTTTCGGGAACTGCAATAAGTGTTGCGTTCCAGTGTTGGTGGTCATCCTTAAACCACCTCTTTATGACAACATTTCAGAGAGATAATTCAGCCTAAGTTTTTCCATTCATATTTGATATATTTGTATTAAAAATATCTTTTTGGACTCACACATACCCCTTCGGATTAAGGGAGGGAATGTTGAACACCTAATCCTCCATGGGTAGGTCTGGAAGACGAAAATTCACAAAGGAGTCCAAGTGACCTTGGAAGATGAATCCAAGAGTCAAATTATTGTATTATAAATGTAAATCTATGTGTAATAGAGAAGAAACGAATGTCTATATTTCTATGTGTGTGTTTATCTTTCCTCATACACCATGTGTGTGTTTAACAAAATATACGGCTATTAGTTTTTGCATGTAATTGCTTTTGTTTAGTTTTTAATAGGGAGCTATCCTATTATGTTTGTATGTCAACTATATTTACTATTATGTGGTTGAATATCTAAGTGAGGTGTGTGCTTGTGAGCATTGGTAGGAGGAGAGAATTTTGTCATTGATGATGAGCTGGAGTGAGTTTATGTGTGTGGAGAGAGTCTTACAATGTTTGTGATAGAATATTGGATATTTGTAGCAAAGTTGAGAAGTGTGTTTATTTATCTATATTTTTGTATAAAATTAAAGAGAGAGGTTGTTAGGTTTCTCATTGAGAGTATATTTATGAACACAGTCTGAAACATTTTCATATGTTGTTCATGTGGAAGTGTCGATGGCATTGAGTGCTTGCAAATGAAAATGTTTAAAGAAGGTGGGGGTCTTCTATTTGGAAAATCAATACGTGAAGCATATTTCTCTAGAATCTAGTACATTTTGGTGAGGCTCATTGGTTGTGGTGGCTTCCAAAAAATGGGTATTCATAGACCCATGAGAGAAGAGTCTTTATATCTGGTGTATCTAGGAAACTATCATAGTAGTTGAGTCTCCCAACTAGTGGCTGATAGCTCTTTGTTGGGAAAAATACTGAGAGGGGGGGGGGGGTGAATCAGTATTTAGGGCATACTAAAAACTTTTAATTTTTCATACTCTAAAACTCATACACTACTTTAGTGAATCCAACTCGCGTATACATGCGGATATCCTTTATACAACTCACGTATACACAGAGATCTTATTATGCATTTAATTCTTTACTTGGATCTATGCATCATTTATTCATCAGATGTTTAGTTAGTAGTAAGTAGGTGCAGCAATAACAGAATAAACCATCACACATAAGCATCACAAAAGAACACCAGGATTTAAGGTGGAAACCCAAGTCGGGAGAAAACCATCGTTGTCGTCATCTCAGTCTTCAATATTTATTATAGAAAGAAAACATGTTACAACCATGTACTGGCGCAGACTCATACCAGCACGCAGGCACCCACCTGTAGAAGGCTACAACCTTCTCTCGTTTACCAGTCTCTCCTGGAAGGGAGCTACAACCCCCTGCTCTCATTTACCAGCCTCTCCTGCAAGTGAGCTACGACCCCCTGCTCTCGTTTACCAGCCTCACCTGGAAGGGCGCTACAACCCCCTGACTAAAGGCTACAACCGTCAACACCACCATGGACCACGTTTCATCAATTTTCATACTGGATCCAATAGCTTCAATAGATCACAACTTGCAGGCCACTTTTCATCATATTTTCAGACTGGACCCACTCCACACATTTAAGCTCAATCGTACATCAAACTGAAACTTATACCCTTATCAATTCATTCAATGAATCATCAACCAATCAATCAACAACTTGATCTTTTCTCAACATAGTCAACAGCATAATCAATATTCAAAAAACCCAGATCTGTATGAATACATCATAGACAGATAGCAGTAATACAGCAGAACAGATCAGACATTTCATACCACATACTTCAACAAACCCTAGTTTTCATACATGCTTTCCTTTCACTGATCCGGTGTATATACGCGCTTTCATGTATATAAACCCGCGTATACATCTTCACATATTACAGAACTAATTTCACAACCCATACACGCTTTCTCCTAATCCAACCCGCGTATATACACGCTTACTCTGTTACAAACATGCATATATATCTTCAGACATTTTAGGTCAGCACAATTCTTCAGAACATATGCATAGCTCAGATTTTACCCTTCACTTTAGAAACATGTTCGCCTCATCTCAGATCTAAACATTTCATAAACAGATCTAGAAGATACAAATACATTCCAGATCTAGAGATCCCTCTTCATCATTTTCTTCACTGGTGCATTATTAATTCAGATCTATCATTCAACTGTTACCCATTCCATACAGATATACTTCAAAGAGAAGTATTCATTAAAACCCAGACATCTTACCCACCCTTTTCACAATGATTTTCTTCTCCTTATATAGATTTAGCCTTTGTCAATACCATGAGCCAAAACCATACCACTTCCGATGGTATTCCTGGACGAGATCAAATAGACAATCCAGCGCTCAATACAATGGGTCAATACCATGGTAGTAACCCCTGGTTTTAAATATTTAGAGCACATTTGAGCATACGCGACTTGGAACGTACTTTTCCGCGTGCATACGCTATTTCTCCTAAACAAACCCGTGTATGCTTTGTGTCACACACTTTTCATCGTTGTTCTGGCCCTTACTGATATTTATTTCTCTGGTACTTCTGAGCTACTTGTAGAACATCAGATTTACATCATTAATAAACTCATCAAGCATCAAGAACAACTTCATTAAGTAGGTTGCCATCATCTTCATCAAGTGGGTTGCCATCAAGGACAACACTTTGCATCATATTGCCAACAATCTCCCCCTTTGGACTTGATGGCAACCACGATGGTGTTTGATCACGATCACAACAGATAGATACATTAAGTATAATGATATTCTCCCCCTATTCAAACACCATGTCACTCTCCCCCTTTGACATCAAGGGCAAAGGGCGGATCGAAACCAACACAAGGTTTTTCTCCTCATGTAGAAAGAAGAGCGATGTAGATCTAATGTGCACTGAAGCTACCATGCTCTCCCTGAGTTCATGCTGAATGTTCAAACATATTTTTCAATGAAGTACATGACTCTATGACTCATACTTACATCAAAGATCCAACCATATGTGACTCAAGTACCCAACCAAGAGGGTTTACACATTTTGAATCAACTACCCAACCAAGTGGGTTTACACATTTTGACTCAACTACCCAACCAAGTGGGTTTACAAATTTGAACAAGTCCTTACATGACTGAATATTACAATTTTACATCATAGGTCTCAACATAACCTTTTCATCAAAAAACAAATATGACTTTTTATAACCAAGACCAAAAAGACCTTAAGAGAGAGATCATATTTCAGAACCATCATAATGCCAACAATGCATTACATTCAACAATGCTAATGCTCCCCATGAAAGTATGCATCCAATGCATCCTTTCCATATGAACAAAACTCCTCCTTAGCTTATGCAACCTGAACACTTTCAACATTCAATCATCAGGGCATCTTTACCCGATATCAGAGAATGAAGCAGAAATATAAGAACTGGAACACCACCAGAGACACCAAACATCATCAAAGATACCAAACATCACCAAAGTTTGTGGTGAAGAATGCTGACCCAAACAAAATTTGTCAGATAGCAACCATACGTGGTTTTCTGTGTATGAACTCGTGTATATATGCGACTGTCTTTCAGGAAACCCGCGTATCCAATTTTAACCTTCTGATTTTAAGCAGTTCTGATCTTGTACAAGGCAGAGACAATTCCCAGTTTCCGTCTGAGATATTCGAATGCTTCCTTGGGATATATGAGAGAAGAAAGATAGGACAATATAGCTATGTTTTCAAGTGTCATCCAATATTTGTAACATAAGTGCATCAGTAACCAGGCCTTTTTTCAACTTCAATATATTCTTCCCAAGAGGAATTTATCATATCAGAACAACTTCTGTGAAAAACAATCATCCATGTGCTCTAATATCACCAAGATCTTCAAGATTCATCATGATATAATACGCGTAAGAAAAAGGTCTCATCCATAGAAACAAACTCTACATGATATATTCTTATCTATGAATCATAAGACTTCAAACTCATCCATGAGTGAAACCAAAGGATATTCTTCAGCAAAAAGAAAACAGGGCTCATCCATAAACTCATCATAATAAATCATGTATCATATCATCATCATTTAGAACTAAGACATAAGAAGATATAATGTCAATAATGCAATCATTAATAGTCAGACTGATGCTCACCCTAAACCTGTGTTCCTGATCTTCAGCTGTCATACTAATTTTCTTATCATAAATGCATACACGTCTGTCTCCACTGTAACTCGCGTGTATACGCGGATTTACTTCATTAAATCCATGTATGGAAAGTGAAATACTGAAAATTTCACACTCCTTATTCTCCCCCTGAATTTGTACCACTTGTACCTGTCTTCTTCACAACAGATGCACTGTCAAAATTAAACATAACCAGAATTACCAAGTCAACCATGAGAATCATCATACATTGATCCCCCTATGATGATATATTACTAATCTCTATGATGTATCTCACATCATTCCTGCAGTCATTATGAGAAGTAAGCTTTAGAAGCAGATGAATGCAGTAGGGTCAATATTCCCTACGTTTTTGAACGGTCCTCCTTCTTTTTCCAGCTTTGCTTGAACTTTCTTATCGTGTGCTAGAAATTGTCCAATTTCTCAGATCTGTTCATCTTGCATTCTTTTTCCACATGTCCATGCTTGTTACAAGCATAACATCTTATGTGACCAGAAAAGTAAGCATAAGGATCATACTGTGTTCTTCTATTCTTTCTTCTATTGCAATCAGCTGCTTTATGACCAAACTTGCTGCATGAAAAACAATATCCCTTAAAGAAACCAGAGTACCTTTCTGTATAGAATCTGTTTGTTTGTGACTGAAACAATCTGCTTCTGCAATTTGCTGCAACATGCCCATAATTATGACATTTAAAGCATTTAACATTATTGAATGATATCCTTTGAGTGTTCATGATTGTCGGTTGACTTCTTGTTTCTTTCAACTCTTCAGGTTTTGCATTGACATCCTTTGAGTCTTTAGCACTTCCTTGTGAACTACATTCTCCTTTAACACCTTCATGAAAACCAAGACCAATTTTAATAGTAGGAGATCTTTGATTACTAAGAATCTTGTCCAGAATCTTAGTACTATCTTGAAACCTCAAGAGTTTATCCTTTTATTCTAATTTACCTTTGCAAATGTTTACCTCAACCTCCAATATTTGGCTTTGCTTCATCATGCTTTATTCGACCATTTTTCCTTCTTCTACTTGATCATTCAATTTTAAAATTTCTTCCTTCAACAAATTTTCTTGTTCTTCACATGTTTGTAACAGCTCTTCATTATTCTTATTTGATTTTTCCAGATCTTCTTTTAGAGAGATGATTTCTGCTTGAAGTCCTTCCTTTTCAAATGATAGGGGTTCTTCATTCTTCTTATTTGACTTTTCCATATATTCTTTGAGAGAGATGATTTCTGCTTCAAGTTCTTCATTCTTCTTATTCGATTTTTTCAGATCTGCTTTTAGAGATATGATTTCTGCTTGAAATCCTTTACTTCGATTGGATACATTATCGTACATCCTTTTCAGTCTAGAGATCAAATCTTTGTAGGCAGATTCCTTCTCATTAAATATTATTTGTTGATATTTGATAACTTCTTCTAGGTCCATAGCATTACTTTCACTATCTTCACCATTGCTTGCACAAAGAATAATATTACAAGAACAACAATCACTACCTGTTTCATCTTCTTCATTTTCTGCTGCACATGTTTTCTGAGATATCTGCTTTCCTTGAGTAGCCTTCTTCTTTTGCTTCTTTCCCATTGTGACGGATCTCCTTCAAGCGATCAAACTCTTTCAGAAGGACCTGCTCTGATACCAATTGTTGGGAGAAATACTGAGAGGGGCGGTGGACTCGATGTTAGAACTTCATACTCAAAACTTTTACTTTTTCATACTCTAAAACTCATACGCTACTTTAGTGAAGCCAAATCGCGTATACAGACGAATATCCTTTATACAACTAACGTATACACAAAGATCTTATTATGCATTTAATTATTTACTTGGATCTATGCATCATTTATTCATCAAATGTTTAGTTAGCAGTAAGCAGGTGCAGTAATAACAGAATAAACCATCACACATAAGCATCACACAAGAACACCAGGATTTAAGGTCGGAACCCAAGTCGGGAGAAAACGACTGTTGCCGTCGTCTCAATCTTCAATATTTATTATATAAAGAAAACATGTTACAACCATGTACTGGCGCAAACTCATACTAGAACGCAGCCACCCACCTATAGAAGGCTACAACCTTCTCTCATTTACCAGCCTCTCCTGGAAGGGAGCTACAACCCCCTGCTCTTGTTTACCAGCCTGTCCTGGAAGGGAGCTACGACCCCCTGCTCTCATTTACCAGCCTCACCTAGAAGGGAGCTACAACCCCCTGACTGAAGGCTACAACCCTTAGCACCACCATGGACCACGTTTCCTCAATTTTCATACTGGATCCAATAGCTTCAATAGATCACAACTTGCAAGCCTCTTTTCATCATATTTTCAGACTGGACCCACTCCAAACATTTAAGCTCAATTGTGCATCAACCTGAAACCTATACCCTTATAAATTCATTCAACGAATCATCAACCAATCAATCAACAACTTTATCTTTTCTCAACATAGTCAGCAGCATAATCAATATTCAGAAAACCCATATCTGTATGAATACATCATAGACAGATAGCAGTAATACAGCAGAACGGATCATACATTTCATACCACATACTTCGGCAAACCCTCGTTTTCATACGCGCTTTCCTTTCATTGATCCGGCGTATATACGCACTTTCATGTATATAAACCCGCGTATACATCTGCAAATATTACAGAACTAATTTCACAACCCATACGCACTTTCTCTTAATCCAACCCGCGTATATACGCGCTTACACTGTTACAAACTTGCGTATATATCTTTAGAAATTTTAGGTCAGCACAATTCTTCAGAACAGATGCATAGCTCAGATTTTACCCTTCATTTCAGAAACATGTTCACTTCATCTCAGATCTAAACATTTCATAAATATATCTAGAAGATACAAATACATTTCAGATCTAGAGATCCCTCTTCATCAATTTCTTCACTAGTGCATTATGAATTCAGATCTATCATTCAACTGTTACCCATTCCATACAGATATACTTCAAAGAGAAGTATTCATTAAAACCCAGACATCTTACCCACCCTTTGCACAATGATATTCTTCTCCTTATATAGATTTAGCCTTTTTCAATACCATGAGCCAAAACCATACCACTTCCGATGGTATTCCTGGACGGGATCAAATAGACAATCCAGCGCTCAATAAAATGGGTCAATACCATGGTAGTAACCCCTGGTTTTAAATATTTAGAGTGCATTTGAGCATACACGACTTGGAACGTACTTTTCCGTGTGCATACGCTACTTCTCCTAAACAAACCCATGTATGCTTTGTGTCACACACTTTTCTTCATTGTTCTGGCTCTTACTAATATTTATTTCTCTGGTACTTCTGAGCTACTTGTAGAACATCAGATTTAAATCATTAATAAACTCATCAAGCATCAATAAAAACTTCATTAAGTAGGTTTCCATCATCTTCATCAAGTGGGTTGCCATCAAGGACAACACTCTGCATCATATTGCCAACACTCTTCAATGTACAAATTTTTTCAATACTGAATAGAATATTTGAGCATCAATAACAATGAGCGGATTGTTTTCCCTAGAGAGGGTTTTCCACTAGAAAAAATTGTGTTATCTTATGTGCATTATTTAATATTTTTTATGGTATTTTATGATGATTTTATTTGGTTTTATACATTGATTTCATGCTAGTTTCATGTTTTTTGCAAATGGGTCACTAAATCTAGTGCTTTGAAAAAAAAATACAAAAATTATATAATCATAGTCACTCTTGATTCAAACCCCCTCTCTGTTATCACTGTAGTAAATTTTCTATCAGAAATATTTAAAACTTTGTAACTTACTAGAGGTAACCAAGAACCAATTTTAGAATTTACGATCTAGCCTTCCTGAGTTCCGGAGAGGGATCTCTCCATATGATTTAGCTTTGTCTAGGTAACAGATATTAGGTTAGTTATGATTGTGCAGTTGGGTTTGATTTTTTGAAAATTTTTGTGGGAATAAAGGACTACAAGAGAAACCATATAAAGATCTACCTAACCATTGGGAAATGGAGTTGAATTATAGCAAACAAGACTAGAAAACCTAGGCGAAAAGATGAAAATATGCTAAGGGCAAGATAGATGAATTTCCAAGGTTTTTAAAAGGATATTTTGATGAAGTGGGTGAAGTATGGACTAAGGGAAATTAAGAATCCTTAGATCACAGATAAGAATATTGAAGGAGGGGATCAAACTAGGACCTAGAGAAATTAAGAATTCTATGGTCTAGTTATCAAGCAGAAAACATTAAAATGTCAACTAGTTTAAAATAGGGAGCTTATTATCACTAATCCTGTTTAATTTATCCTTAGTTTATCATTACATAATAGAAACACAATATATGAATGAATGTAAACTTTTTTAAAGGAAAACACTAAAAACAGGAAAAAAACGAGACTTATCTTGTCACCACGAGAATCCTTAGCTATGATGTTTATTCGCTTCAGTTTCCAACCTATTGCTTCAACTTAGCTCACATAAAATCCCAATTTTTCAAAAAAAATTATATAGTAATATTGATTATTTTATTCCACACAAAAATACTTCCAAGAGTGAAATATTTATACAAATTCTAAACTAAAATATCTTCAAAAAATATCAAGATTGGTTCACAAATCTCTCCAACTGTTTTACATAAATAGAACTTAAGTACAGGACACTAAAACTAATGCATCTATTTGGCACTATGTTTTATGGATAGGTTATGAAAAAGAAGATAATTCAAATTTTATCCAACTCCTAGTTGATGATGAGGCATCCAAGTCACTAACTGCTTCCTTTCTTTGTGCATTCTACTCCAACAATTCCTCAAAATTGGGGTCCAATGATATCTTTGTATTTCTAAATACATAATATATATGTAAAACATGAAAGAGGTTATTATGGATTAATAGGATGGTGAGATAAACCTCTTTCAGTTTCCTAAAATTCCTCTCTAGCTGTGCACAATAAGCTCTGTAAAAATATGTGTAAAACAAAGTTTTACAGAGTCTGAAAAATATCCTGTACAGATGTGCATGTATCTCTGATTCTGAAATCAATATGCAAAACGTGAGATAGGTTTTTTTATATGGGTCTCTCAGAAATAAAAACCTCCTTCAGTTTTGTATGATGTATTTCGTATTGGCCAAAATTTTCTCTCAAAAATGATGAATTAGCTGGAATTTTCTACAAAAAGTGCTTTCCAACATTGTTTAATATTTCCAAAACCATAATAGTTGTCAGAAACATGAGAGAGGTTTTTGTAGATGGTCCTCTTAAGAACATAAAGCTTCGTCCATTTTGCAAAATACATCTTGGATTGATCACAATAGTTTCTGCAAAAAAATTACTAAAACATGAAATTTCTGCAAAAATGTTCCTTCTTGTTGTGTTTTTCATCTTTTCACTTTTTTGTTCTTTTGACGGTTTTACTTTCACTTTAGACAAAATTCAATGTTGGTGAAAGTATTTTCATTTCGTTTTGTCATTTTACTACCTCTATACTTACTTTTACTATTTACGTTTGACTGCTTTGTAACTTCATTTTAACTTTCACTCCGACTTTTACCTGATACACTTTACCACTGATACTCTTTAACTGATATTCTTTTACTATCCCTGTAAATTCTCATTTCACTTTTACCATTCACTGTGCACATTTAATAATTCTAATCTCTCTTTGACTTTGTACACAAACTGTTTGTTGAATGAAGATATTGAGTTAAAATTTGAGAATTTGGAGCAAACAATTTTGTCAACTAGTATTGAAATTGTTGGTCCAAATCCATATTATAATAGCAACCTACAAAAATCAAACAATTTTTTAATGAAATCTAGGTTTGCAGGGAGGTGATTGTAGGCTTTTTGAAATACCTGTGGAATGAGATCATTCTGTGAAGGTTTAACTCTATTTTTTAGGCATTTTGGGGAACTACTGCAAGATTAGATTGTTTGGAGGAGTTATTCACTTTAACATAGATGAAACTGAGTAATGTAGGCAAAGGATGGCTTTATTTTTGGAATTTTTTGCTCAATTAGTTTTTTTGAATTGGTTTGATTAAAAACAGGGAATATCAAGGTAATTTAGAGGTTTTAGTTGTTCAGATCCTTGATTTTAATCTCTTAACTGTGAAAATTGAGGAAATTGGCTTTAAAAAGGTTCACAGTCGAAGACAGGGCTTTTTGGTCTGTAACAGTCTTCAATTCAGTTGTATTCAGTCGGAAAAAGTCGTGGAGATTCTATGAGGAATAATTTCAGAGGAAATGGCTCTTAAAATTGCAACTGGCTCGAAAATGGCACTTTTAGGTTTGAAAATGGTGAAAAGGGCTCTACACAGGTTCTTAGGGTGTAATGGCGCACAATGGTGAAAATTAGATGAAAATAGGCTCTGTGAAGGTTTCACAAGTTTAAAGCGAGAATAGGTGAAAAATTATGAAAACATTAGAATTTAACGTATTAAACCATAGTATAAACTATAGTTAAGTTAAATTAAACAAAGGTTAAGCGGGAGTGGTTTTGGAATACCGGCGGTGGTATTTGTGTGGCTCAATGGTGGTAAGCGGTAATATGCTTTTCGAACATGATGCAATAGAATTGTGACATGTCGACGCGGGGTGGTTTGGATAAACCACCCATTTCGCGTGACTTTTACAAAACATCCATCGATTACTTTGTCAGCGTGAAATGCGTTATCGTCGCCGGGTCTGGCTTTGGGGAGCGAATGATCGGGATTAAAAGGGAAAGTGCGGGGAAAAGTCAATTATCGGGTTTAATATATGTTGTAGATCTTGGGAGTAAAAGAAAATCTGACGGTTAAAAATAGCACGATGGGGAGGAGTAAAAATGTATTGATCAGTCACTTTGATTTTTATTCATTGGATCAAAAGGGATTTGGGGATCGAAGGGTCTAAATTGAATCTCG
This sequence comes from Pinus albicaulis, assembly GCA_034641835.2. NCBI lineage: Eukaryota > Viridiplantae > Streptophyta > Pinopsida > Pinales > Pinaceae > Pinus > Pinus albicaulis. The sequence goes on from CM076573.1 coordinate 675,877,010, forward strand.
ATGGGAATAGGCATGTTGATGGGATTTATATATAAAAGTGGCTTTTTCCAATGGAAAGGGTGATCGGGAAGGTTAATCAAGATTTTAACCAAGGTTAGGGGGTCGGGGAAGGGAAATATACAAGGGAATGGGTTTAGAAGTTTAGTTTAAATTAAAATTTGATATTTTTTGTTTAAAACATATAGAACATGTGTTTAAAGGTTTTTCATATCTTTTTTATTATATGGTTAATTAAATCGAGATGACTTGACTACCATAGGGGGCGGGATATTTATATATATAGAATCCTTAGCCAAAGGGGTTATAAGGGGGGTTTTTATTTAAGCATGTGGGAATAAATAACGTTGGCTTAAGTTATATTAAGTGGGTTTTTGGGTTTATTATATAAAAAGGAGTTATAAAATAGGAAAATGTTATTTTTATAGGGAGTTAATATATAAGTTAAAGTTAATATGAAAATATGACATGGTATACTCAAAACACATATTTATAAAAGTAAAGTGAGGTTTTAAAGATAATTTGCATTGATATTATCACTTAACTTATGATGTAATGTTATTTTGAGGGCTTAATGTGTTTAAATGATGTAGGAAGTTAGCTAAATAGGAATTACAAATGCCTTTAAGTAAAAATGGAGTTTTACTTAGGATTGTTCAAGGGAATGAGTACATGAATGGTAAATGATGTGATTAAGCGATTAATATAGAAATTTCACACTTTCAATTGATCAGTCGTAGAGCTTTGGGTATGGTCCCAACAAAGGTCAAGGAAATTCCTTGAGCCTTTCTGACTGATAGTCTAGAATGTTTCATGACTATGGGAAGGTGAAGTTAGTTATTGTGCAGCCCGTGATGAATGATATTTACATTGAGACTTTTCACCTTCTTCTACCTACCCATCTTACCATGCTAACATTTTTTTCTTCCTTTGTAGTAGGTGAATTTAAGCTAGTAACCTTCACATCATTTATTCTTTCTGAAAGAAAGTAAATCTATCTAATTCTACACTTATTTCATCCATGAATCCAGATTAAAATTTTCGATTCACTTTATTTCTCTACCTAACTACTGAATTGTCATGATTAAGCTGTATGACAACTCATTATTCTCTATCTATAACAAGGAAAATTGAAAAATAACAAGTTAAGATTAAACTGTTTAACTCATCATGGACTATGGCATTTATTGAGACTCTGCCACAGTCAAAAATTAAAAAGTAGTGGCATGTATGCTTGCACACTTTCATTTTTTCTTTTGGGGTCTTTTATTTTTTCTAAGTCCTTTGATTATTCTTTTAGGACTTTTTACCCTCTTTTTGATTTTTTTGATTTTTTACAAAATATGTGAATACAACTTGCAGAAGGAAAAGTATGTACAGATTTACAAGATTATCAACAGTCAAGTCAAAATTATGACCCCTATATTATAGTTGCTAACACTCTCAATAGTGT